>CM053026.1:598925997-599155997 GCA_028564925.1 Lithobates sylvaticus
ATCCCCCCCCCCCCCACTTAAACCCCAGGGTTGGAACACCTGTGGCCCAACAGGAGTGAAGGAGTGAACACGGGACAGAGCATCTACATTCCCCATCTCAACACCTGGTCTGTATTTTACTACGAAGAAATAATCCTGTAGAGCGAAAAACCACTGGTCCAACCGTCAATTCGTCTACTTCTTTTGGGTCATCCATTTCAAGGGATCATGGTCAGGTTATTAACCACTTGCTTACTGGGCACTTAAACCCCCCTCCTTTCCAGACCAATTTTCAGCGCTGTCGCACTTTGAATGACAATTGCGTGGTCATACCCCCAAATAGAGCTTTCTTTTGGTGGTATTTGATCACCTCTGCGATTTTTATTTTTTTGTTAAACATTTTTTAAAAAGACCGAATTAAAAAAAAAAAAAAAAAAAAAAGTTTTTTTTTTTAACCACTTCCCGACCGCCCCATGTACATATACGTCAACAGAATGGCACGTACAGGCAAAAGGACGTACCTGTACGTGCCATTCTTCCGGTGGGTGGGGGGTCCGATCGGACCCCCCCGGCCAGCGGGGACGGTCGGTATCGCTTCAGGAGCGATCCGGGATGAGGGGACGGCCAGTGGTTTCTGGCCACCCCCTCGCGATCGCTCCTGGCGAATCAGATGCTTCCTCTGTCTGTGTCAATCAAAACACAGGCAGAGGAAGTGATGTCACACTCGGCGCGCCGGTCAGAAAGACCGGAACGCCGAGGAGTAAACACACACAGGTTAGTGCACCAACAGTACACTGACACCAGTACACATAGGCACACAAAACACCCCCCTGTCACCCCCAGATCCCCCCCTCCCCCCCAGTCACAGTGTCACTAATTGCAGTGATCATTTATTTACTGATCACTGCATTTAGTGTCAGTGTGACTGTAATAACTGTCAGTGCAGTTAGTTTTAGGTCCAAGGTAGCCCCCTACCCCCCCCCTAATAAAGGTTTAACCCCTTGATTGCCCCCCAGGTAACCCTTTCACCCCCTTTTGCCAGTGTCACTAAGCGATCGTTTTTCTGATCGCTGTATGTGTCACTGGTGTCGCTAGGTAACCATTTTTTTTTTTTTTTTAGGTAACCGCCAGGTTTATATAGGTTCATAAATAGGTTTATAGGTCAGGTACCCCCATATTACAACCTAAATAAAGGTTTTAACCCCCTGATTGCCCCTAGAGTTAACCCTTTCACCAGTGATCACCGTATAAGTGACGCTGGTTAGCCAGTTAGTTATTTCGTTATTTAGGTTCCCCGTCAGGTTTTTATATATAGTGTCAGGTACCCCCATATATTACCTAATAAAGGTTTTAACCCCCTGATTGCCCCTAGTTAACCCTTTCACCCCCTTTTGCCAGTGTCACTAAGCGATCGTTTTTCCGATCGCTGCATTAGTGTCACTGGTGCCGCTAGGTAGCCAGTTTTTTTTTTTTAGGTAACGCCAGGTTTATATAGGTTCATAAATAGGTTTATAGGTCAGGTACCCCCATATTACAACCTAAATAAAGGTTTTAACCCCCTGATTGCCCCTAGAGTTAACCCTTTCACCAGTGATCACCGTATAAGTGACGCTGGTTAGCCAGTTAGTTATTTCGTTATTTAGGTTCCCCGTCAGGTTTTTATATATAGTGTCAGGTACCCCCATATATTACCTAATAAAGGTTTTAACCCCCTGATTGCCCCTAGTTAACCCTTTCACCCCCTTTTGCCAGTGTCACTAAGCGATCGTTTTTCCGATCGCTGCATTAGTGTCACTGGTGCCGCTAGGTAGCCAGTTTTTTTTTTTTTTAGGTAACGCCAGGTTTATATAGGTTCATAAATAGGTTTATAGGTCAGGTACCCCCATATTACAACCTAAATAAAGGTTTTAACCCCCTGATTGCCCCTAGAGTTAACTCTTTCACCAGTGATCACCGTATAAGTGACGCTGGTTAGCCAGTTAGTTATTTAGGTTCCCCGTCAGGTTTTTATATAGCGTCAGGTACCCCCATATAAATACCTAATAAAGGTTTTAACCCCCTGATTGCCCCTAGTTAACCCTTTCACCAGTGATCACCGTATAACTGTTACGAGTGACGCTGGTTAGTTAGCTTGTTTTTTATACTGTCAGGGCACCCGCCATTTATTACCCAATAACGGTTTAACCCCCTGATCGCCCGGCGGGTGATATCAATTAGGTTTTAGGGTCAAATAAGGTCTGCGTCGCCCCAGGTTAGTGCCAGCACCGCAAACACCCACGCACAAAGCATACACCTCCCTTAGTGGTACAGTATCTGAACAGATCAATATCTGATCAGATCTATACTAGCGTCCCAGCAGTTTAGGGTTCCAAAAAAATGCATTGTTAGCGGCATCAGCCCAGATACCTGCTAGCACCTGCGTTTTCCCCCTCCGCCCAGCCCAGCCCAGCCCACCCAAGTGCAGTATCGATCGATCACTGTCACTTACAAAACACTAAGCACACATAACTGCAGCGTTCGCAGAGTCAGGCCTGATCCCTGCGATCGCTAACAGTTTTTTTGTGGTAGCGTTTTGATTCAGTCGCTAACAGTCAGGAGCTTTTTTACCTGTAAATCTCAAAAAAATAAAAAAATAGTTGTCGTTTTATTGTTCTCTCTCTATTGTTGCTCTTTTTTTACTCCATTCTATTCTGCAATGTTTTATTATGTTTTATCATGCTTGCTTTTCAGGTATGTAATTTTGTTTACTGTGTTTTAGTGTTAACCATTTTTTTGTTTTCAGGTGCGCCATTCAGTTGCAGCGCGGATTTATTTATCTTGACAGCAACAGCGTTTGCTCCCACGATACATAAAGACGCGACTCCAACACTGTAGGAGGTGATTTCACCACCACAGTTAAAAAAAAGAGCATATATGCCGAAGCATGGGGGCAGCAGGGGCGGAGGAGCGATTGGCTCCTAATGCTGCGTACATACGGTCGAAATTCCGACGGAGCCTTGCCCCGTGGAAAAGTGCAACTGTGTGTACATGGCATAACTTTTGTGGGAGGATGCCCCCATGCTTCGGCATATATAAATGGTGCATGTATGCCCATCATTAGAAGTGGGTGGATGAAGGGAGGTATTCTAATGGTGGGCATACCCACCGATCAATCTCTTTTTTTCGTTCAGCCAAGAGGCTGCATGAAAAAAAAAAAGATTACAATATATGTCCAGTATGTTGCTGGACTTTGAATGGTTATACCAGAATGATGCCTGCAGGTTTAGGTATCATCTTGGTATCATTCTTTTCAGCCAGTGATCGGCTTTCATGTAAAAGCAATTCTAGCTGGTAATTAGCCTCTAGACTGCTTTTACAAGCAGTGGGAGGGAATGTCCCCCCTCCCGGATATAAACCGCGCCATTGGGAAATTGGGAAAGCGTTTTATCACACCGATCTTGGTGTGGTCAGATGCTTTGAGGGCAGAGGAAAGATCTAGGGTCTAACAGACCCCAATTTTTTCAAAAAAAGAGTACCTGTCACTGCCTATTGCTATCATAGGGGATATTTACATTCCGTGAGATAACAATAAAAATGATAACAAAAGAAAAAAATGGAGGGAACAGTTTTAAAATAAAATAAAAAAGCTAAATAAATAAAAAAAAATAAAAAAAAAATAAAAAAAGCACCCCTGCCCCCCCTTCTCTTGCGCAAAGGCGAACACAAGCGTTGGTCTGGCGTCATACGTAAACAGCAATTGCACCATGCATGTGAGGTATCACCGCGAAGGGCAGATCTAGGGCAGTAATTTTAGCAGTAGACCGCCTCCATGAATCTAATGTGGTATCATGTAAAGGCTTTTAAAGGCTTTTAAAAATGTATGTAGTTTGTCGCCACTGCGTGTTTGTGCGCAATTTCAAAGCATGTCGTGTTTGGTATCCATGTACTCGGCCTAAGATCATATTTTTTATTTCATCAAAAATTTGAGCAATGTAGTGTGTTTTAGTGCATTAAAATAAAAAAAAGTGTATTTTTTCCACAAAAAATGCGTTTGAAAAATCGCTGCGCAAATACTGTGTGGAAAAAAAAAATGCAACACCCACCATTTTAATCTGTAGGGCCTTTGCTTTAACAATATATATAGTGTTTGGGGGTTCAACGTAATTTTCTTGCAAAAAAAAAATATGTTTTCATGTAAACAAAAAGTGTCAGAAAGGGCTTTGTCTACAAGTGGTTAGAAGAGTGGGTGACGTGTGACATAGGCTTCTAAATGTTGTGCATAAAATGCCAGGACAGTTCAAACCCCCCCCAAATGACCCCATTTTGGAAAGTAGACACCCCAAGCTATTTGCTGAGAGCAATGTTGAGCCCATTAAATTTTTTTTTTTTTTTGTCCCAAGAGATTGAATAATGAAAAAAAAAAAAAAAAAAAATATATTTTTTTTTACAAAAAGTTGTCACTAAATGATATATTGCTCAAACATGTCATGGGCATATGTGGAAATACACCCCAAAATACATTCTGTTGCTTCTCCTGAGTACGGGGATACCACATGTGTGGGACTTTTTGGGAGCCTAGCCGCGTACGTCACCCCAAAAACCAAGCACCGCCTTCAGGCTTTCTAAGGGTGTAATTTTTTTATTTCACTTCTCACTGCCAATCACAGTTTCGGAGGCCATGGAATGCCCAGATGGTATAAAACCCCCCAAAATGACCCATTTTGGGAAAGTAGACACCCCAAGCTATTTGCTGAGAGGTATTGTGAGTATTTTGCAGATCTCGCTTTTTGTCACAAAGTTTTGAAAATTGAAAAAAAATATTTTTTTTTCTTTACTTTCTTCATTTTCAAAAACAAATGAGAGCTGTAAAATACTCACCATGCCTCTCAGCAAATAGCTTGGGGTGTCTACTTTCCAAAATGGGGTCATTTGGGGGGGTTTTGTGCTATTTTGGCATTTTATGGCCTTCGATAGGTAGTGAGGAGTGAAATCAAAAATTTGCACCCTTAGAAATCCTGAAGGCGGTGCTTGGGTTTCGGGGCCCCGTACGCGGCTAGGCTCCCAAAAAGTCCCACACATGTGGTATCCCCATACTCAGGAGAAGCAGCAAAATGTATTTTGGGGTGCAATTCCACATATAACTATGGCATGTGTGAGCAATATATCATTTAGTGACAACTTTTTGAAATTTTTTTTTTTTTTTTTTTTTTTTTGTCTTTATTCAATCACTTGGGACTAAAAAAAAAAATATTCAATGGGCTCAACATGCCTCTCAACAAATAGCTTGGGGTGTCTACTTTCCAAAATGGGGTCATTTGGGGGGGTTTTGTGCTATTTTGGCATTTTATGGCCTTCGAAACTGTGATAGGTAGTGAGGAGTGAAATCAAAAATTTGCACCCTTAGAAATCCTGAAGGCGGTGCTTGGGTTTCGGGGCCCCGTACGCGGCTAGGCTCCCAAAAAGTCCCACACATGTGGTATCCCCATACTCAGGAGAAGCAGCAAAATGTATTTTGGGGTGCAATTCCACATATAACTATGGCATGTGTGAGCAATATATCATTTAGTGACAACTTTTTGAAAACATTTTTTTTTTTTTTTTTTTTTTTGTCTTTATTCAATCACTTGGGACTAAAAAAAAAAAATATTCAATGGGCTCAACATGCCTCTCAGCAAATAGCTTGGGGTGTCTACTTTCCAAAATGGGGTCATTTGGGGGGGTTTTGTACTTCTCTGCCATTTTAGCACCTCAAGAAATGAAATAGGCAGTCATAAATTAAAAGCGGTGTAAATTCCAGAAAATGTACTCTAGTTTGTAGACGCTATAACTTTTGCGCAAACCAATAAATATACGCTTATTGGCATTTTTTTTACTAAAGACATGTGGCTGAATACATTTTGGCCCAAATGTTTGACTAAAATTGAGTTTATTAGATTTTTTTTATAACAAAAAGTAGAAAATCTCTTTTTTTCAAAATTTTCGCTCTTTTTCCGTTTATATCGCAAAAAATAAAAATCACAGAGGCAATCAAATACCATCAAAAGAAAGCTCTATTTGTGGGAAGAAAAGGACGCCAATTCTGTTTGGGTACAACATTGCATGACTGCGCAATTACCAGTTAAAGCAGTGCAGTGCGAAATTGAAAAAAGACCTCTGGTCCTTTGGCTGCCAAATGGTCCGGGGCTGAAGTGGTTAATTTTGTTACAAAAATATAAAATGGGTAATTTTTGTCTGTCATTGATGTGCGCTGATGAGGCGGCAGTGACGGGCACTCCCGGGAATTGAGATCCGCGCTGTGGCCGTCATTCTGCCATAGCGCAGCCGCAGATGGCAAGTGGTTAAAGTGGAGGGCCACCCAAAAAAAAAAAAAAAAATCAAACTGGCACCCTAACGAATAGTACACCATAGCGCATCCAAAGCCAACTTTATGTCTAAACATTCCTTTTTAATGACGGTATACTTTTTATCATGTTCATTGAGCTTTCTGCTCAGGTACACCACAAGATGTTCTTCCCCATTGTGTAGCTGTGACAATACTGCCCCAATACCTACATCAGACGCATCCGTCTATACCAAAAAATCCTTGGGGAAATCAGGGGAGTACAGCACTGGCTGTGCACAAAGTATTCTTCAGGATTTGGAAAGACTCCCCTGCTACTACGGACCATTTCACCATTACTGAGTCTTTCCCTTACCCAAGGTCAGTCAGTGGGGCAGCTAGAGTTGCAAAATTCTGAATGAACCATCCATAGTAACCTGCGTCTTGTTTGCAGGATGTGGCCACTCTTGGACGGCTTCTACTTTGTTTAACTGAGGTTTTATGACTCCACGGCCAATAGTGTAGCCAAAATACCTGGCTTCCTCTAAACCAACGGCACTTTTTTTGGATTCGCTGTAAAACCTTCCTTGAAGAGCAAATCCAGGACAGCCTGAAACAATCCCCACTGGGGTCAAAAACGCAGTCTTTTCTTTAGCGCTACCAGTCAGGGGTATTTGCCAATATCCTCTGGTCATGTTCAAAGTATCTGATATAGCGGGCCTTGCCAAGTCTGTCTAGAAGTTTGTCTACCCCGGGCATTTGGTATGTGTCAAACTTAGCCACTGCATTGAGCTTTCTGAAGTCATTAAAAAAAACTCCAAGTACCACCTAGTTTTAGGACTAACACAATGGGACTAGACCATTTACTATTGGACTCATCAATGACATCTAGCTCCAGCATCCTTTTAACTTCATCATGTTAACAGAACCATTTTATGTAAGCATATTTTTTACCTTTTGTCTATTTTTGAGATGTCTAAATTTTGAACAAATTAAAATTTTCTAATGACAAGTATCGCCATTGATATGTCACACCAATATGTTTCGATTATCTATAGGTACATTTCACAACGGTATCTAAGCCCATCTATGGTACTCCTCTCTGTGGGTGATTTGGCTTGGTTGTCATCTCCTCTCGTGGGGGCCTTAGTGGCCAATTATATGCTCTGATATCACCCATCACAGACAGGTTTCTGAACCTTCTAAGCATTGGCGCCAGAGCCTATTGGTTGATAATTTCCTGCCACCCCTCTTGGATGCACCTATGTATGTATATTGCTTCTTGGTTCAATGTATCTTATGTATTTTTTCAGGCCTGAGACTTGTATAATATATACACATTTTTATCTACTCAGTAGAGAACAATGTCCATGCATGTTCCTGATGAAGCCGCGAGGCAAAACATGTAGAATTCATGTGCGGGAAAAATGAATATGTGGATAAAGTGTAGGGCTGAAACAACTAATCGATTAATTTCATAATTGATTAGTTGTGGATTAATCGATTACCATTTTCATAATCGATTAATCGTCCAGCCGATTAGTTGGCCTGCATACAGAATGCATTATTTGTTTACATATCAGGAAATGCAGTACAGCACACATACAGCCCAGTAAATCATCCATACATGTCAGTAAGTGCCTGAGAACTTGTGAATGTGTGAGGAGCAATGCCTCATGGGACATGTAGTCCTGGGCAGGAAGTGAGTGGTTCTAAAGGCAGAAGTTTTCTTTACCTTGCTATTGGGGCACTCTATACTGTACTTCACGAACAGCAAAAAGCAGTGTAACAGATCAAAAGCAAACTGCATAGGTGTGTACTGAGCCTTATGCTGGGCACATGGATCAATTTTCAGACGAGAATATTCATATGAAAAATCTTTGTACATTCGCGGAATGAAAGAATGTTTGAAATTTTCACTTGCTTTTAACATTGTTTCAAAATGAATGTAATTTCTAAACGAAACCCACATATACTGTGTGAAAATTCCTTTGACCAAGAAGTTTTCTATTATTTCTAAATTTTCCTGTCACTGTGGTTGAAAACAAAAGTCGATTTGACCCCACTAACGATTCGAAACGAATGTTTTTTTTTTTGAAGGAAGACATTGCTTTTGTATGGCCAGCATATAATATATTACAGTTCTGTTTGAAAATCTACAAAACAGGCTAACTTTTTTTTCCCCTTAAAGAAAGATCTGAGTCTGATAGTTACCAGATTCAACCTCTAATAGTATATCTCTTCTGTCTGTTATTCTAGCGGATTCGAGATTTTGCTCTCTAACCATATGGTTAGTTATTTATATTTACCACTGCAAACAGATATTTAAGAATAATTAGCTTTTTTTTAAACTTTACATATTAACTAAATTATACACCACACTTTAAGGTTATTAACCGATTAATTGAAAAACAATAATTGGCCAACTAATCGATTATGAAAATAATTGTTAGTTGCAGCCCTAATATAGTGCATTGAGAAAACGACCCCTGTGCGCTGTTTTTCTATGTGATTATTGTCTTTGTCCGTTTTTCATGTCTTTGTAATAAAATAATTAATTTTTTCATACTTTGTTGTGATATATCAATTTTATCGCAATAAGCACCCACAAAGTCCCATACTCCCAACATGGGTTTCCCCCGGCCTTTTTTTTTTTTTTAAAGGGACGGTGATGCCAAATTAACATATCTGTGTGTTGATCACTCTAATCCATCATTCCAAAAAGGATGGTATGTTTATGATACGTTGGCTTCACAACCACTTTAAAAGTTCAGCAAACTCTAATGTAGCTTCAAGGTCAGCAGAAGGCTGTCCACCTTCACTGGCTGTGGGGACTTCCTCAGGCTCCTCCAATTCTCCTGCCATAACAGAGAAAAGAAAACCCAGAGAACCCCGAGAGGAGTCCCCAGAACCCACATTGTCAGTGCTGGTAAAAAGTGCTAGCTCAGCCACTGAGTCGGTTATTGTGACCACAACGGGATGATCCCAAAACTTAGGGAAGTCCCTACCAATGATGGCCTTGTGCAATAACTATACAAACATACAAGCCCTAACAGGCAGAGCAAGCCTACAGCTTGTCAGCTGCCACATATACAGCTTGCAAGTTTACCAACCTCTTACTCTCACAGACATGAGTTGACCGATTTCCAGGCTGAGAGCACTGGCTGTCTGTCTCAGGTGAGTATAAATTGGCCTGGGGAGACAACCAAGATCTGAACTGAATCGTGGATCAGAGATCCCTAAATGTATACGAGAGGATCCTGGGAGATGTATAAACCCCAAACAGGACTTTTCTTGGCTCTCTGCTAATAAAAACAAATTATATATTTTGCCAGAAACAGACATCACATCATGAAATGTACATATTATGCACCAAAATGTGTGTTATTACAATGCAAAACACCTGTCTAGGTTCATGATGGAAGCACGTTTTTACAGAATGATATGCACATTGCAGGTGAGAACATTGCTTGGAACAGCATAAGTACAAGAAAGTACAAAAATTCATCTTTCACATATATAATAAAATCAAAGCATTAAAGGATAGGTTCAGCTTTGGGAACATGCAACATGTTCTCACTCCTGCAGTGGCTCGTCGATATAAGCTCTTAGCATGACAGCAGTACTGGGAGAAGGTCCCTATATCAGCTGTCATAATTGGGAAACAGCATGGCCATACGGGGCTCCACCAGTGAATGAATGAATGAACTACCAGGGTGCTGTTGAGAGTTCTCGTAGTTCATTGATTCTTCTTGCCAGTGTGTCATTTCCTGTCCTTATAAAAAGGTACAACTAGCATGAGCTTGCACTTGTGATCTGCTGATCGCATGGTGCCATGCTTTCCAGGCTCCTTAACCACTTTCCGCCCTATAGCAGAATGATGGCCGTGAAGTGGTTCAATTGACTGGGCATCATATGACGTCCAGTAGGATAAGCCACGATCACGCTCCACATCTCCCAGCTAGGTAAAGAGCCTCTGACGGAGGCTCTTTACTACGTGCTCAGCTGTGTCCAATCACAGCTGATCACAGTGTAAACAGGAAAAGCCGTGCCTCTACTCACGCTGACAGACGCAAGTAAAGAAGATCCGATCAGCTGCTCTCCTGACAGGGGGGTTCTGTACTGATTATCAGTGCAGCCCCACCGAGGATGCCCACCCAGGGCCACCAGGGATGGCACTCTGTGCCCATCAGTGAGGCCTGCCAGCGTCTCTGATCAGTGCCGCCTTGTCAGAAGTATAACATGCTTGTTATTTTTATAGGAAAAAAAAAACTAGAATTTACAATCACTTTAAATACCTTCACCCAAACCTAATCTCATCTTGCCCTGCCCCCCCCCCCCCCCTTCTTCCTAAAAAGTTTTTTTAGTCATATTGTTAAAGATTTATTGCACTGCAAAGCAGCACTTCTCCCCTGGGCAAGAATGACCTCTGCTGTCACACCCCCTCCCAGTTTCTGTGCATGTGCAGATGTGCTACGTCGGGTCAGGTCATGAGAGCCCTGAGGCACATCTGCACATGCAGGCGCTTCCCCCTGTACATCTGCACACGTATGGCTTACCCGCACATATGCACAAAGATGGGTATTACAGAAGCCCAAAATTTGCCACCTTTCACATGGGTGGCAAATATTCTGCACTGGCGCAAATGTGTCAAAGGGCTCTGTCAGGACGCAATAGCTGGGCAGAGCCCTTTGGCATATCTGTGCATTTGCCATAATGACTGCAGGGGTGGAAGGAGCCACCCAAACTGGGCTAAGATTGGCCCTGTAAATTTATTCTAATAATTGTTTCTTACTGTGTTTCTGCCTTCTTGTAACATCCTCCGTAAGCTCCCAAACCTCTACAAACCTCCCAAAGCATTTCAGTTTGTTTGCAACAAGCACTGCAAGTTAGTAGCGCTCATGTGAACTGCTCATGTCACACTAGAAATCCCATAGTCTACAGTCCATCCTGAGAACAAGCAAGAGAGTGTGGCTACATTGCTACATACAGTGGGACCATGAAGACATTTGGAAGAGGCAATAGAAATAGCTTTCTTGAGTTAAAGCAGTAGCAAATTCCGCTATTTATCTTGTATCTGCAGGTAAGCCTAAACAAAAGGCTTACCTGTAGGTACAGTAAATATTTTCTAAAAGTGCATAATTTAAGAGATATTTACATGTGTAGCAGGTGGTACGTCATCGGCATATGAGCACTTCGCTCTCAATGGATGGCATGTCGTCCACAGAGGGCTGTGCCGCGGCTGTGACGTCATTGCGGCTTGGTCATTCAAACCCGGAAGGAAGACTGGGTGAAGATAGATTCCCTGTCAACGGTGAAAGTGCTTTCCTGGAGGGATCTGCGTTTTAGGCAAGTCTGCCATAATGCGCTAGTATATAACATCCAAGGAGAGCGCAGTGCGCATATGCCGGTGACATCACCGCCGCTTCTAAAGTAAATATATCCTAACGGTGCACATTTACGGTGATATTTACTGTACCTACAGGTAAACCTTATTATAGGCTTACCTGTAGATATAAACTAAAATAAAAGCTTTCACTACCACTTTAATAGAGCCAACCGAGGTGTGACAGGCACTCAATCAAAAGTGACGACCTTTCCACCCCCCTACTCCATTCATAAAAGTTGTAGCTTCTATGAATGAAAAGCACACTATGAATGGAGGAAAGGCAGATAAAAGGTCTTCCTCATCCATTTATAGATGAGAATGTTGTGAAAAGTAGGCAGTAGAAGTGCACAGCTGGATCACAACTTTATAGAACACATACAAAGGCCTTTTAATGACAAGCAGCACAGAGGCGCTCCTGTGACTGAAGTCTAGTGCAGGTGATAAGGAGGGCTTGCACACATCCGCTAGAAAACTTCCCTGTCTTTGTGCGTGCAGCATTTCCATGGCGCATGTGCAGATCCTCTGATGGAACAAACTCTTTCAGGATACAAAGGCTGGGCTGTGCCTGTAGACGCATCTACACTTGTGCCATAATGGTGGCGCCAAGGGGTTGGATGAGCCACTGAATGAGGAGGACTGAGGATCTGCTTTTTTGGATTCATCAAAGCTGGAGCAGGCAGAATCTAGAGAAGCTGTGCATGGCAAAAAAAAAAAAAAAATCAGTTTCTATCTTCAGCTTGTTCAGTTACTTTGCCTAAATCAGAGCCACTAGAGGCCGATCAGCTGACAGCTTTAAGACTTACTGTTACTGAATAGGGAAGAAAGCAAAAGGAATGATACAGACTGTTTGGAGGGAACACAAACGAGGGAGAAAAGAAAAACAGGAGAAGTGACAATACAAACTCTGCTGCCAGGGAGACACAAAGCTTAGGTTTAGACATAAACTTACAAGGATAGTGTCCTAGCTTATCTCCCTGATATTCTTTTCTTTCTCTCTCAGCAATGGCAGCCTGTGAACTCCAAGTGGCTGTAAAGGCTAAAGCCTGGCACACACGTGCCGAATATCAGCGGTCGAATGGGCATGCTGGAAAAACAGCAGCCAATCAGCATCCGATCAGCGCTGGCAGTCTCCCAGTCAGAATACAATAGCTCAGCAGGGAGATCGCTGTACTAACATTGGATAGTTATTACAGAGAGTTCCTCCCAAGCTCCCAAATTTTTTTCGTACAGCCCTCTGGGTTGAATGAAGAAAAAACTTAAAGCGTTTACCAGGCCTAAAGGTTTTTTTACCCTAATGTATTGTCTGCATTAAAGCATAATTTCACCTTTTGTATATACACCTCATATTCAGGGTGTGATATGTAATAACATGTAAAGAACAGACCAGCCCCTGCAACTGTAAAGGCAGACATTTTTATCCTAATGCATTCTATGCATTAGGATAAAAAAAGCCTTCTTTGTGCAGCAACACTTACCTGAGCCCCATCTCCATCCAGCGATGTTGCACAAGAGACTCGGCAGTCCGGGACTCTCCTCCTCATTGGCTGAAACAGCAGCATGGCGCCATGGGCTTCCACTGCTGTCAAAGTCAGTGAGCCCATGAGAGAGAGAAAGGGGCGGGTCGAGCCGCAGTTTCATGTCTGAATGGACACAGAGGAGCAGCTCAGCTGCTTCCATAGCAAGCTGCTTGCTGTAGGAGGCACTCGGCAGGGGCCAGGAAAGCCAAAGACTGACCCCGAGAGGAGAATTAGGGCAGCTCTGTGCAAATTCACTGCACAGAGCAGATAAGTATGACACGTTTGTCATTTTTATCCAAAAGAGGATTTAGTAGTGCTTTAGGTTTCTAATTAACCGCCAGAAGATCTACCCCCCTTCACGACCAGGCCATTTTTTGCGATACAGCACTGCTTTACTTTAACTGACAATTGCATGATCATGAAACATGTACCCAAATAAAACCTATGTCATTTTTTTCCCACAAATAGAGCTTTCTTTAGGTAATTGATCACCTGTGTTTTACATTTTTTTGTCCTATAAACAAAAAGACTGACAATATTTTTTTTTTAAATCTAATTTCTTCATATATTTAGGTCAATATATATTCTGCTACATATTATTGGTAAAAAAAATCCCAATAAGCGTATATTGATTGGTTTGTGCAAACGTACTAGCGCCTACAAACTATGGGATATATACTGGATTATTTTTCTTTTATACTAGTAATGGCATTAATCAGTGACTAATAGCAGGATTGCGATATTGCAGCGGACATTCTGACACTTTGTGGTAACCAATGACACTAATACAGTGATCAGTACTAAAAATATGCACCGTCACTGTACTAATGACACTGGCTGGGAAGGGGTTACCATCAAGAGGCGATCAAAGGGTTAAATGTGTGCCTAGCTGGTGTTTGTGTGTACTGTGTGTGATGCTTTTACTATGGGAAGTGATCGATTTTATTACCTGCTTTGCAGGAACACAAAATTCCATCCCCAAACCAGTTGGAAGGTTTGGTTGATAGCAATTTAGATAACTGTCATAATAACCTGACTTGCAGAGAAATAACATACATGTGCACGAAAAATTATAACCATATGACGTGTATGAGAAACCATTTATTATGTTTGATGTAAGACTGTTGCACTTTAACTGTATTTGTTATAACCTTAAATAAAAACTTTATTGAAAAAAAAAAAAATTCCATCCCCTCCCACGTCAGGACGAAGCTGGACATCCATTGGCCGGCACCCGCTGATTGGCTTCTGTTGACAAATCACAGCAGAAGCGGTGCACCCTCTACCCGGAGTGAAGAATCCTGTGTATATATACTGTAGGTGATTCTGCACAGAGCGGCCACCCTGTAGCAGTAAATCTTCTATTGGGCGGTCGGTAATTGGTTAAAAAACAGCAATCAGGCAGGCTCTTTGCTGCACAAGGAACATGCGATGTCTCCTCTGTAATACAACACATTGACCTGCCTGCTGACAGTCTTCCTTTGAATGTACCACTCAGACTTGGTTCACTTAGGGGCGACTTGTCAGGTGACAGCCTCCTGACAAGTCACGCTCCATTCTGTACAATGGAACCGGTCAAATAGGAACGACTCAAGGCTCTCAGACTTAGAAAAAGGTTCCTGTACTACTTTGGGGCGACTTCAGAGCAGCTTGCATTGACGTCACTTTGCAAGCTGCGCTGAACTGGGTCTTAACTGTGCAGAGATGACTAAACTCATCCCCCACCAGCCAATGAACACAGCCGTATCCCAGCACCAGGTACACCACTGAATGAGAGCCAAGTATTGCTGACTTGAATTCTTTACGCTTTGGAAATGAAAGCTAGAAGCTGACTGGTTGCCATGCACAGCTGCTCCAGTTTTTCTACCTTCCTATTTTGAAATTATTATTTACCATTCATATAATTCAGTAACCTCACCTAATGCAAGTGTGTTTACCTCCATCACACAACACACGTGGGATGTACTCCCATCCCTCTGGACATGTCACCTCATTTATTACATACGTCCCCACACACAGGGACATGATAGCAGTGCTGACACATACACCCAGTCACAGCGCTCTGCCACTCACCTCCACTACGCCCCATTCCCGCTGAGACATCCTGGCCAAACACTACAGGAGCAACGAGAGGAAGCTGCAGCGCCGTACCAACACAAACCACACCGGATGTGACGTTCCCAAACCGGAAGATGGGGAAAAAACAATAGAGTTGGCCATAGAGGCTTCTCTACAGCGACCTCTATGGCTCGTAGGGGAATGTGCATTTGCGACACGCTGTATATACTTGGGACTGTGCCGTCTGGCGTTTGGAGAGGAGCCGTAGTCACTGTTCAGATATAAGAGATCAGCCAAAAGAAAAGCCTGTGCTATAGAAATATGGTGTCAGTTTATTAAAATAATAGTTTCATGTCTGTCATACTAATCCAATATCGGTTGGTGTGTGCAGTGCCAGGTTTCTAAGGGGAAAACTGCCCCCCCCCCATACAAAAATATATTACAGAAATATTAACCCTTTCATGCCTAAGCCGATTTCTGACATTTTTTGCTTACAAGTTAAAAGCTGTATTTTTTTGCTAGAAAATTACTTAGAAACCCCAAACATTATATATATATATATATATATATATATATATATATATATATATATATATATATATATATATATTTTTTTAGCAGTGAGCCTAAAGAATAAAATGGCGATCCTTGCAATATTTATGTCACACAGTATTTGTGTAGCGGTCTTTCAAACGCAATTTTTGGGGGAAAAATACACTTTCATGAATTAAAAAAAAAAAAAAACGAAACAGTAAAGTTAGCCCAACCTTTTTGTATAATGTGAAAGATGATGTTACGCCGAGTAAATAGATACCTAACATGTCATGTTTTGAAATTGCGAACATTCGTGGAATGGTGACAAACTACAGTACCTGAAAATCTCCATAGGTGACGCTTTAAAAAAGTTAACGGTTACCAGGTTAGGGTTACAGAGGAGGTCTAGGGCTAGAATTATTGCTCTCACTCTGACGATCGCGTTGATACCTCACATGTGTGATTTGAACACCGTTTACATTTGCAGTCATGACATACGTATGCGTTTTCTTTGCTGCGCAGGCATGTGGTGACGATGGGCGCCTTACATTTTTTTTTTTTTTTATTATTTATTTTATAATTTTTTTTTTTTTTTTACATTGTCCCTTTAAAAAAAAAAATAAATTCTGATCACTTTTATTGCTGTCACAAGGAATGTAAACTCCCCTTGTGACAGTACTAGTCAGTGACAGGTACTCTTTATGGAGGGATTCGGGGTCTAAAAGACACCCCCAATCCCTCCTTTGCACCTAAAAGTATTCAGATCGCCAAAATTCTGAATACTGTCACTTTTTTTAAAATTTTTTTTTTTAAAATTGGCGCCATTGGCAGCTGAGTAAACCGGAAGTGACTTTGTGACGTCGCTTCTGGGATTTTACATCGGAGACCCAAAAGGGAAAAATGATTTCTTGGAGTGGGGCTGCTCCCACACTGCAATGGTTAAATGCTTGTTTATGTCTAGGGTACCCATTAAAACATAACAGAAATCGTACTGGTGGATAAAATTATAGCAGCAGGAAAAAACAACTAAATGAATTGTGTACAGATATAAATTGCCATTGCCGTGCTTATAGTGACAATATAGGATTAATATAAGTGAGCCATTATAACAGGAATAAGTAGAAAATAAAGTAAGTAAATAACAGTCCCAAAATGAATTCATGTCCAAATCCACCACTGTGACAATAATAATAATAAAGAAATCCAATGCTTGTAACACCCAAGTGCACCGCCATCTCTGACTAAGAGGACTCTTACCAGAATCTTTGGACCCTTTATACATAAAGAGTCAAATGGGCATGTGAATAAAACCCCATAGACAGGGGATCCCACTAGATCACTGTATCCAGGGGACTAATAGCACCTCCAAGTCTCCAGAATTGGTTGCTAGAACCACCTAGCAACCAATCACCTGCTGGTTAACCTGAAAAGTTATGTTCAGCAGTTGCCATCCTCTATTCAGCGCTGCTCACTGTCTCTTTCCCCTGCTGTGAGCGGCGCAGAGTGAATCCAGCGGCCGGTCACCTGGGCACCCTATCACAGCCCGCCTCTCCCTGCCCTGGCTGTCACAGGCTGACACCGCCCCCCAGTGTGTGGCACCTGGGGTGGACTGCAGCAACCCGCCCCCCCCCCCCCCCCCCCCCGTTGGTACACCACTGCTCTCTACTTCCCTGACAGAATGGGGTTCTGACTGTTTACATTGACAGATCCCCGTTCTGGCTCTCTGAGGAGCGATTGCGGATCGCTGGCCACGCGCATCTGCGCCACCTATAGCTCTTAAAGCGGCCGACGTACACCTACAGCGGTTTGCGCAGGGGAGCCAACCAGCCGCAGTATAATGACAGCGGCTGGTCGGCAAGAGGTTAAAGTAGTATTAAACCCCAAAGCAAACATTTATTATATTGCAGATTACCAATTCTTAGATATGATGGCTGCATTCATTTTTCTTTTTTTGGCTTTCTTTCTTCTATTTTCATCTGGTGAAGTCTGTTGTTTTTCAAAAGAACAAGCTCTCCAGCAGAATGTAAGAGTTTACATTATTGAGACAAACCATTTAACACTGATAGGGATGCTTAAAAAAAAAATCAGCTTTTATTTTATTTATTTATTTATGTAAAACCTTTATCCCAAAAGGAAAAAAAAACTGTTGCTCTAACTGCTCTAACTGCTTATAAAGTATTAGCTGGAGTTTGGCTTGAATTTGCTAGTGTATCTAAATCTTCTAGTGCATCTAAGGCCCCTTTCACACTGGGGCGGTTTGCTGGCGCTATTGCGCTAAAAATAGCGCCTGCAAACCGACCCGAAACAGCTGTTGCTGTGTCTTCAGTGTGAAAGCCCGAGGGCTTTCACACTGAATCGGTGCGCTTGCAGGACGCTCAAAAATGTCCTGCAAGCCGCATCTTTGGCTCGCTATAGGAGCGGTATATTTACCGCTCCTATAGCGCCCGTTCCCATTGGAAACAATGGGGCAGTGCTCCGAACCCGCCCGCAAAATGCCACTGCCGCGGCGGTTTGCGGGCGGTATTGACCCTTTTTCGGCCGCTCGCGGGGGGTAAAAACACCCCGCTAGCGGCCGAAATGCGCTGCTAAAACGCCGGTAAAGCGGCGCTAAATATAGCGCCGCTTTACCGCCAGCGCCCCCACCGCTCCAGTGTGAAAGTAGCCTAACACTCCCCTCTCCACAGACTGACAATGCTGCTGTCCAAAGGTGTCTCTGTTGCTCCTTCATCCAGAGTGGGGGCACTTTAATACAAAACAGAGGGAAAAAAGCTTTTAAAAAAAGAAAACAAATGCAGCCAAACATAAGCTGCAATATATTACATTTTTCGTTTTGGGTTAATACTGCTTTAAATCAGAAAACAAGAGGTTAGAATCTGATTGGTTGTCATGCACAGTTGCTCTGGATTCTGTCTGCCAGTTTTAGTAAACTTGTGACAACAAATTTCACATATATACATTGCTCAGCCTGCAATGAGCTCTATGAGGTTGATTTAAAGGCAAATAAGACTGTTCACTGTTGCAAGGTAGGTTTTGCTATACAGGAGAATGTACCCTTAGCTTAAAGTGATTGAAACTGATCACCTTGTAAAGTAACCCATTTAGTTTAAAATAGAAATGAAATGCAAAATATTTGTGTATAAATACCCTTTTTTGTAAGTGATAACATTCCCTCTGTTCTCAGCTGCATAAGGGCTAAGTTGAGGAGAAGCAGCAGCACACTGATCTTCCCAGTGAATGTGCAGTGGGGCGTGTCAAGACAAGTCTGATCATTGGAGGAGAGCAGGCTGAGTTCCCAGCATAGCTAGTGGACTGACCACGGTGTGCTCTCCTGCTTAGTGTGGTCAGTTTTTACTAGGAAAGCAGAGGGACTGACAGGAACACCAGGGATTTCACACAAAGGAAGCAATACAAAGAGAACAGGAGACTTTCTCATACAAGTATATGGTACAGTAGGCACATATCAGGAATATGAAGTGTTGCCGCAACAAACGCTTTAAAGCCTGTATTTTAGATTGGTGCTTTAGTGAATGAGGTGATGCTCTGCTGAATTCCATCATCCAAAGTGCAAGCAAAAATATTGTTTATTCCCTCGCTTGCGATTGGGTATTCATTGCCATTGAATTCTCACCACATTCACAAAGTTAAGAGAATTTTGCCTGTTCAGAAAACTGAACTGCTTTTATTTCCAAGTGTCATTGATTATGTACTCCCCGTAGGATCCCCGTAGGAGGAGAGAGTCTTTGTGTTACATGCTGCAGAATACAAATATGGGCTAATAAATAAATAACATTGTAACATTTAGATTCAGCTGTTCAGCTTTTGCTAATGTGTGCTGCAACATATGCTTTGGCCTCGTGTCAAATTCTTGTTCACATTTGATTCCATCAGGAGAGTTTCCATGTCCAATATAACACTATTTTGTTTACTATAAAACAGTAAAATGAAAATTGCTTCATTTATAAACCTACAGTAAAACATGTTTGTTGAAGAAAATGCCTTTTTTATTATTATAGGTATTTTTTTATAGCACCAACAAAATGACTCACATATATTGTGCATTCACTTCAGTCCCTGCCCTCAAGAAACTTACAATCTAAAGTCGCTAACTCACATTCATACATACACATACTAGGGCCAAGTTAGACAGGATCCAATAAACCTACCAGCATGTCTTTGGAGGGTGGGGAAAAAAACAGCACCGGCACAGGGAGAACATGAAAACTCCATGCAGGTGGTGTCATGGTTGGGATTTGAACCGATGACCCCAGTGCTGCCAGGCTACTAAGCCAGTGTGCTTCCCTTAGAAGACTTCTGTTTGCTGTAGGGTTTGCATGTACAGTAAAACCTTGGACTGTGAGCATAATTTGTTCTGGAAACATGCTTGTAATCCAAAGCACTTGTATATCAAAGCAAATTTCCCCATAAGAAATAATGGAAACTCAGATGATGCGTTCCACAACCATTTCTACATAAGTCCTTCAGTTTATAGTCCATATAAAAAGATCATAGAAATGTGATGGGTTGTGTAACCATAAATTGTCCATCCAAAAATGGAAGCCTCCACAAGGGGATTAGAAGCAAAATCCAGCAGGAGCTACAGAGTATAAAAGAGAAGAGAGGCGCCTCTAAAGTGTCGGCAGACTTATCACTATGGATCACTGTGGATGTCAGGAGCAGAAATGAAGGTAGGGAGGAACTGCAAGTGACTGTCCAGACTGAGAGGTGGCGGAGCTCAGTACACAACTGAAGAGCACAGTGGAGAATAAGAATTCAGTGTCCAGCACAGTGGCTGGAGGATTTTGTGTGTGTGTGGGGGGGGGGGGGTACGGGTGGCCCTCTCCAGGTCCGCACTCATCCTATGGCTGAGCTCCCCTGGACTGTATGACGCCACAGCTTCTGTCTTCACCCAGTCTTCTCTCCGGGCATTGACTGACCGGGAAGCCGGAAGCAGGGTGGAAGGGCTTTGCGCCCTGAGAACAATAAAAAACTGGCCAATTGGGGCCTCAGGATGTGGTCACGTGCCTGTAAAGGGTTGATGGACCTGGTAGAAACCTATTGGTCCGGCGTCCCGCACAGTGTATGGCCACATAGATGGTGCGAGCTGGGGGGCGGCGCCATGGGGGGGAACCCAGAAAAGGAGGATCGGGGCCACTCTGTGCAAAGCCCCTGCACAGAGGAGGTAAGTATGACATGTTTGTTATTAAAAAAAACAAAAACAAAAAAAAAAACCTTTACAATCACTTTAAGGGCAGAGGAGGGATTTGGGGTCTTATAGGCCCCATATCTCTCCATAAAGAATACCTTTCACATGCCTATTGATGTCACAAGGATGTTTACATTCCTTGTGATACCAATGAAAGTGATAAAAAAAACAAAACAAATGTAAAGCAACAGTATAAATAAATAAATAAATAAATAAATTCATTATTAAAAATAACATTTTAAAGTTCCCTCGTCCCCCCGTGCTTGCGCGTAAAAGCAAAACGTGTGTCGGTCCTGCACTCACGCAAACAATGATCGTTCCACACATATGAGGTTTCACCACAAATGTCAGATCATAAACAGTAATTCTAGCACCAGACCACCTCTGCAAATCTAAAGTGGTAACCTGTAAAGGCATTTAAAGCGTACCCTATGGATAGTAAAAATGACTTTGTTTGTTGCCATTGCACGGGCGTACGCAATTTCAAAGCGTGACATGTATGGCATCTATTTTCTTGGGGTAACATCATCTTTTACATTGTACAAAAAATATGGGTTATGTATTGTGATTTTTTTGCATTAAAATTTAAAAAAGCAATTTTTTTCCCCAAAAAATTGCATTTGAAGAACCTTTGCACACCTCTGTGCAGATGGTTTTACACATAGCAGCCCCGATCCTCCTCTTCTCGGGTCCCTCTTTGCTGCTCCTGAGCCCTCCCTCCTAAGGAGTGCCCCCACAGCCACCAGCTTGCTATGGGGGACACGAGCCAAGTTACAGCTCCGTATGTCCATTCAGACACGGAACCCAGTCCTGCCCCGCCCCCTCTCTCCCCTGATTGGCTAAATAACTTTGATTGACAGCCGCGGAAGCCAATGACGTCGCTAATGTGTCTCAGCCAATCAGGAGGATAGTCCCGGACAGATAAGACACTCGTGGACATCGCTGGAGAGAGATGGGGCTCTGCTACACACAGAATGTTTTTTATCTTAATGCATAGAATGCATTAAGATGAAAAACCTTCTGCCTTTACAACTCCTTTAAGTGGCTATTCCACATGCAACAAATGCACCTTTTTGATCTCGGTGTGGTTTTTAACCATGCGTTTTGTTGCACTTGTTTGTTTTTTCACATGAAACAACTGTGTCTGTTTTTGCGCGTTTGCAGTGCCTTTAAAAGAGATGTATGTGTTTTATTTTTTTTAGAATCATACTTACCTAGGTGGATGCAGCATTGCTCCGATGCTGCATCTGTGCCCCAGCGCCTCTAACACTGAGAACCAAGCGATCGAACACTGCTGAACATTCAGTTCACACAGCTCCGTGAGCAGAGAGCTGCAGACTCTGTCACCAGCTCTCTGCTCTGCCCCCTCCTCGCTCACTGAAACACTGGGCTGTGCAGGGGACGGTAACGAACAGCTCAGGCTCTCAACAGCTCGCTGAGAGGCTGAGCCGGGTGCCTGTCCAGGGATTTAGGTGGATCCTGACTCTATGGTATCTATGACATCAGCAGAGAGTGGACTTCAGCCCGCTCTCTGCTCAAAACAGGTCACAGGAGTGCAGAACGGACTGCACCCCTGTGATCCACGGGAGAAGTACAGCCAAAAGAGGCTTTGGCTGTACTTTTCCTTTAACAATGAATGGCATCGCAAGCGCAACACGCGTTTGCACATGTTCACGAAGCACTATAGAAAGAGGAATATATACGAGAAAGCTTTGTTTATTGTTTACAAGATTTTTTGATTTTTTTTCATACAGTCTAGAAACAATTTTAGTGCCTGATGCAACAAAGTGTATTGATCTATTATGTTATTCCGGTTCCACTTTCTGTTCTGAGATAATTGGGTTTTAAAGAGTTCTGGCCATGACAATATGAATCCTGAGAACCTGCACAGTGTGTTAAACTGGTAAAGTTCTCTTATGTGCGTGTGTGTTACATCAGCACACATGGTCCAGCAATTTATCCTAACAATAATAACCTCATGTTTCTGCATTGCTAATGTGTTATAACCCACAAAATATATGAAGGACAGAATAAAAGCTGACAACAGCAAAAATGTTTTTATGAAAACCTGCAAGTTTTAGAAAGTGCAATAGACAGCATTTTTTATTGTATTCTTCTGTGTAAAGTTATTATAACCTTGATGCTAGAACACAGGGAAAGTAAGTTAAAGGTGAACCCAAGTCAACTCTATCAGTAAACCTCTAATCTTATCCACTCAACTTTGTTTAACTTAAAGGTTCGCTACCATGCATTGAAATTGTAACCTTTATATACAGGGAGCACAACATCGTCCTACTATTTTATTATTTATCTGGCCTTTGCCTAGTGCAGTACTTCTCAGCAAGGTTTTTGGTGTAATTAACAAGTAAAAAGAAGAAAATAGCTTATTAGACTGTCACTATAGCCTCGTTCGCACAGGTCGTACTAAATTCCTTTGAGGGACGTGTTTACCTAAATGAGGTGCACTGGTGTTATATACCTCCTTGTTGTCAATTGGGATGCAACGGCTACACGGACACATAGGTTACTTCCAATTTCACATCCGTGTAGGGGCATGTTCCCGAATGCACACTGTGCTGGCTAGATGTTCTCTCTCAGTACAGTATGTGTAACTATATACAATATCTCACATAAGTGAGTACACCCCTCACATTTTCTATAAATATTTTATTATATCTTTTCATGTGACAACACTGAAGAAATGACACTGCTACAATGTGTACAGCTTGTATAACAGTGTCAATTTGCTGTCCCCTCAAAATAACTCAACACACAGCCATTAATGTCTAAACCACTGACAACAAAAGTGAGTACACCCCTTAGTGAAAATTTCCAAAGTGTCAATATTTTGTGTGGCCACCATTATTTTTGTAAAAATGACACTGGCAGTGAAGGGGTTAACACTAGGGGGCGATCAAGGGGTTAACTGTGTTCCCTGGGAGGTGATTCTAACAGAAGGGGGAGGGGACTGACTAGAGGAAGTGACGGATCGTGGTTCCTAGCTAATAGGAACACACGATCTGTCACTCTGAACAGAACAGGGAAGTGTGTGTTTACACACACTCGTCCCTGTTCTGTCTCTTGTGCTTGCGATCGCTCGTGGCCAGCGGTCATCACGACCATCGGCCACGAGCATCGGCACCCCCACTGTGCAGCGGGCGCAAGCGTCTGCTATTCCGGCCCTGCCAGCTGACGTATAGCTACGATGGTTTGCGGGATTGTGCCGACCTGCCGCAGTAAAATGACGGCAGCTGGTCGGCAAGCGGTTAACTGGTCTGACTTTGGAAAAGGTTCCTGCACTACTTTGGTCCGACTTCTGTCCCATTTCAGCTCATAGAATAGAAGTCGCATCCAAGTCGGAGCCTCATCTTAATTGATGTGATTTGGATCCGACATTACAGGAAGATTGCACAGGCATTCCCTAAAGTTGCTTCGAAGTTGCATCAAAGTTGTGTGGAAGTCGCCTGACAAAGTCATGCGTCTTTCACGTTAGAGCTGTGTAAACCCGACCTCAAAGGTGATATTACTTTTGTAGAGAGTATGAAAATGGTTCAAACATTTCCTAGGGGTGTAGGGCATAGAAAAAGTTGGGGACCACTGACCACTTACCCAATGACTTTGGGGACATTAGATTTTGGGGAACTTTGGAGAATATCCCCTGAGCATGTGAACAAACAGGTGGATCTGGCCATCAGATGTGCTAGACCAGTGGTCTCCAAACTGTGGCCCGGGGGCTGGATGCGGCACATTGCTTGCCTTTATTCTGCCCTTGGGGCAGTGTTCCTCCCACTGGCACCAATAATAAGGCACCATTCCTTCCACAGATACCAATGATGGTGTACTATTCCTCCCACTGACACAAACAAGGGGGTACTATTCCTTCCACTACCAATAATCGGGCACTATTACTCCCACTGACACCAATGATGGGGAACTATTCCTCCCACTGACACCAACAATGGAGTACTATTCCTCCCACTGACACCAACAATTGGGCACTAATCCTCCCACTGACACTAATGATTGGGCATTATTCCTCCCACTGACACCAACATCTGGCCTCCCTAAAGTCTGAAGGACAGTACACTGGCCCTTTGTTTATAAAGTTTGGAGACCACTGTGCAAGACAAATGCAATAAATCCTTCACTGGCAACAACCCAGAATAACAAAATGTAAATGGTCTGTGGATGAGTCACTGGCTACTTTTTAAATATGTTGTTCCTGTTGATCTATAATAATTATGCCCTGTACACACGATAGGATTTTCCGACAACAAAATCAATGGGATTTTTTCTGACGTATGCTGGCTCAAACTTGTCTTGCATACACACGGTCACACAAAGTTGGTCGGAAATTCCGAACGTCAAGAACGTGGTGACGTACAACACATACAACGAGCCGAGAAAAATGAAGTTAAATAGCCAGTGCTGCTCTTCTGCTTGATTCCGAGCATGCGTGGACCTTTGTGCGTTTGAATTGTGTACACACGATCGGAATTTCCGACGGATTTTGTTGTTGCAAAATTTGAGAACCAGATCTCAAATTTTGTGTGACGGAAATTCCTATGGAAAATGTGTGATGGAGCCAACACACGGTCGGAATTTCTGACAACAAGGTCCTATCATACATTTTCCATTGCAAAATCCTATCGTGTGTACAGGGCATTAGCCTTAAATCTTTGAAATTTGTCCTCTACTTCTGTTTTCAGAAAACAGCATAAAAAACAGCATAAACAGCAAAAATGTAAAGATAAGGTAAATACTGACAAATGACCGGCATGTAAATGTGCCTGAATTTGACTGTTTTTACAAATCTCTCTGTACTGGAAAATTATTTTAAATTTGCACCATTTATTGTTCAGCTGAAATTATATTGTTCAGCACTAGGTGGCACTAGTTGTCTACATGAGATCAATTACAAATGACAAAAACAAGCTAAAAGCTGACTGCATACTTTCTAGAGCTGACTAATTCTATAATCATTGCATAATGACATAAATAATGGAAAGAACAAAATAGGGTTTCATCACTACACCTTTATATACCGTTATGCTGTTTGTTTTTGCTATTACTTTGCAGGGTTATATACAGTTAAGTTGATGAGGAAAGCATGAATCACTACTGGTAAACAGTGAGCAGCCTTATTCAATAAATAGTTTGAATTTAGTTCAGTAACTCATACCAACTAATTAGAATCCACTCTGCTAAAGTGCATGTCAGTACATGATAGATGCATTATTGCAGTTAGAAATTAGCATTAATGATTAGTAATTCTTTATCGAATAAGGATAAATATGTGTTTCCCTGTAATGGATTGCATTATTATGATTATTATTAAATTTAAAGTAATGTACCGTGTTAACCATCAATACTGAAAGTTTGGAATTTAAATGTTACCTTTTATTGGTTAAATTTAATTATTAAAGACATGTAAAAAGCATGGTAAAGGGATCTAAGTTAACACAAATCCTTGTATCTTTATTGACTTAACTTAGCCAAATTGGATATCACATACAGGAGATCTATAGTCACAGCATACACTTTCATTTTATAACATCAGCATTGTGTAACGCCGAGCGCTCCGGGTATCTCCTCCACCCCGGAGCGCTCACGGCGTTCTCCCTCCTGCAGCGCCTCGGTCAGTTCCCCTGACCTCAGGCGCTGCAGCGTTGCTGGGATGCGATCCTCGGTCTGCCCGGGGATCGCATCCCACTCCTCTCACCTGTCCCCCGCTCCTTCCGGCGTGCGCGCGCTCCCGCTCCCCAGGCGCGCGCGCGAGTGTTCCCTCACTTAAAGGGCCAGCACACAATCAATTGGTGCCTGGCCCAATTACTGTTTTCCCCCAAAATCAATAAAGACCCACTTCCCCTTCCTGTCCTCGCCGGATCTTGTGTTGCCTTTGTGCCCAGTGAAAGCGTTAGTGTGTTTTGCTCCCTCTGTGTATCCAGACCTTTGCTGTTGCTCCCGACTACGAACCTTTGCCACCTGCCTTGACCCTTTGCTACGTCTGACCTTCCTTTTGCCTAATCCTTGTGTACCGCGCTTGTCTCAGCTGTCAGTGGGGTCGAGTTGCTATTGGAGGACACGACCTGGTTGCTACCGCCGCTGCAAGTCCATCCCGCCTTGCGGCGGGCTCTGGTGAAAACCAGTAGCAACATTAGAACCGGTCCTCCAATACAACCCGGGCTATTGCCCCATTGGCATAGGGGATCCACCTCCTGTTCCCCGTCATACCCGGTACGTGACAGTAGATCCGGCCATGGATCCCGCTGAGGTCCCGCTGCCTAGCCTCTCGGATCTGACCACGGTGGTCGCCCAACAAGGACAGCAATTGGCGCAGTTGACTGCTATGCTACAGCAGCTTCTACCGTCTCCACCGCCAGCTCCTACATCTCCTCCGCCACGAGTTGCTGCTGCTAGGATCCGCCTGTCCCTTCCTGACAAATTCAATGGGGATCCCAAGCTGTGCCGAGGGTTCCTATCCCAGTGTTCCCTCCATCTGGAGATGTTGTCGGACCAGTTCCCCACAGAACGGTCAAAGGTGGCGTTCGTGGTCAGCTTACTATCTGATAAGGCCCTAGCCTGGGCTACACCACTTTGGGACCGTGGCGATCCTGCCACAGCTTCTATCCCAGCCTTCTTCTCTGAGGTCCGCAGTGTCTTCGAAGAACCAGCCCGGGCCTCCTCTGCCGAGACGGCTCTCCTGAACCTCGTCCAGGGGAATTCTTCAGTGGGCGATTACGCCATTCAGTTCCGCACCCTGGCATCTGAACTCTCCTGGAACAATGAGGCCCTCTGCGCAACCTTCAAAAAAGGTCTATCCAGTCATGTCAAAGATGTGCTGGCGTCGCGTGAGATTCCTGCTACCCTGTCTGAACTCATCCAGCTAGCCACCCGCATTGACATGCGTTATACCGAAAGGCGCCTAGAGCTACGACAGGAAAGGGACTTTGGTCGCGTCAGGCGGTTTCCGCGCCTGGCACCTCTCTTCCAGAATCCTCTGCAACCCGTTCCTGCTCCTCCTGCTGAGGAGGCTATGCAAGTGGATCGGTCACGCTTGACCACACAAGAGAGGACTCGGCGCCGAGATCATAATCTGTGCCTGTATTGCGCCAGTCCCGACCATTTCCTAAAGGACTGCTCTATCCGCCCTCAGCGTCAGGGAAACGCTCGCACCTAGCTAACGTAGGAGAGGCGCTGCTAGGTGTGGATTCTTCCTCTCCCCGTCTGACCATTCCTGTGCGGATTTCTCTGACCAAGGGATCCTCTTTCTCCACGGTGGCCTTTCTGGACTCTGGTTCGGCAGGAAACTTCATTGAAGCTTCACTCATCAACAAATTTAATGTTCCAGTTACTCGTCTCGTCAAGCCCTTTTTCATCACCTCTGTAAATGGTCAGAAGCTGAACTGTATAGTGCGATATCGCACTGAACCTCTTCTCATGAAGATTGGAGTTCTCCATCATGAAAAGATTAGCTTCTTGGTGTTACCCAACTGTACCTCAGAGATCCTTTTGGGCCTACCCTGGCTCCAGTTACATTCTCCCACCCTCGACTGGTCCTCGGGGGACATCAAGAGTTGGGGTCCTTCCTGTCACAGGCATTGCCTCAAGGCGGTACCCATTAAACAACTTTCCAACGCTCCTGCTCTGCCTAATCTTCCCAAGCCTTACCAGGACTTTTCCGACGTGTTTTGCAAAAAGCAAGCGGAGGTTTTGCCACCACACAGACCCTTTGATTGCCCTATTGATCTCCTCCCTGGTACCACCCCGTCCCGTGGCAGGATCTACCCTCTCTCCGTTCCGGAGACACAAGCCATGACAGACTACATCCAGGAGAACCTCAAGAGAGGCTTCATCCGCAAGTCCTCTTCCCCTGCTGGAGCAGGATTCTTCTTTGTCGCCAAAAAGGACGGGTCCCTACGTCCCTGCATTGACTATCGTAGTCTTAATAAAATCACGGTAAAAAATCGCTACCCACTGCCTCTCATCTCTGAACTGTTTGACCGTTTGCGCGGAGCAAGTCTTTTCACCAAACTGGACCTCCGGGGCGCATATAATCTCATCCGTATCCGTAAAGGCGATGAATGGAAAACCGCCTTTAACACCCGTGACGGACACTTTGAATACCTAGTCATGCCCTTTGGGTTATGCAATGCCCCTGCGGTCTTCCAAGACTTTGTGAATGAGATTTTCAGAGATCTGCTGTACACTTGTGTTGTTGTCTATCTGGATGATATCCTGATTTTCTCCTCTAGCTTGGAGGAGCACCGTCTTCATGTCCGCCAAGTGCTCCAGCGACTCCGTGATAACCGTCTGTACGCCAAACTAGAGAAATGTCTCTTTGAACGCTGCAGTCTTCCCTTCCTGGGGTACTTGGTCTCTGGACAAGGTCTCCAAATGGACCCTGCGAAACTCTCTGCTGTCCTGAACTGGCCACGTCCTACTGGGCTGCGGGCCATCCAGCGTTTCCTCGGATTCGCCAACTATTACCGCCAGTTCATTTCCCACTTCTCCACCATTGTCGCGCCTATTGTGGCACTAACCAGAAAAAGTGCGGATCCGAGGTCCTGGCCTCCTCAAGCTAATGAGGCATTTAACCGCCTCAAGTCTGTCTTTGCCTCTGCACCAGTTCTGTCCAGGCCTGACCCCCTCAAACCGTTCTTCATGGAAGTCGATGCCTCCTCTGTGGGAGCTGGAGCCGTGCTTCTCCAGAAGGACTCCAAGGGCAAGAACGTCACCTGTGGTTTTTTCTCCAAGACCTTTTCCTCCCCTGAAAAGAACTATTCCATTGGAGACCGTGAATTACTGGCCATTAAGCTAGCACTTGAGGAGTGGAGACATCTCCTTGAGGGGTCCGCTCATCTCATCACGATCTTCACTGATCACAAAAATCTCTCTTACCTCCAGTCCGCCCAGCGATTAAACCCACGCCAAGCCAGGTGGTCGTTGTTTTTTGCCCGCTTCAACTTCGAGATTCACTTCCGTCCTGCAGACAAGAATGTCAGGGCTGACGCCCTCTCTCGTTCCACCGATTCCTCTGAGTCCGACTCTCCTGTACAACATATTGTACCTCCTGAGTGTCTGATCTCTTCTGCCCCGGCCTCCTTACTGCAAGTTCCTCTGGGGAAAACCCTGGTCCCTCCACGTCTCCGACTTCAGGTCCTCAAATGGGGTCACTCCTCCCATCTGGCTGGTCATCCTGGAATCAAGAAATCCTCCCAACTGATTTCCAGGTATTACTGGTGGCCTTCCTTTAAAAAGGATGTGACGGACTTCGTACAGGCCTGTACCACATGTGCTCGAAACAAGACTCCTCACCAAAGGCCTGCAGGTCTTCTTCACCCTCTGCCTGTGCCTGAACGACCCTGGGCCCACATAGCTATGGATTTCATCACGGACCTCCCTCCTTCCCACGGCCACACTACCATATGGGTGGTCGTGGATCGTTTCTCCAAAATGGCACATTTTGTCCCGCTTCCAGGGCTTCCTTCTGCACCTATACTCGCCAAACATTTCTTCCTTCAGATTTTTCGCCTTCATGGACTTCCATCCCACATCGTCTCGGACAGAGGCGTCCAGTTTGTGTCTAAGTTTTGGAGAGCTCTCTGCAGTCAATTGAAAGTCAAACTAGACTTCTCCTCTGCCTACCACCCTCAGTCCAATGGACAAGTGGAGAGAGTCAACCAGATCCTGGGGGCCTACCTGCGACACTTTGTCTCGGCCCGTCAAGACGACTGGGCTGACCTCCTACCCTGGGCCGAATTTTCTTATAATTTGAAAGAGTCTGAGTCTTCCTCTCTATCACCCTTCTTTGTGGTTTACGGCCGTCATCCTCTTCCCCCCCTACCCATCCCCACTTCTTCCGGAGTCCCCGCTGTAGACGAAGTCACCCAGGAGCTGTCATCCATCTGGAAGGAGACCCAAAGGTCGCTTGCCCTGGCCTCTTCTCGCATGAAGAAACATGCTGACAGCAAAAGAAGACCTCCTCCGGTATTCTCCCCTGGCGATAGGGTGTGGCTCTCCTCCAAGTACATTAGGTTCCGCATCCCCAGTTACAAGTTGGGTCCCCGCTACCTCGGCCCATTCAAGATCAAGGCTCAGATCAATTCTGTGTCCTACAAACTGCATCTTCCTCCTTCCCTCCGCATTCCCAACTCCTTCCATGTTTCTCTCCTCAAACCCTTTGTTCTTAATCGCTTTTCCCCCAAGGTCCCCGCTCCTGCTCCGGTCACCGGCTCCTCCGACATCTTTTCCGTTAAAGAGATCCTTGCCTCTAGAACCGTCCGAGGTAAACGTTTCTATCTTGTTGACTGGGAGAACTGTGGGCCTGAGGAGAGGTCTTGGGAACCGGAAGGTAACATCATTGACAAAGATCTCATCCGCAGGTTCTTGGGTTCCAGGAGGAGGACGAGGCCCAAGAGGAGGGGGAGACCCAAGGGGGGGGGTACTGTAACGCCGAGCGCTCCGGGTATCTCCTCCACCCCGGAGCGCTCACGGCGTTCTCCCTCCTGCAGCGCCTCGGTCAGTTCCCCTGACCTCAGGCGCTGCAGCGTTGCTGGGATGCGATCCTCGGTCTGCCCGGGGATCGCATCCCACTCCTCTCACCTGTCCCCCGCTCCTTCCGGCGTGCGCGCGCTCCCGCTCCCCAGGCGCGCGCGCGCGAGTGTTCCCTCACTTAAAGGGCCAGCGCACAATCAATTGGTGCCTGGCCCAATTACTGTTTTCCCCCAAAATCAATAAAGACCCACTTCCCCTTCCTGTCCTCGCCGGATCTTGTGTTGCCTTTGTGCCCAGTGAAAGCGTTAGTGTGTTTTGCTCCCTCTGTGTATCCAGACCTTTGCTGTTGCTCCCGACTACGAACCTTTGCCACCTGCCTTGACCCTTTGCTACGTCTGACCTTCCTTTTGCCTAATCCTTGTGTACCGCGCTTGTCTCAGCTGTCAGTGGGGTCGAGTTGCTATTGGAGGACACGACCTGGTTGCTACCGCCGCTGCAAGTCCATCCCGCCTTGCGGCGGGCTCTGGTGAAAACCAGTAGCAACATTAGAACCGGTCCTCCAATACAACCCGGGCTATTGCCCCATTGGCATAGGGGATCCACCTCCTGTTCCCCGTCGTACCCGGTACGTGACACATTGTAATAGCATCACAAACAATAGTAATCTTTGACAATACAATATAAACTTGCTTGAAAAATCTCCTTTCATATTGTGATTACTGCCTGTCTGCTGGTCATCTCTTTCCACAACTTCCTGGATTCCCTGCATGCCTTGCAGATTCTCCTTTGCTATTTACTTTCAAGGACTATATGTCCCATGGTACCTTGCCGCCTGCAAACAGTGATTCCTGTACTGACTCCGCCTCCTGAAACTCCTCCTCTCAGCCCCTCTGTAATGTAGAAGGCAGACTCTGTGAAATGTGTAACACTATGTGTGCTCACAGGGCATAGTGAACACATGTCACAGAAAGCAAGGAAGAAAATGTGTGGGGATCTTCAAAAAGTACATTTACAAACTTGAAGACTGTTTATATGAATATGAGTAGGCCAAAAATAATTGAAATACAATGTGAAAATGAATATATGAATTTACATTTTGACCAAAGAAATCCTTTAAATGCCAAACGTTCTACATCTTCCCATTATGTTATGTTTTTTTATACATTCACTATGTGTTATACTATGTGTCATTTTCATAACAAAGAACTCTGTTCAATTAATGCAATAAAATGTAAATGCACACAAGTTGGCATTCAACTATACCTAGAAACCATTTAATAGAAACAGTTTGGTCATTGATTAACCACTTCAATACAGGGCTTTTAAACACCCTTCCTTACCAGAGCACTTTTTGCGATTCGGCACTGCGTCGCTTTAACTAACAATTGCGCGGTCGTGCGACGTTACACCAAAACAAAATTTACGTCCTTTTTTCCCCACAAATAGAGCTTTCTTTTGGTGGTATTTAATCGCCCCTGCGGTTTTTATTTTTTGCGCTATGAACAAAAGAAGAGCGACAATTTTGAAAAAAAACACAATATTTTTTTTACTTTTTGCTATAATAAATATCCCATTTTTTTTTTAAAAAACAATTTTTTTCCTCAGTTTAGGCCGATACGTATTCTTCTACAAATTTTTGGCAATAAGCGTATATTGATCGGTTTGCGCAAAAGTTATAGCGTCTACAAAATAGGGGATAGATTTATTGAATTTTTTTTTTTTTTTTTTTTACTAGTAATGGCGGGGATCTGCGATTTTTTTTTCGTGACTGCGACATTGCGGCGGACACTTCGGACACTTTTGACACATTTTTGGAATCATTCACATTTACACAGCGATCGTTGCTATAAAATTGCAATGATTACTGTGTAAATGTGACTGGCAGGGAAGGGGTTAACACTAGAGGGCGCTGGAGGGGTTAATGTGTTCCCTAATAGACGTGATTCTAACTGTAGGGGGAGGGGACTTAAGGGGAGGAGACCGATCATGTGTTCCTCCGTACTGGGATCACATGATCGGTCTCCTCTGCACTGACAGGACGTGGAGCTGTGTGTTTACACACACAGCTCCACGTTCCCGCCCGGTCCCGTTGTTTTAACGGGCAATCGCGGGTGCCCGGCGGACATCGCGGCCGCCGGGCACTCGCACCGGGTCCCGAGCGATGCCGGCGGCGCGCGCGCGCCCCCCAGGCGGCCGGGAATCCGAGGACGTCATATGACGCCCACCCAGGATGGTAGATCCACCTTGTGGGCGTCATATGACGGCGGGCGGTATTGAAGCGGTTAAAAATATCCCAGGTCATGCAGTTAACTAAAAATGAATAACATAACTGTATATATTGAAAAAAAACATTTAAGGTAACATCTGAAACCAACCAGTAGGCCAGTGGCATAACTAGAAGCTTCAGGGCCTGGTCGCAAACTAAATGCCATGGCATGGCCGCAAGTGTGACCTTTGTGATCCTGGTAGTTCCGCCACTCTGTCTATTCAGTCAAGAAAGACACATTACCGGACCCTCCCTTGCTCTTCATCCTGACACATCCCCCTGCTGCAGCTGGCGGGAAAGGGGAGGTGAAAAGCCAGCAGAGCTGTGAGGGACAGAAACACAGGGCCAGGAGAGAGCACAGGGGAGCCAGGAAAGAGCTCAGGGACCCGGGCAGCAGAAAGAAGCTGGCTAGGAGGAGCGGTGGGGGTAGCTGCATATAGAGGAACCAATCTCTCAATTTTCCTCCTGCAGCAGCTAAATGTCTGAAGGAGGTAGAGGAGGAGAAGCAGGCATTCAGTGGCTGCAATAGGAAAATGGAGAGATCGGTTTGTCTCTATGCAGCCTTCTGCACTGCTGCTTCTATGCAGGTGAACAGGGGAGCCACACAAGCCCCCTAGAGCATGGTGGCGGGTTGCAATTGTGACCCCTGCAACCTCTGTAGGTACGCCCCTGTAGTGAGCTATTCTTGTCATTCAGCAAACACTATAATATACTGTAACTTGAGATAATTTAATCCACTGCAACCAGAATCAGCAAAAGATCTCACAGGTACATTGGGAGTGTATTTGTTTGCATATCTTCCTATTTTTTGTATCTCCAGTTATATTCAGCTTCCAAGACAGGTTTGTATGTTATTGGTGGCTATTATTTCCTCTATTGCATAAACAATCAGGTGTTATCAGATCCGCAAACTACAGACAAAAGGCAGACAAAAAGATTTTTCCCAGCACACTTATCAGCTCGCCTGCAAAAATATATATATATATATATCTATTGCTATATATAAATATAGATATATATAGTAATGTTAAATACCATATTTATCGGCGTATAACACACACTTTTTCCCCCTTAAAATCGGGGAAAGTCGTGGGTGCGTGTTATACGCCGATCCCCCCCCAAAAAAGTGCCAAAAAAAATCAAACGGCGCCGAAAGACAGCGACCCCCGCCGAAAAAAAAAACGAGCGCCGCCGAAAAAAACGAGCGCCGCCGAAAAAGACCGATCTGTCTGTTCGGCTCCGCTCGCAGTCCCGCCTCCCTGCGCTCGCTTCCGAAACAGCAGGGAGGCGGGACTGGGAGCGGAGCCGAACAGACGGCTCGGGCTTTCCCGCTGGCGCTCGGTCTTTTCCGGCGGCGCGGTCTTTCAAGGCGGCAAATTTAAATGTGGGCAAGCTGAAAATGACGCTGGCAAGCTGAAAATGACGCTGGCAAGCTGCAAATGACACTGACAAGCTGCAAATCACACTGGGCAAGCTGCAAATCACACTGGGCAAGCTGCAAATCACACTGGGCAAGCTGCAAATCATGCTGGGCAAAGCTGCAAATGACGCTGGGCAAGCTGCAAATGACGCTGACAAGCTGCAAATCACACTGGGCAAGCTGCAAATCACACTGGGCAAGCTGCAAATGACGCTTAAATGTAAGTGTTTTTTTTCCCTAAACTTCCCTCCTAAAACTTTTTTCCCTTAAAATGCCCTCCTGAACTTGGGGTGCGTGTTATACGCCGGTGCGTGTTATACGCCGATGCGTGTTATACGCCGATAAATGCGGTAACTTGAATATATTTTGTTCTGCACTGTGTTTCTATGTGGAGGCAGCCATCTTGAGTAGCAGGGCTTTGTTTCCTCACACCTGGATTTCCCCCTGGTGATTTGATAACTCTTGGGGAAATATTCAAGAAGCAACAGAAGAGGCGTAGGAAGCACAGATCTACAGAATGGATGCAGGTAGAAGCAGGTTGATCCATAAAGGTTCATACAGATTCTTCTCCAGCAAGCAGCACAGTTACGACATCACAAAATCTCCCTCCTTGTAACACCAGGTAGATATGAAGTGAACCAGGTAGACTCAGCATGAGGTATGAGTGTAATCACAACCAGACAACCGATAATCAAAGTGTAAAAAGCTTAACAAACACAGATGTAGCAAGGCCTTATAAACTGTGCAAGCCACACTGCCTCATCAAGGACCCCCTGTTTATTGCAGTCCCACCTCTAATTAAGAGCCTCCATGTTGAAGCATATATAGCAATGAATATGTTGGAATTACGCATGACAAAAGGGCTCTTTATTGCCATTGCAAAAGTATTTGTGCTCCAGTTGACAATTGTTCACCTGTCTAGTTCACAGTTACAATTTTGTTTGGCTGGTTCATTGATTTATTATTCTAACTAGAAGTGAAACCTTATTTTATTGAGTTTATGTGAGTTTCACTCCCTCAAAATGACTTACTAGAGCAGAGGCTGTTCACTTTGCCAATTGAATGTTAGTAAATTCAAGCGAGAGTGTAACGTTGAATATCGAATCATGTGCTAGCAGAAAGTCTGTGTTTTTAATTTCCCTTACACATGATTGGGTATAGGTATGGGTTGCTTATTATTCTGTTTTACAAATCCACATTTGATTTTTGCTGGATTTTTTCGGTCACTCTGCCACTTCTCCTAGGGTTAGGAACTTAGATAATGTTTTCAGAAGTAATCTTTGTACCAACATTTGTCCTTCATATGGTTGTGAACCTAGCAAAGTGCATTGACCTGGTGACCAAACAGAAGGATAAAAGCATATATTGTACCCATTTAGTGAGTACATTTAAAATAATTAAATGGACAGAATACATAACCCTATTTTACTTAATCTGGTATTATACAGCTGTGGCCAAAAGTTTTGAGAATTAAACAAATATTAATTTTCACAAAGTCTGCTGCCTCGGTTTTTATGATGGCAATTTGCATATACTCCAGAATGTTATGAAGAGTGATCAGATGAATTGCACTTAATTGCAAAGTCCCTCTTTGCCTTGAACATGAACTTAACCTCCCTGGCGGTATGATTATGTCTGGAATTTTGTACCAAAAGCGGTACAATTGTTTTGCATGGAAATTTGGCATTTTATATTGTAGGCATGCAATACTTATGAATAACTGACTTAAATCTAGTCTAGTAGACATCCCGGGTATGATAAAGTTTGAAACACAAAATCATAAATAAATTATAATATAATAAAAATATATATAAAAATTATTCAATAATGTAATCAAATCAAAAACACTGAAATTTGCTCAGTTGCAGAATAGTCGCTGTCATTTTTAGTGTTTGATGATGAATTGTGATTCTAATTTATTATTGTTGTTTTCTAGCTGGTCTAAAACCACTTTTGACATAAAGGGACACTTTTTGGTTGCTATGGACAATCTCAAGTTTCCAGGCAGAAAAAAAATCTATTTATTATATAAAATGACATGCAGGGCACTGGACAGACCACTAGGGACAAAGGGGATGTGTATTTTTTGTATACAGTACTGTAATCTGTAAGATTACAGTACTGTATGTGTTCTGTGTTTTTAAATTTTTTTGAATTTGGCGCCGATCTCCGCTCCCGTGCGTCGTAGCGTTGCAGGGAATGGAGATCAGCGGCACTCGGGCACTGTGTGAATCGAGCAAGCAGACAGCTCGCACACACAGTGGGGAGACATCGCAGGAGGTAAGTAACTTCCCCCTGTATCCTGCAATGCAAGCCCGAGTCTGGCTCGGGGTTACCGCTTTTGGTACTGAAGTTCCCACCCCGAGCCAGACTCGGGATTAACGACATGGGGGTTAATCCCATAAAAAAAATGTACACTGCATTTGTGAAGAAGGCTTCGGGGTACCCAAGAAAGTCCAGCAAGCGCCAGGACCATCTCCTACAGTTGATTCAGCTGCAGGATTGGGGCACCACCAGTGCAGAGCTTGCTCAGGAATGGCATCAGGCAGGTGTGAGGGCATCTGCACGCAGAGTGAGGCAAAGACTTTTGGAGGATGGCCTGGTGTCAAGAAGGGCAGCAAAAAAGCCACTTCTCTTCAGGAAAAACATCAGGGACAGACTGATATTCTGCAAAAGGTACAGGGATTTTACTACTGAGGACTGGGGTAAAGTAATTTTCTCTGATGAATCCCCTTTCCGATTGTTTGGGACATCTGGAAAAAGCCTTGTTCAAGGACAAAAAGGTGAGCGCTACCATCAGTGCTGTGTCATGCCAACAGTAAAGCATCCTGAGACCATTCATGTGTGGGGTTGCTTCTCAGCAAAGGGAGTGGGCTCACCCACAATTTTGCCTAAGAATGCAGCCATGAATAAAGAATCCTACAAAAACATCCTCCAAGAGCAACTTCTCCCAACCATCCAAGAACAGTTTGGTGACAAACATTGTCTTTTCCAGCATGATGGAGCACCTTGTCATAAGGCAAAAGTGATAACTAAGAGGCTTTGGGAACAAAACATTGCCATATTGGATCCATGGCCAGGAAACTCCCCAGACCTTAATCCCATTGAGAACTTGTGGTCAGACCTCAAGGAGGAAGGTGAACAGAAAAACCCCACCAATTCTGACAAATGCCAAGCATTGATTATGCAAGAATGGGCTGCCATCAGTCAGGATGTGGCCCAGAAGTTGATTGACAGCATGCCAGGGCGGACTTTGTAGGCACAACATGAGGCAATCTGTTTAAAATATGTAACAAACTTTATTTCAAAAATGCTTTCAAAATGAGTAGACATAAAATCATTACAGCACCCTCTACATTTAGTAGGTCAACATATACCCAATCCCAAGCGTGGAGATACAGATCCAGCTGAGCAGTATATATGATGAATAAAAAAACTGAGAGGTCACCGTACTAACTAAGCAATGTTAGAGCGGAGATCCCCCCCGCCAGAACACATTGATCTGCATAAGCAGCCATTGGTATTCCAGCATGCTCTTTTAATAGAAGACAGCCGTGAGACCAGCTTCTGTCGGACAGGGGGCTGTACATAGAGGCTAAAAGTTGGCCCAATTCCTGCCGAACGGACCGCTTTTGGACGTTTTTCAGCCCATGTGTACCCAGCCTTAAAATGGCCATAGATGAAGTGATTTTCTTTCCTTGCAATTTTGGGTTCAGTGTGCAGGAGACACTGCTGATGGGGTATTTATTTAATAAGCTAAGGTAGGTACTATCAGCTATTGAATTGCTATTATCCTGTGAGTGATGTTGGTTTGGTGGTAACTGATGGAGATAGAAATATACATATACACCCTCTGCCTTCTCCTCTATAGGTGACACCCTAAATGTTCAGAGTATATTCTAATTTTGGATACATTTGAGTCATGGTGTTTACCCTCCTATACTTTGTAAAAACTTACCTTGTGCTTGACTTTACTTCCAAGCTTGGTCGGGATGAATACTAAGCTTTTTAGACACAAGATATCAAGCATTGTTATCATATATGCAACAGACCTAGCCATGCTGTGTCTACAACCTACTTTGTTTTTTTGGGCCTCTTGTTTATGCTTCTATCAACCACCTCCTGGGTAAGATATATACAAGTCTGGGATATAAGTACATGGTTGATCTACCTATATTTAGCCTTCACTAAGCAGTACAACATGTCCCCCTTTCTTATAGAGTTTTGTGGTTGAACAACTTTATTTATTTATACACGTTTGGTTGGTCTGGATTGGGGAGTAGTGGGCATCTGGATTGTCTATCCAGGGCCCCCTCACTTATCCCTGAGCTTACCCCCTGTGTCTGCCCCCATGATTGGCTATTGCTCACATCTCTATATTCAAGGATAATCAGGCAAGCACAACTTTTTTATTGTCTATAAATAGGATGCACGTATATGGGTACAGAAAATATAAATGCATAGTCAATTAAGAATACACTTTTCAATAAGATATAATACTTATGGAGTGTCTTTTGTACCATTTATCGGTGTACAACATGCGCCGGCATATAACACACACCCCAAGTTTAGGAGGGAATTTTAAGGAAAAACATTTTTAGAAGGGAAGTTTAAGGAAAAAACTTACATTTAAATGCCCAGCTTGCAGCAAATAAACCTTTCCCCCAGCCTGGGCAACCCACCAACCCGCCACAACCAAATATAGTTCAACCTGCCTACAAGCCCGTGTAAGAAGCATGTTTACAATTACTTTTCCATCAGCTGGTTTGCAGACGCTTTGCGCTCTTGCAGAGCTCTCCCCGCAAATACTATTCTGCACTTCTAAATCTGTGGAACACTGCTATGTCACTACTGTCTCCTGGTTGGAGCACACCAGCTATGGCACACGTGGTACTTTCTTCATTCACAGGCTTATGGACCTTGGGATTCCTACTCCTTTTTACAGATAGGAAGCAGATGTAAGCTTTTATGGATTTACATAGTATTGAGAGTTATCATAGGCACTTATCAATAGAAATTGTTAACATTAAAGTATCTCTGTCACTAATTTAAAGAAAATTCAAAAGCACCACCTGTGAGTGCTTATATTCATCTATCCCACTTCCCATTCCTAGTATCAGAGCTATGGCTTCACACACAATGTACACATCTGACATTTCTGGGTGTTTTGGATGCCTGCATCCCTTGAAGCATGCTTGGGTTTCTCTGGCTAGCTCCTACACCATTATAGCATCCTGTATTGATGTGGGGGTCAGTGAATGGAGTCATATTGCAAGGTATAGGCATCCAACACATCCAAAAGTGTTGGATATAAACATTCTTCAAGTAGGAATAGAAAAAGAAAAGGTACCTTTAAAAGGTTAAAGCTACCTCTTTAACAGAACAATGATCAAAGAAACGGGCAGAGGGACATGTGAATAAAAAAATGCTTCTTTTACAGGTGGTGCTTTTCTAAGTCATTTATATCTGCGACAAAGTCGGTTTAACTCAGTAAGTTGCAGATAATGTAATGCCTACTTGGCAGCTATTAGTTATATTGCTACTTTGCCCTGTGCACCATTTTATCACAGTAAACTTTTCCTATAAAAATATGAGGGCTGCCATTGATGACCTCATAAAAGTGTTATATGCCTAGCTGTTCTGCTCAGCCTCCAGACCCAAGGGTCCTTTTACACCATCGCATTGCAGTAACTGACTAATGCATCCCACCGTACCTACATTGTGGTACTCCTCAATAATGGGTACCTATACATTGTGGTGCACCATTTCACAAAAATGGTGCCTATCTGCAATCTGCTGGTGCATTGGAGACCTGTTCAGATGAATGTGCTCCCTTAACGTAATGCATGTCAATGTGCAACCTAATGAACATGTGTTAACACAAAGCACAGGAATGTGAAAATGTGACTAATCCCTAATACTTTATGGGTTTGATTTACTAAAACTGGATGCACTGGAGAGTGCAAAATCTGGTGCAGCTCTGCATGGTAGCCAACCAGCTTTTAACTTCAGCTTGTTTAATTATACTGGTTGTATAGGCAGGAGTTTTTTTTTATTCTATGCATTAAGATAAAAAAAAACCTGCTGTGTGGGGCAGCCCCCCTCAGCCCCCCTAATACTTACCCTAGCCCATCCCAATCCAGCAATGTTGCACGAGAGACTCAGCTGGCTAGGACTCTCCCTCCTGATTGGCCGAGACAGCAACAGAACGCCATTGGCTCCTGCTGCTTTCAATCAAAGTCAGTGAGCCAATGAGGAGAGAGAGGGGGCAGGGCCGAGCTGTAGCTCTATGTCTGAATAGGCACACAGAGCAGCGGCTTGGCTCAGGTGCCCCCATAGAAAGCTGCTTACTGTTTGGGCACTTAGCAGGGGGGAGGGAACAGAAGCATCGAAGAGGGACCCAAGAAGTGGAGGATTTGAGCTGCCTTTTTTCAAATGAAAAAAAAGGAGACTTTAGTATCACTTTAAGCTTTGACCAAAAAAAAAAATCATACATATTCCCCTACTCGCAGGCAAAGCATTAATGGTCTCTATGCATAGTTGCACCAGATTTTGCACTCTAGTGTTAGTAAATCAACCCCATAGTAACTGACCTGGAACAAGTATGCAGATTAGGACAGTTACCAAGAGTTTAAAACAAGGGTCAGACAACTAGCATTTGCAGAATAAGAAGGCCCCTATGTTTCTCTGAGGAAAGGATTTCTTTAAAATAAATATGCTTAATTGTTCTTATGCTGAATCTTGTTACTGTGCAAACTGAGACATCAGAATATATTAATGTCCATGGGTTCAAATGTTATCAGCTTGTTATTTCCAAACTCTCAGAGGACCTTTACACCGGCTCAGTTTGGTTAGTAAATTTGCTTTGGTAAATAATAGTTGGCGTAACAGTCTCTGTTCTAGATATAAGATAATCCTTTACCTGATATCCTGTGTGTTTGTGTATGAGTGTTTGTTTTCCTTTGCCTGGTTGTTGGCCAAGATGTTCATTTCTCGTATGCACATGGCATTAATGGTTTATGACTTTTTGCCCCTTAGAGTAGGCGACAGACTTCCAGGGGCACCTTATTGTTTCCTGTTATCATCATAGGTGTTGTCAGAACGTGAACTTTAGTACCCATTCACAATGCCGGTTTGTAGAGATTAACCACTTCAATACCAGGCACTTAGACACCTTCCTGCCCAAGCCAATTTTCAGCTTTCAGCGATGTCGCACTTTGAATAACAATTGCGCGGTCATACCACACTGTACCCAAACTCATTTTTTATCATTTTGTTCCCACAAATAGAGCTTTCTTGTGGTGGTATTTGATCACCTCTGCGATTTTTATTTATTGTGCAACAAATAAAAAAAGCCAGAAAATTGAGAAAAAAACAAGTTTTTCTTTGTTTCTGTTAATTTTTTTTGTAAATAAGTAGGTTTTCTTCTTCAATGACGGCCACTGATATGGCTGCACTGACAGGCACTGATAAGGCGGCACTGATGGGCACTGATGATGGGCACTGATAGGCGGCCCTGATGATGGGCACTGATAGGTGGCACTGATGGGCACTGATAGGTGGCACTGGTATGCGGCACTGATGGGCACTCATAGGTGGCACTGATGGGCACTCATAGGCTGCACTGATGGGTACTTATGGGTGGCACTGATGGGTACTTATGGAAGTCACTGATAGGTGGCACGGGTGGGCACTGATGGGCACCGATAGGTGGGCACTGATGGGCATGGATGGGCACTGATGGTGGCACTGCTGGACACTGATGGTGGCACTGCTGGACACTGATGGGTGGCACTGATAACACTGATGGGTGGCACTGACTGATGGTGTGGGTGCTTCTGGGAAGAAAATGTAGGTCTGTGTGTAATGGGACTAACACACTTCAAGTCCTATAGGTGCTTCTGGGAAGGAAATAAAGGTCTGTGTGATGGGACTAACACACTTCAAGTCCTATAGGTGCTTCTGGGAACAAAATTTATCTCTGTGTGATGGGACTAACACACTTCAAGTCCTATAGGTGCTTCTGGGAAGAAAATGTAGGTCTGTGTGTAATGGGACTAACACACTTCAAGTCCTATAGGTGCTTCTGGGAAGGAAATAAAGGTCTGTGTGATGGGACTAACACACTTCAAGTCCTATAGGTGCTTCTGGGAACAAAATATATGATCTCTGTGTGATGGGACTAACACACTTCAAGTCCTATAGGTGCTTCTGTGAAGAAAATGTAGGTCTGTGTGTTATGGGACTAACACACTTCAAGTCCTATAGGTGCTTCTGGGAACAAAATATATGATCTCTGTGTGATGGACTAACACACTTCAATCCTATAGGTCCTATAGGTGCTTCTGGAAGGAAATAAAGGTCTGTGTGATGGGACTAACACACTTCAAGTCCTATAGGTGCTTCTGGGAAGAAAATGTAGGTCTGTGTGTAATGGGACTAACACACTTCAAGTCCTATAGGTGCTTCTGGAACAAAATATATGATCTCTGTGTGATGGGACTAACACACTTCAAGTCCTATAGGTGCTTCTGGGAAGGAAATGTAGGTCTGTGTGTAATGGGACTAACACACTTCAAGTCCTATAGGTGCTTCTGGAAGGAAATAAAGGTCTGTGTGATGGGACTAACACACTTCAAGTCCTATAGGTGCTTCTGGGAAACAAAATATATGATCTCTGTGTGATGGGACTAACACACTTCAAGTCCTATAGGTGCTTCTGGGAAGAAAATGTAGGTCTGTGTGTAATGGGACTAACACACTTCAAGTCCTATAGGTGCTTCTGGGAAGCTCTGTGGAAAATGAGAAAGGTCTGTGTGATGGGACTAACACACTTCATGCCACTCAACCACCTCAAGTCCTATAGGTGCTTCTGGGAACAAAATATATGATCTCTGTGTGATGGGACTAACACACTTCAAGTCCTATAGGTGCTTCTGAGAAGAAAATGTAGGTCTGTGTGTAATGGGACTAACACACTTCAAGTCCTATAGGTGCTTCTGGGAACAAAATATATGATCTCTGTGTGATGGGACTAACACACTTCAAGTCCTATAGGTGCTTCTGGGAAGAAAATGTAGGTCTGTGTGTAATGGGACTAACACACTTCAAGTCCTATAGGTGCTTCTGGGAAGGAAAAAAGGGTCTGTGTGATGGGACTAACACACTTCAAGTCCTATAGGTGCTTCTGGGAACAAAATATATGATCTCTGTGTGATGGGACTAACACACTTCAAGTCCTATAGGTGCTTCTGAGAAGAAAATGTAGGTCTGTGTGTAATGGGACTAACACACTTCAAGTCCTATAGGTGCTTCTGGGAACAAAATATATGATCTCTGTGTGATGGGACTAACACACTTCAAGTCCTATAGGTGCTTCTGGGAACAAAATATATGATCTCTGTGTGATGGGACTAACACACTTCAAGTCCTATAGGTGCTTCTGGGAAGAAAAATGTAGGTCTGTGTGTAATGGGACTAACACACTTCAAGTCCTATAGGTGCTTCTGGGGAACAAAATATATGATCTCTGTGTGATGGGACTAACACACTTCAAGTCCTATAGGTGCTTCTGGGAAGGAAATAAAGGTCTGTGTGATGGGACTAACACACTTCAAGTCCTATAGGTGCTTCTGGGAAGAAAATGTAGGTCTGTGTGTAATGGGACTAACACACTTCAAGTCCTATAGGTGCTTCTGGGAACAAAATATATGATCTCTGTGTGATGGGACTAACACACTTCAAGTCCTATAGGTGCTTCTGGGAAGAAAATGTAGGTCTGTGTGTAATGGGACTAACACACTTCAAGTCCTATAGGTGCTTCTGGGAACAAAATATATGATCTCTGTGTGATGGGACTAACACACTTCAAGTCCTATAGGTGCTTCTGGGAAGAAAATGTAGGTCTGTGTGTAATGGGACTAACACACTTCAAGTCCTATAGGTGCTTCTGGGAACAAAATATATGATCTCTGTGTGATGGGACTAACACACTTCAAGTCCTATAGGTGCTTCTGGGAAGAAAATGTAGGTCTGTGTTGTAATGGGACTAACACACTTCAAGTCCTATAGGTGCTTCTGGGAAGAAAATGTAGTCTGTGTGTAATGGGACTAACACACTTCAAGTCCTATAGGTGCTTCTGGGAACAAAATATATGATCTCTGTGTGATGGGACTAACACACTTCAAGTCCTATAGGTGCTTCTGGGAAGAAAATGTAGGTCTGTGTGATGGGACTAACACACTTCAAGTCCTATAGGTGCTTCTGGGAACAAAATATATGATCTCTGTGTGATGGGACTAACACACTTCAAGTCCTATAGGTGCTTCTGGGAAGAAAAATGTAGGTCTGTGTGATGGGACTAACACACTTCAAGTCCTATAGGTGCTTCTGGAACAAAATATAGGAGCTCTGCCTGCCTGCCACGAACACACTATAGTCCTAAGGTGCTTCTGGTAAACAAAATATAGGTGCTCTGCCTGCCTGCCACGAACACACTCAACATAGGTCCTATCTTGGTAATGGTGTTCAAATATAGGAACTAACACACTACAAGTCCTATAGGTGCTTCTGGTAACAAAAATATATGGGAGCTCTGCCTGCCTGCCACGAACACACTACAAGTCCTATAGGTGCTTCTGGTAACAAAATATAGGAGCTCTGCCTGCCTGCCTGCCACTAACACACTACAAGTCCTATAGGTGCTTCTGGTAACAAAATATAGGAGCTCTGCCTGCCTGCCACGAACACACTACAAAGTCCTATAGGTGCTTCTGGTAACAAAATATAGGAGCTCTGCCTGCCTGCCACTAACACACTACAAGTCCTATAGTACATTACATTACATCTATGTACATTACTAGATACATATCAGTAAAAAAGTATAAGTATTTTTTTCAAACTTGTCACTCTTCTTTCGTTTATAGCGCAAGAAATAAAAACCGCAGAGGTGATAAAATACCACCAAAAGAAAGCTCTATTTGTGGGGAAATAAAATGGTACAGTGTTGCATGACCGCGCAATTGTCATTCAAAATGCGACAGTGCTGAAAACAGAAAATTGGCCTGGGCAGGAAGGGGATGAAAATGCCCTGTATTGGTTAAAGTAAAAGTCCACCCTAAGGCCTGGTTCACACCTATGCATTTTTTTGTGTGTTTTCAGTTGTGCAGAAACACTCTACAGTCCATTAACATGGTTTCCTATGGATGTAGTTCACATCTGTGCATTTTATGGAAAGTGACAAGGATTTTGTTCTGGTTTTTGGTTCCATAGACTTCAATGGATCAAAAATGTGTATTGAAAAACGCAAAATGCACCTGGATTATGCAAACTGCAACCAGCATAGGTGTGAATCAGGCCTAAGTGCCGGTTCACACTTTTGCTATGTCAGACATCGCATGTGATTCGCACCGCACTGTTGTGCAGATCACATGTGATGTCTTTACGATGCAAATTCAGCCATACAGCTTGTATGGCTGAATTTGCATCGCATTCAGACCAAAATCGTGCAGGACCAGAATCCTGCGCGATTTTCTGTCCGAATGGATATGCGAACCGATCTGGGCGTGTCATTAACTTTCTATTGACACCCACAGTGGTTTGGATAGGGCAGTGTGAACTGCCTGCGATTTCTATGCAAAGCAGGAACTGGCACTGGAATAGCGCTGGTTCCCGCATCGCGCTGGTGTGAACCGGCACTAACACTAAAATCCCTGCATCTACAGACATCCACGATCTAACACTAACCTATTTAGCCCTGTAAAGAGGAAATCAGTATACATACCTTTTTCTGAAGCTGATCTGACCCGATCCCACGCTGAGCTGTCAGCCGCGGCTTTGCTGTGTGGGCGCGTTTCACTAATCAAGGTTTGCTTAGTCATAAGATTATGACTAAGTAAACCTTGATTCATGAAATGTGTTAATCTTGCCATGCCTGCATAGAGGTCTCATGATGTCTTATGATGTATCTTGATGGATTTTTATTTTCAATAAAGTAATTATCACTGCTTCATACCTGGAAGTGCGGTCAGATTTTTCTATATTACAAGTTTGAGTTGGATGAGTAGCTTCCCATGCAGACTATGGGGTTGATTTACTAAAGGCAAATCCACTTTGCGCTACAAGTGCACTTGGAAGTGCAGTCGCTTTAGATCTGAGGGGTAGATCTGAAATAAGGGAAAGCTCTGCTTATTTTATCATCCAATCATGTACAAGCAAAAATGCTGCTTTTTATTTTTCTTGCAAGTCCCCCTCAGATCTACAGCAACTGCACTTTCAAGTGCACTTGTAGTTCAAATTGGATTTGCCTTTAGTAAATAAAGTGGAAGTGGAAGCTCCGCTTATCTACCTCCTCCCTCCGCTCCGGTACCACATTTGGCACCTTTCGGGGGGGAGTGGGTACTCTGTCCCCACTTCCGGGAGACCTCGCCGTGGACCTCGCCGCAAGAAAGATCGGCCCCGCTCCTCCTTCCCCTGCCGCCGGGCTATTCGCTTGGCGTATGCACAGTAGGGAACCAGCTATGAAGCTGCAAGGCTTCACTGCTGGTTTCCTTTAGAAGTAATGGCGGCGGCAGCACCCGAGAGCCGATTGAAAAATCGACTGTGGTTGCCGACATTGCGGGATTCCTAGACAGGTAAGTGTCCTTGTATTAAAAGTTAGCAGCTCCAGTATTTATATTTTAATTTTTTTAAGGGGGGGGGGCAGAGCGTTCCGCTTTAAGCAGCTCACACTCATGTTACAGGAAGATTACCCAGGCATTCCCGAAAGGCGCTTCTAATGTCGCATCAAGTCGCATTAAAGTAGTACTCAAGTCGCCAGCAAATTGCCAGGAAGTCGCCTGACAAAGTCGCACCGCAAATCGTGCGACTATCAGGTCGCGGTAGTGTGAACCGAGCCTTAGTAAATCAACCCCAGTCTTTTGACTAAAAAGCCATTTTAGTTTTAGCCATATTTTAGTCATCTGAATTGTTTTCGTTTTTGTCGTGTTTTAGCCAACTAAAAATGTGTTAATTTCATTGACGAAAATATTTTCAGTGACAAAATTAAAGCGAGATTAACCTGCCTGGCGGTATTCCTGAGTTTCAGTACCATTAGCTGTAACCCTGAGCCACACTTGGGATTGCATCTCAGGATCCTGGTCCAGATTACTCACCCTGTCCCCAGGATCCTGCGATGTCATCGGGCTGTGTCCTCCGACTGATGCCTCTGTGTGCTGGGTTCCGTTCCCTGCGAGCGTCGCAACGCATTGGGGGCGAAGCCTGGCGGCAGGTTCAAAAAGTACAAAATTCATAACACACACAGTACACTGTAATCTTATAGATTACATTACTGTATGAAATCATTTCACTTCCCTTTTGTCCCTAGTGGTTTGTCCAGTGCCCTGCATGCAGTTTTATATTATATATACTGTTCTTTCTGCCTGGAAACTTGAGATTGTCCATAACAACTAAAAAGTGTCCCTTTACGTCAAAAGTGGTTTTAGACCAGCTAGAAAACAGCGATAGTAAATTAGAACACTTGCAGAATGTTTGGCTATGGGACAGAAATTGAAGGGAAATTTTAAAAAAATGGGACACAGATGGCAAAAAAAAAATCCTCCCTTGCTCTAGGCAAAATGAAAAAAAGTTTTGCCTACAGTTCTACTTTAAGTCACATTTCGCATTTGACGAGCAGTACCATGTAATCTTTCTATGTCTATGGGGCTACTTTACAATTGTACATGGTTGCAACATGGTGGTTCATCCTCTTTAGAGGTAAAATGGGTGGTGAGGACGCTACATACCACCTCGCAGCCTGTCAAACACCCTCTGAAAAGCGATCCACCGCAGGGTGCCTTTCAGAGGGGCAGCAAGGAGTGGCACATATATACAGTATTGTGCAAAACAGGAGAAAAATCCAAATAAAATCAATATTTGGTGTGACTACCCTTTGGCTTAAAACCAGCATCAATTCTTCTAGGTACACTTACACACATTTTTTAAAGGAACTTGGCAGGTAGGTTGTGCCAAACATCTTGGAGAACAAACCACAGATCTTCTGTGGATGTAGGCTGCCTCAAATCCTTATGTCTCTTCATGTAATCCCAGACAGACTCAATGATATTGGTATCATGGCTCTTTAGGGGCCAAACCATCACTTCCAGGACTCCTTGTTCTTATTTAGGCTGACATTGGCTATATGTTTGGGGTTGTTGTCCTGCTGTATTATACATTTGGGGCCAATCACAGGCCTCCCTGATGGTATGGCATGATGGATAAGTATCTGCCTGTCTTTCTCAGCATTGAGGACACCATTAATCAGACAATGTTGAGGACCATAGACTCAGTGGTCGGCCAATGAAATCGAATGCAGCAGATGAAAGACACATCATGCTTACTTCCCCTCCACACCGAAATATGTTCAGTAGTGCCATCAGCACAGAACTGGTGGAAATCAGTGGGACCCAGGTACACTCATCTACTGTTCAGAGAAGTCTGGCCAGAATTGGTCTTCATGGAAGAATTGCTGCCAAAACGCCATACCTCCAACATGGAAACAATGGAAACAAAGCTAAGAGACTCAACTATGCATGAAAACATAGTAGCATGGGTGCATGAAAATGACAGCAGGTGCTCTGGACTGATGAGTCAAAATTTGAAATATTTGGCTGTAGCAGGAGGTCGTTTGTTTGATGAAGGGCTGGAGAGCGGTACTATAACAAGTGTCTGCAGGCAACAGTGAAGCATGGTGGAGGTTCCTTGCAAGTTTGGGGTTGCATTTCTGTAAATGGAGTTGGAGATTTGGTCAGGATCAATGCTGCCCTCAATGCTGAGAAATGCAGGCACATCCATCATGCGATTCCATCAGTGAGGCGTGTAATTTGCCTCAAATATTTCTTGCAGTAGGACAATGACCCAAAACATACAGCATCCCAAACACACAGAACTATCTTCAGCGTAAGGCCCCTTTCACACGATCGGACCGTTCAGCTCCGCCTGTCAGTTTTGACGGCGGACCTGAACGAGCACTCCATGTTAGTCTATGGAGCGTCGGATGTCAGCGGAGACATGTCCGCTGACATCCGACCCGGTCCGATCCGCCAAAAGCAGATGTATGTCTCTACGTCCAGATCCGTCGCTGGCGGATCGGATCGCGTGAGATCTGATGAAAACGGACACGCTGTCCTTTTTTCATCCGATCTCTCCATAGAGACCAGCGGCGCTGGACAAGCCCCTCTCAGCTCAGTGAGCAGAGAGGGACCTGTCATCCGCCGGCTCAGCAGAGATCAACGGAGAGATCTCCCGCTTAACGGCGGACAGAGGCGGACTCTGTGCAAGCGGAGTCTGCCTCGTGTGAAAGGGGCCTAAAGAATAACAGAGTCCTGGAAGGGCTGGTTTGGCCCCCCACAGAGCCCTGACCTCAACATCATCAAGGTCTGTCTGGGATTACATGAAGAGAGAGAAGGATTTGAGGCAGCCTATATCCACAGAAGATATGTGGTTAGTTATCCAAGACATTTGGAACAACGTTCCTGTCGAAGTTTTACTAGAAGAATTCATGCGGTTTGGAAGGCAAAGGATGACCACACCAAATATTGATTTGATCTGTATTTCTGTTCATTTTATTAATTGCTAAAAATAAACTATCAACACTCCTAAAACATTCTTAATTGACAGAATTTAATCACATCTGCCTAAAACTATTGTACAATTATATATATATATATATATATATATATATATATATATATATATACATACAGTATATATATATATATCATTTTGTGACTCCATCTTGAAAAGATATTTGACTCTTTCATGTTTCAGAACGTAATGTCCATAAACTTTTTCTTAAGCAATGATTCAGTTCCACTGGCTCAGTCCACCTCCGCATCTAACCTCAGAATTCCAGTAAAAGAACAGAGAAGAACAGATTATCTATTAACAGATTTTTGTGCAATGGTCATCCTATCAGAAAACAGACAGACATCACATGATATGGCCATTGAGCTATAAGAGGAAAAGTTCAGATTCTAAGTGACTATTACAACAAAGCATGGCTAAATTAATGAGGGTGGTCGTGTTACTAGTCCTCTGCGCCTCTGCAGTGTGGTGCCAAAGCGATTATGATGAGGAAGATGGGGTAATTGTATAATGATAAAATATAGTGTATTTATGTTAAAGATAATGTTTGATAATGATCATTATTATAATCCAAAAAAATATCTAATGGTTTATCATTTAATTCTTCTTTTTTGTATTTGTTTTCTTGCAGGAAACCCCAGTAAAAACGGTAATTATCCAAGCATTTTTTTTACTTTTATTTTTTTATTTTTTACTTTTTTTTTTTTTTGTTAGTTGAATTAAAAATATAGGCTGTCATTTGATTAAAAAAAAAGTAATTTTCACCCTAGCTTGTGTTCATTAAAAATAGTAAAAAAAAAAATAATTATTTTAAATTCTGGAAGGACAATTAAATTTACGATTTTAGTAAATCATGAACCAAACCTAAATATAAGTGCAAAATCAGGCTCCCTTCTGCATAGAAACCAATGAGCTTCTAACCCCATCTTGTTCAATTAAGCTTTGGTAATACAACCTGGAAACTCATTAGTTTCTATGCAGAAGTGAGCCTGATTTTGCACTTTCCAGCTTTAGTAAATAAACCCCATTGTGTACTTAAATGTGGGGTATGCCTGTACTACACTTAGGAAATACAATGTATATTGCCCTTGATCCCCTGACACCTGTCAGTTTCAATACAATTCATATACTGAATTTATTTTAAATCAACACCCCCTCTCCACTATACAATGTACTTACATTTATCTCTAATTATAACATCTATGTTACATATTAACAATATGACAGCAACATTCTTCAATTCTTCAATTTGGATCAAATTTGTGAATTTGATCCAAATTTATTTGAAGAATGATATTTTCATTTAGTAAATAAACCCCATTGTGTACCTACAAGTGGGGTATGCCTGTATTGCACAAAAGTTTTAATTGTAAGTATACTTTAGGGTGGGTTGCAGTTAAAGTAAGCTCTGTAGTTTGAGTTCTATGTATAATATAGCTTGGGAAAATGTGCCCTTTAAAGGCACCTAGTTCACAGTGGGGTTGATTTACTAAAACTGGAGAGTGCTAAATCTGGTGCATCTGTGCATGGTAGCCAATCAGCTTCTAACTTCAGCTTGTTCAATTAAGCTTTGACTATAAAACCTGAAAGCTGATTGGCTACCATGTACAGAGTTTATACTCTCCAGTTTTAGTAAATCAACCCCAATGTAGGTGGAAACGCATTATGTGGAATGCCACTAACCTATAGTAATCTATTAGCAATCATCACTCTAACATAAAGGTGCAGAAAAGGTGCAATCTGATTAGATACTGTGATGATCATCATCATGTAACTTGCCATGCCTAATTAAAGCCCACTTGTGTATCCACAATATTAATATACTAATTCAAATTTCATTCTTTAACGCTCATTTTTGGGTTCCAGAATGGTAGCTGTTTGCCTACATAGAACTGTTTCTACTTAAAGGAAAACTTTAGGCAAAACTTTTGCTATTTTAAGATAGAATGGGAATGGATGTGATCCTATCTGGAAACTGCAATATTATTTTTTAAAGGAGAATCCAACAAGTTATGCTTGTCACCAGGGTAGGGGTAAAGGGGATATCCTCCAATGTGGATTTTTGTCACAGTGATAGCTGTCAGAGTTTAGAATGTCCTTCATGTTTGTTAGAAATTCACCCTCTGGGGACAGAAAGTAGAGCGACCCCAAAGGGTACACATAGGGTACACAAACCTGACAGAGGTGCTAAAGCATCCTACTCTATCCAAAACTATAAAAATAAAAAAATAAAAATGTTATGGCTAGAGATATATTTTAAGACAGGTGATAAATGAGGTTGTGAGTCCCCATATTTGCTTCCTGTTGAGAAGATGGGGGATCATAAAATTAATACAGCATGACTGGAACTACGACAGGAAACAAAATGTTCAAGCATATTTTGCTTTATTTACTATATTTGAGCCTGACATTAGCTGGAGAGGGATAGTTGTGACCTACAGTGCACACTTATGGGGGATTGATTTACTTAATGAGTTGGGCATGTTCACTTTGCAAAGTGAAATTTCACTTGAGTGAAGTGAAGCAGTACTGACTTCAATCATCATCATGTGCAGGCAAAAATCCTGCTTTTGAGATTTTCCTTGTACACGATTGGTTATACTTTGCAAAGAGACTTTCTATTAGCTTCAACTCATTCACTAAGCTAAGTAAACATTTGTTTTTCAAAGTAGTTTTTTTTTCTTTACAAAGCAAGCATTCTATTCTCCTTTAGGCTCAGTTCACATATATGAGATTTTGATGCATTTTCAACCGCATCCGATTCGCACAACATGGGAGCCAGACTGGCTTTCAATGGAGGCGGTTCACATATATGCAAGCCAGTTGCATTGCGAATTAAAAAAGGGTCCTGTGCATTTTTAAGTCCTGGTCAGGTGCGATTTCAGTGTCAAATTCGCACCTGAATTGCACCCGAACCGCTGAATGGAAATCGCACTGGACTCTGCACCAAAAACGGATCCGCATATATGTGTGTAGAGGTATACAGTATATATATCATCACTGGTACTTATATATTTCATCAGATAAACTAGCCAGTGATGTACAGTAGTAACCACATGATTATTGTCAAGCTTATTTATTAAAACAGTGCAAAATTTCCAATAAGTCAATCATATTTTAGTTACCTGTAGTCAATTGAAGTGGACCTTTCCCTCCTTTCACTAAAAATCACATCTGCATACAACTCTGCATGCTGATATAAAATTATCTTACATTCTGTAGTTAAAGTAACATTAAAGGTTCCTTTTTTTAAAGTAAAATAATAAACATGTTATACTTACCTGCTCTATGCAATTGTTTTTTCACAGAGTAGCCCCAATGCTCCTCTTCTGCGGTCCCCAGCCGGTGCTCCTGGCTCCTCCTCTTCGAGGAGTGCCCCCATAGGAAGCCACTTCCTATGAGGGCACCGCTGGCGAGCCGCTTTGTCTAAGTCCATTGACACAGACTGTGCGGCTTGGCCCCACCACCCGCTCCTCATCACAGCATTTTAATGACAGCAGCGGTAGCCTATGGCTCTGAACTGACCAGACTTCTTTCCATGTATGGTTGGCTTTAAGAGGCCTGTGTTGTAATTTTTATGAAAAGGGTGAAGTTTCTCTTTAGGAGATGATTTATGATTGTTTGAGTCATAGTCAAGTTTGTTGGAGGTCCTTGACTAAAAAAAATGTGTATGGAGAATTGGGCTCTCAATTAGGAAATGATAAAAAGAATACTGCTCATCACTGATTTTTTTTTTAAATAAGCCTAGAAAAGGAAAATACCTTACATACTGTTTCAAGCACAGTGCAAATTCTACATTGTGTGAAGATTCAAAGTTTAGAAGGATTTTAGAATTTAACAGATTTAATGAATATATATTTGCACATTTTAGGCGGAGTCAGAATCAGGAGTCGATGCCAGAGGACATCGCCCACTTCTACCTGGGCAAAAACCAGCTCCCACCCGAAGACCCCCTCCACCTCCTGTAAGCGGAAGTGGCTACAGAGCACGTCCCACCAAGCCTCCAGCAAAAGGACAGAAGAAGGAAGCCGTCGTATATCCTGATGAAGGAGGCTGTAAACATGCATATGAAGAATTGGTAAGAATATATTAAGCGTCACTTTTATATTTACAGGAACAGGTAAAGAGGAACAGCAAACCGTTATAGGATCCTGAAAGAGACAACAATCTTTATCTTTAAGTTGGAAATAGGGAGCTATGTCTGATAACAAAGCAACAGTTCTACAGAGTGAGCCACCATGGGAGAGCCTGTATTTAGGTGTTTTGGCAACTTTTCCTTTATATTTAATGGTCTGTTACATCATTGTTCTATAGGGAGAATTATGTCCAACTGGTTGTGAACTGAAGAATGCAGTTCTTAAACAAGAGAAGAATGTGAAAGATGGCCTGAAATCAGTACGTCCCAGAGTAGAGTCACTTTCACACTCATCAACTAATATCTACAAGTATGCTTCCCTGCTTGGAGACAAAGTGAAGGAAAGACAGCAGCTAAATCAAGGTAACCCACATTACACATAGGGGGTTATTTACTAAAGGCAAATCCACTTTGCACTTACAAGTGCAAAGTGCACTTGAAATTGCACTTGAAAGTGCACTTGGAAGTGCAGTCGCTGTAGATCCCAGGGAGACATGCAAAAACAGCATTTTAACTTGCACATGATTAGATAATAAAATCAGCAGAGCTTCCCCTCATTTCAGATCTACCCCTCAGATTTACAGTGACTGCATTTCCAAGCGCATTTTCAGTGCAATTTCAAGTGCAAAGTGGATTTGCCTTTCATAAATAACCCCCATAGTTCTTTGTTAATTCCATTGTAAGATTTAAACACAAAGCAAATCTGTCTTTTTTTTAAATGTATGTTTTTGTAGTTCCCCTTTCTTGCATTTTATTTCATTGTAGATTTTTTCTCCATGCTTGTGTCCAAATTCCCTAAAATCCACAAATATGCTCTGAAAAATCACGAGAAATGCTTACAAAATGCTTAAAAATCTTTACATATAAATCTTGGTATTTTTTACACAAGTCAATGGGAAATAAAATAGACAACCACAAATAGTACATTTGAGTTTGTGCTGCCATTTTTTTTGTAATTACCTTGAAAATGAATCATTATCACCTGGCTATATGTGATAGTTTAACTGTGACATCTTTCTTTATCAGATAATCAGAATGTTGTAACTGAATACAGTGAAGATCTGGAGGAGCAGTATACTTATATCAAAGAAAATCTGGACAACAACATCCCATCAAACCTCCGTATCCTCCGCCAGGTGTTGGAAAACCTTCGATCCAAAATCCAGAAACTGGAAACCACCATATCCACCCAGGTCGAGAACTGCAAGTCTCCATGTGTTTCATCATGCAATATTCCAGTGGTATCTGGCAAAGGTACTCTTCATCCTATTTCTTCATGTAATGTTATCCTACTGCAGACAATCTAGCCAGATCAGTGAGGAGAATATAAAAGTAACAGCATTTGCTTTTTTAAAATTTTAGATTTTATAACTAGTTATTTTTTTTCCCTAAAGAAATGAAAGCATAACTGCAAGTCATACACATACTGATATGCATAAATCAAGGCAAAAAAATATATTTGCAGTACATGTCTACAATACATACACATTTTCCCATGTTTAGTGTTAAAAATGCCTTTTGGTCTGCCAGACATGCACTCAGCTCCTACTCAGCCGGCCATACATGGATTGAATCTCTGCCGGTTCAGCAGAGCAGGGACCGTCCAAGATTCAATCCATGTATGTGCATCGATCAACTTCACTGCAACCAGCCTGTCAGATTTTTGGCATGTGATTACTGCTTGAGGCAATAGCTGCCAGCAGTAATCATTGGGGTTGATCTGCTAAAACTGGAGAGTGCAAAATCTGGTGCAGCTCTGCATAGAAACTGATCAACTTCCATTTTTTTTTTGTCAAGTTAACTGAACAAGCTGAAGTTAGAAGCTGATTGGCTACCATGCACAGTTCCACCAGATTTTGCACTCTCCCTTTTTAATAAATCAAGGCCATTGTGTTCTGCCAGCCGTGAAGGCTCCCTGCCCCCCTCCCTCCGCCAGCATAACACAATACCACTGCGGGAGCCATTCCCCCATTTAGCACCGACTGTGTTGATGGTGATACCGAGCAATTATGGTTGCAGGAAAGAAAATCGAATTGTCTATGGCTTGCCAAAGTCCTGTTTTAGACTGACAACACACAGCTTTTTTTGTGGACTGAGTGTTGTCAGTTCTGCCCAGTGTTGCTAAACCACTTGACCACGCCTACTTTCAGCTCTCCACAACACAAAGACTAATTATTCTGTAGTCCAAGATAACTAGAAGGGCTCTTGGAGAGGACATGCGGAGAAGCTACAAGACAGCTCTGAATTACTGACACTTTTTTTTTGCACTTATCAAGCAAATATAACAAATTACCTTCAATGGTATATCAACCCTTTCACTGCCATAGACATTAGTACTATGTCCTTGGCAGTACAGCCCTGTAAATTGACTCCTGGTTGCAATAGAAGCTCAATGGTACTAATTGCTTACCCTAGCATAATAATAATAATAATAAAAAAAAAAAATACACGTGGTAGTGCCCATCTGCTCCACAATTGACAACAAAACAACAGTTGACCTTTAAGTAAATAATCATCTTCCTTTCTGTTCTGCTGTCAATCACAAATTAAATGTTCATGTATTATTGCAGAGTGCGAAGAAATCTTCAGGAAGGGTGGAGAGACTTCAGAGATGTACCTCATTCAACCAGATGGATTCTTCCGACCATTCAAGGTTTATTGTGACATGACCACACAAGATGGAGGTAAGAAGCTGAAAGTGCATTGGTTGTACTGTAATAGGACACATTTAATAGAAAGTTTGTAGATGGTTAATATGCACATATAGCTGCAACAGATCACAAGGAAAACCAACAGATTACAGGGGGTCCCCTACTTACAAACATCCGACTTACAAACGACTTCTACTTACAAACGGAGGGAGACAACAGGAAGTGAGAGGAAATCTACCCCTAGAAAGGGAAGTTCACTCCTGTAAGAGTTAATATGGGAAAAAGGTGTCTCCACTGATGCTTTATCACCAGTCCATGTTTCCCTATCAACCCAAAATTTTCAAAATCCAATTGTCATTGGGACAGAAGGTGAGGGGAAATCTTCTGAACAGGGGCACAGACAGCAAAACAAATGTTGCAGGGGTGATAACCCTTCTCTATGTTATCTACAAAACTTAAAAATCGATTTTTTGGCTGGAGCTACACTTAAAAAATGTACCTGTTCCGACTTACAAACAGATTCAACTTAAGAACAAACCTACAGTCCCTATCTTGTTTGTAACCCGGGGACCCCCTGTATTTTAAAGTACATGTAAAGCCTTTCACTAAAAATGATTATGCACTACTACACAGTTAGCAAAGCATCTCAGGAGCTGTGGCTTGCAGGCTCTGGTATTTGTGTACATGCCATAGCTACAATTGCACAGCACTTCTCAAATACCACGGATCCATATATCCCATGATGCTTCAAGGGCCTGCATCCAATCTGTGATGAGTAGGCTGGTCTCTTTTTTTGCGACACAGGCTGGGCATGCCAGTGCACTGATGGGTTAATTTACTAACAACAATTAGACTGTGCACTTTAAAGTGCAATTGCACTCTGTAAGTGCAATTGCTCCAGAGATTAGTAAATGAGCAGATGCTCTGCTGACTTCCATCATCCAATCATGTGCAAGCAAAAATGCTGTTTTTTTAATATCCCTTGCACATGATTGGGTATTCTTTGCAAAGTGAAGCTTTACCTCATTTACTAAGTCCTATAGCAACTGCACTTACAGAGTGTACAGTCTATTTGCCTTTAGTAAATCAACCCATATGTGTCAACATCTCAGCCTGTAGTTCTTCTCAGGAGTTCTGAAAAAGGCAACAACACCCCTTCTACAGTGAGACACTCATGCCTATAAGAGAAAGTGCTGATGCCGTTTTTTGCCTGGAAGAATCACTAGATAAAATTAGACACAATAAAAGACTCGCTTTAAAAAAGAGGACATCAAAAGTTTTAGTGGAAGGGAGGCATGCATTTATTAAATTTAACTTTGGGGTTTTGGCACACTATAAATTTGCCCTTTACCAGCAGCACATACTCTCCATCCACTTCCTCAGGACTGTATAATCTCATCACATCTTGAACCTACACAAGGTTTTGTCTCTTCCCTCCAAGTGGCTGAATAAAGAACCAAGGGAGTGAGGAGAAGGTGAGTATGTGCTGCTAGGTAGGGAGGGAAGATAACTGAACCCGTTGTCTTGCGATGTATAGACAATGCATGGGTTTACTTTAAGTCAATTGGATTGCTTGCTTATGTCCGACTACTGCCTAATATCAGTTGTATCCTGCTGCTTGTATATCTCTACACATGTTTTGTAGATTAGGGCTTTTAGAAGCATGTAGAAAAGCCAGAAGTGTTTCATATACTCAATACCTTTTATTTTACGCAATCTCTCAGGATGGACTCTGATCCAGAACAGACAAGACGGCAGTGTTGCCTTTGGTAGAACATGGGATTCCTACAAGAATGGATTTGGAAATATTGCTCGTGATGGTGGCAAAGCAATCTGTGACATGCCAGGTATGCTTAATTTATACACATTTCAGGTTTTTCCAACAGTATATGTTACAGAGGTGAAAACTGAAGGTATCCGTTTTATTCTAAATACACACCACATGGGATTAGTAAGTCGCCCAAACTGGGAATCGCAAACGAACACGCGGATTTGATAAAGACAACATTTTGTGAAAATTTTGATATTTTTTATTCTACCTGTGATGTAATTAGAATATTTGGACTACTGCCCAAATAAGGGCCTAATATAGGTCCAAATATGGGCATATATGGGCATGATGGCCAATTGTGGCAGAGCACACCTAGAAAGCTATACACCTTGACATCTTACTAAATGCTTTATTAGCAGTGGCGACCGTCCATTAAGGGCGCAGGGATGCCGCCCCCCAATCCATGTGCCCGGCCCCTAATCTACATGCAGGGCGCCGGATGCATTGATTCCAATAAGGTTTTAAGGGCTCTAAATGGCTTCAAAAAGGAGTGGGCTCGGGGGCGCAGAGCACTGCGCCCTGAGCCCACCCAGTTGTGTGACAATGGCGAATTAATATTCGCTATTGTCTTCCTGATTCTCTTCCCGAGAGGAGAAGCGATCGTATTGGCCGCCACGCAGAGGGAAGGAGGAGGGAAGCCATCGTGGAGGAAGCAGCCGAGAAGCCGGAGACGCAGGAAAGAGCCGAAGCTGCCTGCGACCTAGATGGGGTAAGTGCGGGGCCGGGCAACCAAGCGACGGGGAGGGGTGACGATGTTTTATTTACCAACCCCCCGACATATACAGCACCAGCCGCCACAGATTGGTACCCTTAAAGGGATTGTAAACGAAATTTTGAAAAAAAGTCACACTTACCTGCTCTTCTCAGGTCCCCCACCTGTGCTCTGGCCCCTCCCCTCTGCCCCATAGCAAGCCGCTTGCTATTAGGTCACTCGTGCGTGCTTATTCCCGAGCCAGCTTTCTGTGTCCAGACACAGAGATGTGGCTTAGCCCCAGCCCCCGCTACTGCCTCACTGGCTGTGATTGACAGCAGTGGGAGCTTATAAAACTTTTCAGAGCTATGAGTGACAAATATGTCTAAACCACTTTAAGGTTAAGTTTGTTTTTTTAAGCTATACCAGAACGCTGCATAGGGAAGTTTTTATAATCATACTAAGCCTTTATTGCTTTCTTAGGTGAATTCTGGGTGGGTAATGACAAGATTAGCCAGCTTACAAATCTGGGACCCACTGAAGCTTTGATTGAAATGGAAGACTGGAGTGGCCAAAAAGTATCTGCTCAGTACACCGCTTTTACTGTACAAAATGAGGCAAATAAATATCAGCTTTCTGTCAGTGGCTACAAAGGAAATGCAGGCAATGCACTTCTAGAAGGGGCATCACAACTGAAAGGAGAAAACAGAACCATGACAATACACAATGGCATGTACTTCAGCACATACGACAGAGACAACGATGGATGGTACGTATGAAGTTCATCTTTTTCTTTTACAATTTGTGTATATTTATATAGCTCAGAGATGTAATGCATTGCTTTACAGACTACGTTGGACCAATCATATTAGCTTTTACCTTGAGCTTACAATTTTGTTCCTTTAGCACCCAAATATAAGCAGAACCACATACACTCTAATGCCCTGTACACGCGGTCGGAAATTCAGACGGGAAAATTCCAATCGGATTATGTTGTCAGAAAATCCGATCGTGTGTGGGCTCTAGAAGACTTTTTCCATCGGAATTTCCGACAGAAAAAATTTGAAAGCAGGACCTTAAATTTTCCATCAACAAAATCCGATCTGACCTTTTCCGATCGTGTGTATAGAATTCCGACGCACAAAGTGCCACGCATGCTCAGAATAAATTTGGGGACGGAAGCTATTGGCTACTGGCCTTTACGTAGTCCCGTCGTATGTGTTTTACGTCACCTCGTTCCGAACGATCGGAGTTTCCAACAACTTTGTCCGACTGTGTGTATGGAACACAATTTCTGCCAAAACCCATTGGAAAAAATCGGACGGATTTTGTGGTCGGAATGTCTGACCATGTGTACGGGGCATAAGGCAAAATGTTACATTATTTTTTGGGGGATTTGATATTGAAATAGAACAGCACTACATAGAGAACCAATGATGTGAAAAAAACTAGCAACCAAAAATATTGCAAGGCCACAATGATAAACAGTATTGGCCTCTGTGACACCTCAAATATCTTTAAATATTGCGCAGATCGTTTCATTTATCTGGTAGTAATCTATACTATTTGTTTTATCTCTAGGTTGATTGCAGATCCAAACAAACAGTGCGCTAAAGAAGATGGTGGTGGATGGTGGTACAATAGATGCCACTCCGCTAACCCCAATGGTAGATATTACTGGCTTGGTCATTACACATTTGATATGACAAGGCATGGAACAGATGATGGTGTGGTATGGATGAACTTTAAGGGTTCTTGGTACTCAATGAAGAGGATGAGCATAAAGATCAGACCATTCTTCAGTTAATAAGTGAGAAGAAATAGAGCAGAGCCTAAGCAGTAAACCATTAGCCTAAGCAATACCAATGGGCTTCAAAAACACAAGAATCAACTTCAAGTGGCTTATATTGTTGATAATAATATACACAGCATTGCGGTGGAAACCTAAAATGAACACAAGACACGGCTGTTAACTCCAAGAGACATGCATAGCAAGTCACTATGATATATATTTATGAAGGTGCAATGGTATAAGGACAATTGAAAAAAGTGAAGTGAAGAAAGCTGTGCAATCTTGGAGTAATCTTGGAGTAATCATCTATAATGACCAGTAAAATTCCTTGCTTCATCTGAGAGGTGAAACCTGGCTAGTTGCTGCCCATGGCTGCTCCACTCTTTGCTAGTGTCTGTTAATCTGTCTCTGAATGTTCAGTCAAAATGAAATAACATCCTCTATCCTAAATCCATCACTGCGACTAAACTTTTTAAAACATACTGTTAAGTTGTTGTTGATAATGAACTTCATAACAATAAAACCACTGAAGAATTCACTGAATCCGTTAAGTTTGTTTAAAAATAAAATAAAACAAAAATGTATTATACTTTTTATTTTTAATGAAAGTCAGCTATTTGCAAAAGCATGTATCTCAAAAATATTTTAAGGCTTTTTGTGCTCATTGCATACATATACATTATTTGGTGTTTTATTGCAGGTTTGAAAATTAACATATAGGGCTTGGCAGAGAGTTGCTACTTCACTTTCATTCTATGCATTAAGATACAAAACCTTTTGTGTGTAGCAGCCTCCCCAGCACCCCCTAATTACTTACCTGGGCCCCATCTCTCTCCAGTGATGTCCACGAATGTCTAAGCCGTCCGGGAAACTGCTGATTGGCTGAGACACAGCAGCGGTGCCATTAGCTCCCGCGGCTGTCAATTAAAGTCAGTCAGTCAATCAGGGTAGAGAGGATGGGGCCGGGTCGGGGCTCCGTGTCTAAATGGAGCAGCAAAGAGGGACCCGAGAAGAGGGGGATCCGGGCTGCTCTGTGCAAAACCAACTGCATATAGGAGGTATATAACATACTTTTTTTTTTTTTTTTTAAACCAGCCTTTAGAAATCATTTTAATTATATGGCACATGTCCTATTTGTTCTCTTTATGTAGCTGTTCAAAAATTAAGGCAAGCAATTAGACCTCAGCAAATTCATCAGGTACATCTTACATCGACACTAGGCTCTTAGTTGTGAGGGCACATTTTTTATAGGCCATACATATTTACACATAGAGAACCTATACAGACCAGACCACTACTTCATCAAGGCGGGAACAAAGTTTTAACTGGGGAGGAGGAGGGAGGGCATCTTTTGGGGAGGGGTAGCTCCAGGGCAATCAGAGTGGGGTGGGTTTCTCTGGGTGTGCAGTGGGGAGGGGGAGAACTTGGGGGGGGGACCTGGATGGTGGAGGGAATATGCCCCAAGTGTTTTTTTTTGTAGGGGGGCGGGTTTGACCTTTGCCACATATATACTATTTTGATATATGTATGTCTATTCAATTGATAGCCTTTGTATGTGCATATTCCTTTGTGCAGTTTTTGCTTAGCAAATTCTAAGCTAAAACTAGAACCTAAAACCTAAAATGAATGGTCACAAGGAATGTCACATCAACAAACTCCAATTTGCATTAGTGCATGTGTTGGAAATAGAAAAGCGAGATAAAAGAGAAAGAGAAATTATGGGTCTATGAGGGGTCTCCAAACTTTCTAAACAAAAGGGCCACTTTACAGTCCTTGAGTTTTTAGGGGCCAAGACTGTGCCCAATGGGAGTGGAAATTGTTGCACCATCAGTGGGAGTAACCAATGCCTAAGGCTTGGTGGTCAGTGGGAGTAAAATAAATTACATAATGCCAATGATCAGTAGGATGAGGAATAGTACCCCATCATTGATATTAATGGGAGAAATAGCGACACATCATTGATGTCTATGGGAGGAATAATGTTAGTAGGTTGGTGTTGATGTCAGTAGGAGAAATAGTGTCTCGTATCAGGGCGAGAATAGTGCCCTAAGGGCGGGATAAAGGCAAGCAAAGGGCTGCATCTGGTCCATGGGCCACAGTTTTGAGACCATTGGTCTATGTTAGGAGTTAAAACTCACAAGCAAAGAAAAAATATATTAATTGTATGTACTGTGTAAGCTGCCATGCAAAAAGAAGGCAATGTGATGACACTTGTTAGTATTAAGGTACACCTAAAAGAAAAAGTTGTGATTAATTTTGAGTGGATCGTAACATGGTGAAATCCTTGTCAGTTTTTCTCTATCTGCATCTCACCTTCACTTCCTGACCTGTAGAGACAAGAGGAAGTGAGAAGAAATCTCTCCAATGTGAGACAATTCCCATCTGAGACAGTTATCACCAGTGTCAATATTGAAAGATTTCCCCTCTATACACCAAAACCAAAAAATGAAGCAATGGACAGCATTGAAAATCTGATAGGAATACAAACTCCTTACCAAAAGGAAATTTTCAGCTTTAGATCCATTTAATTAATTGGACATGAGACAGCTTGACTCTTTAATTAATTGGACATGACACAGGGTTACCGGACATGAATTCAGCTGCATGGAGAAGAATCTCACTCTCCATTATACTCTTTCCATTATACCATCTTAGCTTTAAACATAATCTGTTCCAATAATTTCTTATATTCATGACAATCACTACTTTACACAAATACAAATTTTAAGGAAACATAATTAACTTAAACCAGTACTGGAACATTTTGTGATATGTTTACTGTGAGCTTTTAACTTGGGAACATCATTGAAATAGTAATACACTCAGATGGTAATTTCATAAAGTTTTTTTGCTGCTTTTCAAAATCATCTTGAATGACAAGCAATATCTGTCTATCACATCGTTGTGGTACTGTTGCGTATATATACTAACTTTTACATGTTCATCAAGTCTGTGTTTTTGTATACAGTATAATAGATGCGTATTACTGTGTATAGGCAACTTGAAGGTCAATTTCATTCAAAAGAAATACTTTATCTTTGGCTACACAGTGGGGATTGAATCACCTGTAGGCTTCTTATATCTCACCATGATAAGTTTCCAAATAGTAGTTTATCTATCCAGGGCCACAGTGTGGTGTTCAGCTCTTTCAAATTGTAAGAGTTTTTGTAGCTGAGATCCTAGGTTTTAGAAATCTGTGCCAGCTATAGCCCTTGCCGATCAAATTTTTAACTTGGATCCATACTGCTTTTTTTTCTTTAACACTTCAAGGAAAGGTCTTTTAAAAATACATAATTGGTACCTACTCAACTGAGTTACCTGTTCACTAAGGTTCATAATTGAAATACCTCAGGTTGCCACCATCCCTATTATCGTCAAATTTGTTACCCAGTGCCACTACTGGGACTTTGAGGGCAACCAAATAATTACAGAAAATGTAGAAACCTTATGTTAAAATCAAAACATTATTACAATGATTAAAATCCAATGTGTATGAAGATCATACTGTATATACCAAAGGCTCATTCCATACAGCCATATCAGCATATATAGTATTTATTTTTATAACCATAGATTTTTATTGAAGTTTACAGTTTACATAGAAAATAAATGAGGATATTGTAAACATGAGAAATATGCATACAAAAGGGTTATAATGAACAGCTGTACAAATTAGCTTTGGTAAAGATTGTCTATGAGCTACCTATAGGTGAAAGATAAACGGCCTCATATGAGGCAAAGCCAGTCACCCCTTTCGGGTACACACTGTGACAAGGCTCATTTTTTACCTAGTCAATAAAGAAGCTCCCAGTGGACCTTAATGAGGGTCCCCGGAGATATATTAAGGCATAAAGGATTAACAATATAACCAGTATAATGCAAACTTTGATAATAGTGAGGCAAACCATCAAACATTGATATATCTTTGTTGCTGTTAGGTACAAGCTATGTCTTCATCTAGGAACGGTTGTAGGTGATAGAGATTCTGCACACTGGAGTACCATTCCTATTTGAACGTATTCTAGCCACTGGATACGCATATAATTTCAACAGTTTTTAGTCACGAGAGTAGTGTGTCACAGGTCACAAGTGTGGAGAGGCATATTTAGAAGAGCTCCAGTTTTCCCAAAGTCTTTGGAAAACTGAGGCTCTCCTTTCTTTGTATGCAAGTAATTTTTCCATAAGATATTGATTGTTGACTCTGGAGATTACCACGTCAAGCTGAGGAGGCGTGGGTGATCGCCATTGCTTCGCTAGGGATATACGGGATGCAAATAAGATATTTACTACCAAACTCCTTTGTAGGGGAGGAAACTGTTCAATTCCAATACAGAGTAGTGCCAAAGCTGGTGTGAGTCGTACCTTGATATGAGTAATATTGGAGATCATAGATTCTATTTCTTTCCAGAAGTTTGCTATAACTCCACAACTCCACAGTGTGTGAAGTAAACTGCCAGTAGATTGACAGTTTCTCCAACATAGTGATGGTAGTGACGGGTCCATTTTATGGAGCCGCATGGGCGTAAGGTACCATCTGTGGAGAATTTTTTGGGCATTGTCCCAGTGATCTATGCAGGCTGATGATTTGCTGTTGCATTTTACTGCTGCATGCCATTGACTAAGCGAGAATTCTGTTTGAAGTTCCTTTTCCCATTTCAGCATATTGGGTAATTTAGCATTTATATATAATGGATTTGCTAGCCTATAAAATAAGGAGATTCCCTTCTTTTGCCCCGAGTGTTTGTTGAGTGGGAATTCCCATAATGTCTGAGGTATTTCCAATGAAGTACTTGGGTTTTTGTTGGAGTAGTGCTTTATCTGAAACAGTTTGAAGGTATCTAATGGTTCTTGTTGTGCAATAGGTGGCGAGAGAAAATGCTCCCCCCTTTTCTTCCAGTGTTGTATCGACATGTGAGGGATTAGGTATTGATAGGACGCTAATTGTATTTGTAGTTTGTACATAGGTACATCAGTGAAGTGTTGATGTATGAGGAAAGACCAAGCCTCTAAGGAAGCTTGAATAGTAGGGTATGGCGGAGTGCTAGTTTTATGATGCATGCTAAATGCCATAGCTAGAGCTGGTAGGTCATGGCCCGGAGTGACAGTACATTCCATGTCCGACCATCTATTATCCGTTTGGCATGAAAACCAGTATTTCATTTGGTCTAACAGGGCCGCTCGGTAATATGATTGTGCGTTGGGAAGCCCCAATCCCCCTAAGTGTTTAGGTTTGTAAAGCTGAGTTAGTGCAATCCTGGGTTTCTTTCCTACCCATATGAAGTTGTTTAATTTTTTTGACAGCAGGTTGAAGAATTTCTGGGGAATGCGAATAGGGAGCGTTCTGAAGAAGTAGAGTAGTTTAGGAAATATTTGCATTTGGTATGCAGCTATCCATCCTATCCAAGAGAGATGCAATTTTGCTATGAGGTTCATTTCTTCCTCAATCTTGTTCAGTAATGGGGGGAAGTTGCAGGCGTATATGTTTGAGGAGGATGCGGATAGTTGCACTCCAAGATAAGTGATTGAGGGGGGGGGGTCCCAGATGCAAGGGAAAAGCTGTTGAAGAGCATTACGCACCTTAATTGTGGTATGTAGTGCCATAGCAAAGCATTTCGAGGTATTGACTTTGTAGAAGGACACCTTACTGAAGTCATGTAGTATCTGTTGTATAGCTGTAAGTAAGGATTCTGGATTAGTGACAGTCAGTATTATATCATCTGCAAAAAGTCCTAGTTTATGGGTCTTCGACCCAACTGTTATTCTTTGAATGGCATCAGAAGCTCTAATGCTTTCTGCCAGGGGTTCAATGGCTAGGGAGAAAATGATCGGGGAGAGAGGACATCCCTGCCGAGTACCGTTCGACAGGTAAAAGGGGTCAGAAAGCAGTCCAGATGTTAACACACAGGCTGAGGGGCGGGAGTAAAGGGCCATGATAGCTGAATGGATTGGGCCAGTAAGTCCAAATTTAAGTATGGTCTTAGATAGGTAGGTCCAGTGTACCCTATCGAAAGCCTTTTTTGCGTCTAAGGCTATAAAAGCGCTAGGGAGATTGTTGAGTTATGTGAATCTTAAGAGGTTAAGCATTCATCTAGTTCCGTCAGTGGCTTGTCTACCTTTTACAAAACCTACCTGGTCTAATCCTAAGAGTGATGGGGTAATTTCCATCAGTCTGTTTGCTATCACTTTGGCATAAATTTTTAAGTCGGAATTTAGTAGAGAGATTGGCCTAAAATTTTGGGGGCGGTCGGTGTCTTTACCAGGCTTGGGGATCGTAACAATGACTGCCTGTAACATTTCTGTTGGGAAAAACTTTTCATCAGTAGCTGCATTGAAGACGTCTACTAGCGTAGGCACAAGTAGGGAAGTAAATGCTTTATAGTATTCGGCCGAAAAAACGTCTGCGCCTGGCGATTTATGCATAGGTAGGGATTGAATAACAGTGGTGATTTCTTTGCTGGTAATAGGGGAATTCAGTTTATTAAGTGTAAGGGTATCTACCTTGGGCATATTACGTTTTTGGAGAAAATTGTCTATTTCAGAGTCAGAGGGTTAGTGAGTGTTTGGGTCGGCATGGAGGTTATTCATAATAATCCTTAAAGGCGTTTGCTATGTCTTTAGGGTTGTGGAGTGTGACATTGGATTTGTGGTGTTTGATGTGATGTAGATTGGATTTGGCTTGCCTTTTTTTAAGTTGGGAAGCCAGGAGTTTGCTAGCTTTGTTGTTTTGAGAATAAAAGGATAATTTCATTCTCTTAAGGTAGACATCATAATCCGTTTTAAGCTCCAGCCGTAAATCCTCACGGCACTGGTTAAGACGTATTAGGATGTCTGGGGATGTAGTAGATGGATTCTTATGGAGGGATTCCAGTTCAGCAATGGAGTTTTGGAGTTCTGACATACGTTGCAATTTTTTCTTTCTTTCCCTAGAAGCTATCTGTATAAGTCTACCTCTAGCATATGCTTTGTGCGCACACGATAGCATTTCTGGGGAACAATCCTCAGTAGCGTTTAGTTCAAAGTAGTCTTTCAGTTTCTTGCTGATCTCATCCCTAAGTTTGGGGTGAGACAGTAAGAAAGTGTTGTTACGCCATAGGGGTTTGCAGTGCTGTTTGTTAGTATCCAGTATATCAATTGTTACTGGAGCATGGTCCGACCAAGTGATATTATGGATATCTGCTCTAACCACATTTTGCAAGGTATACATGTCTACAAGAAAAAAATCAATTCTAGAGTAGCTGTTGTGAACAGGAGAGTGGAAGGAATAGTCCTTCTCAGTAGTTCGGGAGCAGCGCCAAGGATCAAAGAGCCGTTCTTCATGGCAAAAGGGGCCCAAGCAAGGTCTCGGTCGAAGAGCTACTGAGGAGGAGTCAAGATCAATATTGAGTACAGTGTTAAAATCACCACATATAATTAAGTTACCCTTTTGCATAGATTTTGCCATTGCTACCACTTTCCGTACAAATTTCAGCGTGTGAACATTCGGAGCATAGAGATTTACCAGTGTGTAGACAGTATTATTAATCTCAGCAACTAGGATGACGAAGCGTCCGTGTTCGTCAGTGCGTTCCTGTAAGAGAGAGAAGGTTACTGTGTCCCTTATGGCTATCATTACACCATTTTTTTAACAGAGTTATTAGCGTAGAAGATGTGTGGGTATTTGGCGTGCGTACACTTTGGCGCGTTGTTGCTGGCAAAATGAGTCTCTTGGACACACAGGATATCACAGTTCATAGCAAGAGCCGATTTCCAGAGTGCCCTGCGTTTAAAAGGGCTATTAAGTCCTCTCACATTGTGAGTCATCAATTTAATGTTCATATTCTAATTGGAAAACGCCTTGCTGCCCTCCAGTGGTAGAAGTTAGAAGTGTACCCTGCAAAAGATGAATTGTTGAAAAGTGAAAACAGTAGGGTGATAACTGCTGCTCATAGAACATTGAGCAATCAGGAACAGATGTAGACCCCTTGGGATCCAAGAATACCGTACACAAGTCACGGTGTCCTACCCCGGTTGCAGGATACATCCTGCGAATGTAGAGGGGGAAAACAGTCAAGTAGAAAATGCCGAACAGCGGTAGCTAATGTGAGCCATTACTTAACTAGGCAGTAGGTGTGCAGGCACAAGTAAGATGCGATTCAGAATGTGCGACTTGAGAAAAATCGCATGGTGAAAAAGGTTGCATACAAAAGGATGGTATCAGCCATCATTTGTTACGTCTGTTTTGACGGTTTTAGTTTCGTCTGTCTGGCAGGGGTTCAGGATCTGCTACTTCCCCATCCGCAGGGAGAAGTCGCCATTTTCTGAGGAGGTCCATTCCCTTTTCTAGGGAGGAAATAGTGTGGGGTTCGTTGTGCATTTCAAGAAGCAGTTTGGTCGGGAATACAGGATTTTGTGATTTCTCAGAATTTTGGTAATGGGGACCAGATTGTGTCTGGCTTGCAGCGTAGCTTGCGACAAATCTGCATACAGTGCGATTCCTGCGAATGGGTCAGGGAGAGCGGGGTGCTGTCTAGCATAGCGCATTAGTTGGTCTTTCACATGGTAAAAGTGAATTCTGGCAATGACGTCTCTGGGTATTTGATCAGGTAGAAAGGATGGCTTAGGTAATCTGTGTGCTCTGTCTATGGTGACATCTGCAGAGCTCAGGGATGGCAGGGCAGTGGTCATAAGTTTTTGGAGGTAGGTAGTCAGTTCCGCTGGTTTGATGGATTCAGGGATCCCCCTAAATTTAATGTTGTTTCTGCATGCGCGGTCCTCAATGCCCGCCATTTTGAGGCGCATTGCTTTAATTTCATCATCCATAGAAAAATGTGCATCTACAAGATCATTGTGTGCAAAAGTGAATTCTTCCATTTTCCTTTCTTTTTTTTTTTTTTTAATAAAAAAGGTTTTTATTGAACAATAGAAAAGATACAAGAATTGTGATCCAAAAATGCACATAATCCCGCAGGAGGGCACAACAGCATTTAACACTACTACTCCCCCATCCTCCACAGGTTCATATTGGCAATATATTACTCTATACAATATAATCCCGTTACCGTCACATCATGCAAACTTCAATCTATCCACACACCCCCCTTCAGTTCAACTATTATTTTTACAGCAATCTATCCATTATCAAATCCACCGGTGACAGGCCTGGTGTATCCAACCAGGGAGCCCACAGACTGTCATACTTTTCTGGTCATCCCCTGTGCTGAAAAACATATTTCTCCATTCTAATAGTGTCCCCCATTTGTGTTATCCATTCCCCCAACAATGGTGGGTCTGAGGCCTTCCAGTGCCGGAGAATCATTTTACGTGCCTGAAACAAAGCCCTGGCCTGCCTGGTAATGGCTGTCATCGGGATGTCATCCAGGATCCCCAATATACACGGTTTTGGGTCAATCGGAATAGTAAGTCGGTATGCTCCGTTAATCGTGGCCACTACCCCCGTCCAGAACAAGTGAAGCTTGGGGCATCTCCATAGCATGTGGATCAGGTCCCCATGGTCCCTTGCACATCTAGGGCAAATGTCGTCCTGTCGTACCCCCATTCTAAGGAGCCTAGCGGGCGTAAGGTGTACTCTAAGGAGTAAATACAGTTGGGACAACCGCTGGGCTACATTAACTGAGCACAATTGGACCGCCTGAAGAGCCTCCTCCCACTGCTCACTCTCGAACGTACCTACATCCTCCTCCCATTTTGCAAATGCTGTATGTGGGAATCCCTCCAGGTAAGTATGAAGAACTGCCGAGTAGATTTTTGATATAAACCCCCGAAACTGCAATACGTCCTCCATCAGTCTGAAAATCGGGGTCGGTGAAAGAGTCCACGGGCCTCCCCGGCCTGCGCCTTCACTGCGTGCTGTAGTTGTAAATAATGAAAGAACATAGTCTGAGGGAGTTGAAACCTCTCCCTCAGCTCCGTAAAAGGCATCAGGCTACCAGCAGTAAAAATATGTCTCAGATGCGTAATACCGTGTCTCTTCCACCATTCCCCAGAGTCCAGCGATAGTAATTCCTCAAAATACTTATTTTCCCATATCGGGCTATATTCAGTAAAGCCCTCCACGCCCTGTATTTGTCTGAGCTTGTTCCAAACTTTCTGCATTAATGTGTAAGTGGGGTATCGTTTGTTCGACTTTGCGTATGCGAGGGCCTCCATGCCCGTGGGTACATTTCCATGACCAGTAGCCAGACACATCAGTTCTTTAGTGGGATCGGAATGTGTGGGCGTCTCCGCCCCCTCTTCCGTTGGTAGCATAGCCCTGGCAATATGTTGTGCCTGGGCTGCCAGGTAGTAAGCCCAAGAATTGGGGAGGGCAAGGCCTCCCGTCTCCTTGGGCTTCTGGAGCTGTTCCAGTTTTATCCGTGGGGACTTGTCCAGCCATATAAAACTTCTGAAAAGTGAGTTAATAATTCTAAACAATTTGAGGGGAATCACCATAGGTGTGTTGTGCAGAATATACAGGAGTTGGGGCATGAAAATCATCTTTATTAAATGAATCCTGCGCACCAGTGACATTTTGAGTTTTGCCCATATTTTGATCCTATCTCGAATCCTGTTCAACAATGGGGTCAGATTGAGTAAAATATACTCAATCGGTTCCCGCGTTACTTGTATTCCCAGGTACTTCATGCCGGTAGAGACCGGTATATTGTGTAGTGTCTGGCCCGTTTTGTCCGATGTGTCATCCAGCAGCAATAGCGCTGATTTTGACCAGTTAATGGTCAGGCCTGAGTAGATTCCGAAATTTCGGATTATATCCATGGCTCCCCTGAGAGAGTCCGAAGTGTCTCCCAGCAGGAGCATGGTATCGTTTGCGTAAAGCATAACTTTTTCCTGAAGATTCCCATACTGAAACCCTGTTACCTCTGGGCTTGCTCTAATCAGGGCTGCCATGGGTTCGATGGCAATGGCGAAGAGGAGGGGAGATAAGGGGCAGCCTTGACGGGTGCCCCTATACAGGGGAAATGTGTCATAAATGTGTCCCGCCTCCCTAATAGTTGCCCGGGGCGAACAATAAAGAAGCTTCACCCAGGACAAAAATCCCTTGCCAAAGCCGAACTTACCCATGACAGCCCAGAGATACTCCCACTCCACGCTATCGAACGCCTTGTGGGCGTCGAGGGAGAGCAAGGCTCTGCCCCCCATATTGTCAGATTGTTTTTGAACATTCAGAAACAGCCTGCGTAGATTAATAGCTGTAGATTTTTGAGGCATAAAGCCTGCCTGATCTAAGTGAATAATAGTGGAGATGGCTCCGTTAAGTCTAATGGCCAAGACCTTGGCCAAAATTTTTATATCACTCTGCAAGAGCGATATCGGTCTATATGATCCTGGGTCTAAAGGGTCCTTTCCTGGCTTTAAAATAAGAACAATGCTGGCCCTGGTCATGGCTTCCCGGCAGTCTCTGGGTTTCCCTCGCATAGTTAAGTACTTTTAGGAGGCGGGGTAAGATTGCCTCTTCATATTGTTTAAACACTTCCATTGGGAGCCCATCGTCTCCCGGTGCTTTAGAGTTAGGGAAGAGGCTAAGAGCTCCCTGCAGTTCTTCAAGACTTATTGGGGAATCAAGGAGTTTGCGATGAGAGTCGGACAGTCCAGGCAGTCCAATGCCACCCAAATATGCTTCTAGGTCAGAAGTCGAGTAAGTCGCTCTAGAGCGGTATAAATCAGAATAAAACCTCACTAGTTCCGTCATAACCTGGGCCTGATCATTTACCAGTCTCCCACCCTCTGTGCGTAATGCTCCAATAGATGGAGACATCTGTGATGCTTGTACAATTTTAGACAGCATGCGCCCCGTCTGTTCTCCCTCTTCATAGAAGGCCTGTTTATTAAAAAATCTTTTCCGGTCGGCCGTTTCCCCAGAGATGCGGGTGACCGCTTCCTGGACAGCCGCCCATGCGACCCTAGCCGCATCTGAAGGGTCAGCAATGTATTTAGCCTCAAGTCGGCTCACCAAGCGGTCTGCCTGTTCCTGTATAGCATGTGTCTTGTCCTTGACGGCCGTCACTTCTGTAATCATAATGCCCCTGAGAAACGCTTTAAACGTCTCCCAGGTCAGTATGAGGTCAGGGTGGTCGTCGTGACGCCTCCAAAAATCGGAGATTTCAGCCGACACTCGGTCATGAGAGGGAAATAAATTAAGCCAAAATGCATTAAGCTTCCATGGCGCCCTTTGCAAGCTTACCTCCTGCCTGGCGTGCAGGGAGACCAACAGTGGCGAGTGGTCCGACACCCCCCTAACAAGATAGACTATGTCCTTCAGCAGACGCACTGCCTGCGACGTGCAGAGACACAGGTCAATCCTGGAGAGGGAGAGGTAGGCTTTGGAAAAACACGAAAATTGCTTCTGGAGGGGATTACGACCGCGCCAAGGATCCACCCATCCAAACTCCTCCGTAAACCTCCACAGTCCCATTCGAGCCCTTGTGCGGGAAGCCGGGGGAGGTGGATGCTTGTCTAAGACAGGATCCATGTAGCAGTTCAAATCGCCCACCAGAATAAGAGGGACATCTGGGTGTCTAAGCTGGAATTTCAATAATACCCGTAAAACATCTGTGGAAAAGGGGGGCGGTATATACACAGCAGCAAGTATGCACTGTAATTGGTAGACCTTGCATAGTAATATCACATAACGCCCCTCGTCATCAATCAGTTTATCTATCAGTTGAAAGGGAATGGCACGGTGCACCAGTACGCTCACACCCCTGGAAAAGGAGGTGTGAGTGGAATGGTACGCACACCCCACCCATGAGAAGGCTACACACGAGACCGTCTCCGGTGTCAAGTGAGTCTCCTGTAGTGCATATATGTTTTTTAAGAATAGCGGTTACCATTGTACGCTTTAGGGGGTTTTGAATCCCCCTAATATTCCAAGACATTATAGATACTGTACCCATTTAACATAGCATAATTCAATATTTACAGAATATAATATGGTATGTTCCCTAGGCGCTGTAGGGAGTGTGTGGCAATAACGTGCCAAGTGTGTCAAAAAAAGGCCCGGTACCTGCGTTCCGGAAGGAATACCTGAGTGTGTCCTGGAACATGGGGCTAAACAATGCCCAGTCCCTCCCGCTCACTTGCTGCTTTCCGTCTGAGGTAGAGCTGCAGTGTAAACAGAACAAAAGGAGAGAAAAAAAGAGCACAACAGAAAAACATACCCAAAGGGCACTCTTATCCCTGCCGCTGCCCATGGGGCAGGGTTCCCAACGTTGGGAGGCGAATGGCCTCATCTTCCTACAAAGAAGGCTGCAGTCATTTAGTTGAGTGTATCTCGAAAAAGATAGGATAGGTGCAAAAAGCTGTGAGTCACTCATCCAACTTAACCCCCCAACCGCCGCCTAAACTGCGGCTTGAACTTGTAAGTATTGCAGTTTAGTAGGTTACTTAACTGTGTTATAAAGTCACTTCACTTGCTCACAACGCCTGTGAAATGTAAAGGGTATTGGCTTCCCAGCCCATAGGTATCAGACCTGGTTAGGTCTAAGCACAAGTGTATGATCAACTGATCAGTCCCCGGCTGCTGCATCTCTGCCCGACTGCCTCACAGCATGTTCATTGGCGTCCAGCCACGCAGAGGCCTCCGCCGCGCCCTCAAAAAAGTGGGCCTGGCCCCCCGCAGTAATCCAGAGTTTTGCCGGGAATAGCATAGCATATTTGGCCCCCAGCCTTTGGAGACTTTTCTTAACATCAATAAATCTGGCTCTTCTTTTTTGTACTTCTGCTGAATAATCAGGATAGAATGAGATCCGTGCCCCATTAAATTGGATATTGTGTTGCTCTCTTGCCTGGCGCAGAACAATCTCTTTATCTTTGTAGTTAAAGATTCTGGCTATCATGGTGCGTGGTGGATGGCCTGGTGGCAGGGGTCGGGATGGCACCCTATGCGCACGTTCCACCGAATATAGTGGGGTGAATACCTCCTTTCCAAATACCTGTACTAGCCATTGTTCAACAAATTCCGTGGGGTCCCGTCCCTCCGACTTCTCAGGGAGCCCCACTATGCGGATATTGTTTCTTCTCAAACGATTTTCAATCTCGTCAGGATTAACTTCGTTTGCTCTGGCAATCCTGGCTGTAATTTGGGCCTCTCTCATCAGGGGTGTCAGCCTGTCCTCTATCTCACTGATGCGGCCTTCAGCAGCAGTAGTGCGCTCCCTTGTCTTCTGTAAATCATGTCTAATAAACCCCAGCTCTTCCTTCAGGCCTCCAAATTGATCTTGCAGTAGGTGGACCGAGGCTGTGCATTTATGCACGGCTCTCAGTATATCTGCCAGGGAGGGCTGTGCTGTCTCCTCTTCCTCCTCCACCTCCTCTGCTTCAGGGAGACTCTGACTGGGAGAGGGTGCAGAGCCTGGTGTCTGTGACTCACCCTCCTGGAGCGTGTGAAACACTGCAGGGGTGGCTGACATGTCTTCCCCCTTTCCCTGAGTTGCCTGGGCCGTCATCTTCTGTGTGAAGAAGAGCATGTCTCTGGGGGGCTCTTTCGCTGCACTTAGGGGTTTTAGGTGGCTTACCCTGGTCCTTGGGCTTCTCCCAGCCGCGTGTGCGCTGTGTAGATGGAGCGGCGGCGCCATGTTGGAAATCCGGCAGCCCGGTCTCCACGTTCTTGCGGGTCTGCATTCCAGCAGATTCGCCCGGTAAGGGGTCCAGGGGCTGCCTGGGGGTCTCTGCTCCGTGCGGTGCCCTGCTTAGGGCTCAGTATCTGGCTGGGAAGAGGATCGATGGAGGATCTGAGCGGGAGCTCAGTGATGCACGTCCTCTCACATGCCGCTCTCGGCCATGCCCCCCTCCATTTTCCTTTCTACATGCTGCACTCTGTTACTAAATGCTGCCATTTCCACTTTAGTGCTATGCATAAAGGCTGAAATGTCCTGCTGGAGAGCCCCCCTCAGTGTCTGAAGCATCTTCTTCATTGTGGAGTCTAGGATGGGCTGGCCTGCTGTGGGGAATGCATCCAGTTGTTGTCAATGGTATTCCCCCAACAAACAGTCATTATCACTAGTGGCTATAGCAACCACTAGTGATAATCATAAGAGTATCTGTCAGGCTGGTCGTTCCCAATTTGTTCGATCAACTTGGTACATTCAGCCTGCTCATTAATGGTTCAAACCTCAACCAGCTGAGATTTAAACGGCCTATGGCTGGTCTTAGCACTTAGGCAGCCCATACATTGATCACTTTTTTTCATTTAACTAGTAGGTTGCATGAAAAAAAAGAAATGATCCAATTCTCCCATCTACACATTATAGGTGGATGGGGGAATCCTTGCAGAGTGGACCAGTGGTGGACCTCCCAGGGTTGCTGTCCTGGCTAGTCACAGCGCTGGTCTCTGTCTCCATGGCATCAGTGGCACATTGGAACCCAGTGATGGTTACTTTATGGGGCAAATGTACAGGAGAGCCAGCACAATATGTTATTAGAGATGGGCAGGGCATGTTCAAAATCCCACATGCCCGAGCCCGTCAGGAAGCCCACACTGCACAGCGCTAAGCACAAGCAGTGAGACATGTCCCGGTCCACAGCTGCACAGATCAGGAATGTCTCACTGCCTGTGATTAGCCGTCTGCAGTGTCGGCTTCCTGGCGGGATCGGGCAAGTGGGATTTCTAACACACCCGAGCCCATGTCTAATGGTTGTAGAGTAGACAGTTGACCTCCCTGCAGGTTGCTTAGCAGCAGTGCAGCCTTCTCTGACATGCTGATCGTGATGCAATCCAGGTGATGCTCCTAGTCAAATCCTAGTGTTAAATAACATAGTGATTTTATTGATAAAGCCCACACCTTACAGGCTTAGAGCCCACATGGCTTCTGAACATATGGTGGATGTGGTTGTACTCTTGATGCTAATAAATACCGTGTTTATTAGATCTGACTGGGAGCATCACCTGGATCACATCCCGATCAGCATGTCAACAGAGAAGGTTATACAACATTACTGCTGCTAAATATGAAAGCTGGAGACGCCACTGGTTGTTGTGCATATGAGGAGGCCTCCTCCATTCCTTCCCCCCCTGAATCTATGTCAGTCTGTGGGTCGCTGTCCCCCCCCAGCCTCCTCTTTTGTTTGACAGGGCTGACAAATGGTGATTGTGGTAGGGGATGTGCTGAGGGGCATGACTCACCCTGAGATGGAGCTGGATTATCAGCATATGCAGGGGCGGCTGAGGCGCTCCTCACAGCACGGGCGCCATCTTGGAAATCTCGGCTGGCGGCTAGGGGGAAGACATCTGTCAGTTTCTTCGGTAATTCCCGGTCCTTTCTCTTGCTTATTGTGAGCGGTAGGTGCTGTGGGGTGTACCCGTGCCTGTGGGGATCAGTTTTTGTCGTTAGGCTCGCTGTGAGCCGCTGTATTCAAACCGCTGCAGGAGAGCTCTCCTCTCATGCCTCCATGCTCTCCGGCCGCCGGCTCCGCCCCCCAGCATATATAGTATTTAAAAACACAAAACCACCAATTTACACGGTGTATACCCAGTCTTGTTCTTGCTGCAATAGTTGTCTTTGTCACAGTCAGTCCTTTTACTAGGAGTCCAACACATATATACAAAATTCTTCCTCAGGGAAGATTCTACCACTCTATGATAAAAAATAATAATATCATTATCAATGTTCAGCATAAATCATATCATACAATAACATCATGCTTTAAGCCTGTGATTAACACTAATGCTGCGTACACACGATCGGACATTCTGACAACAAAATCCCATTTTTTTTTCGACGGATGTTGGCTCAAACTTGCATACACACGCTCGCACAAAGTTGGTTGGAAATTCCTAACGTCAAGAACGCGGTGATGTACAACACGTACGACGAGACGAGAAAAATGAAGTTCAATAGCCAGTGCTGCTCTACTGCTTGATTCTGAGCATGCGTGGCACTTTGTGTGTCGGAATTGTCTACACATGATCGGAATTTACGAGAACAGATTTTGTTGTCGGAAAATTTGAAAACCAGATCTCAAATTTTGTGCAACGGAAATTCCGATGGAGCCTACACACGGTTGGATTTTCCGACCACAAGCTCCGATCGCACATTTGTCGTCGCAAAGTCCAACTCGTGCTGTCAGAAAGTCCAATGTGTACGTGGCATTACAAGCTGGAAATAACTTTTGCCCATCACAGTGGTCCCAATCGATCACTGAGTGAGCAATCAAAGCCCCCAATCAGGTCTTCTAGAGTGTAAAAGGAGCGCATGGGCACACCCAAAGAATGCTACCCTGTATAATATAAAAACTTACACACAGGTAGTATCCCGCTTGAGTGGCCTTTCAGTGACTTAGCCCAACTCCAGAAAACACCTTCAGAGACCACCCACTATCCTCATAAGGGGCTTTAATAAGCCATACCAAAAATGCCTATATAGGTAACTCACTGTGTTCATCCCTGACAGAATGGCGGTCTGCCTTGTTTACAGCAGCAGATCACCGGTATACCTCTCTGGGGAGCATTCGTGGGTGGCGTAAAAAAAAAACGTACAGGTACGTTGTTTTGTACAATAGAGCAGACTTGCCACAGTATATGTACTTTGGCTGGTCGGCAAGTGGTTAAGGAGATCTGTGGTCACAGCACACACTTTTATTTAATAACATCAGCAGTGCAATAAAATTACAAACAATATGTATTTTTGACAATCCCATATAAGCTCACTTGAAAAATCTCCTTTCATGTTGTGAGTTCTGCCTGTCTGCTCGCCATCTTTCCAAAACTTCCTGGATTCCCTGTATGCTTTGAAGCTTCTTCTCTGCTGTTTACCTTCAGTTTCTAGGGACTGCATAACCCATGGTACCTTGCTGTCTGCCATGCCGGATTAATGTAGGGGCTATTGAAGCTGCAGCTCCAGGCCCATATCATTAATATAGGCCCATGCCAGTGACGTATCATTATCCATGTGTGGCATCCTGAAGGAAGAGGGGCCCACTGTGCACTGCATAAATGGAATCCCGCTTCTGCCAGTGCCTGGCTCCTATCACAGCAGATCCTCAGTGTCCAGGAGCTGCAAGCTGTCTAGGGCGTGGTGCTGATGTCATCCTAACCAGCAGGAGCTTGGGAGGAAGGATATCTCCCATGCTGCTGAGATGAGGTCAGTAAACTTATTAGGGATGGAAGATTGTGCAGAAACTGTGTTTGTGAATGTGCTTTGCCATGCATGCAGCAGTGCCCACCATGTAATATGCAGTGCCCATCATGTAATGTGCTGTGCAGTGCCTACCATGTTATGTGCAGTGCCCACCATGTAATGTGAAGTGCCCTCCATGTAATGTGCTGTGCCCACCATGTCATGTGCTGTGCAGTGCCCACCTTGTCATGTGCAGTGCCCATCATGTAATGTGGTGTGCCATGCAGTGTCCACCATGTAATGGGCTGTACCGTCATGTGCTGTGTCTTGTAGTGCCCACCATGTCATGTGCTGTGTAGTGCCCACCATGTCATGTGCTGCGCCATGCAGTGCCTACCATGTAATGTGCTGTACCCACCATGTAATGTACTGGGCAGTGCCCACCATATAATGTGCTGTGCTGTGTAGTGCCCACCATGGAATGTGCTGTGCCATGCAGTGCCCACCATGTAATGTACAGTGCCCTCCATGTCATGTGCAGTGCTCACCATGTTTTGTGCGGTGCCCACCATGCATTGTGCTGTGCCCACCATGTAATGTGCTGTGCTATGCAGTGCCCACCATGTCATATGCAGTGCCCACCCTGTCATGGGCTGTGCCATGCAGTGCCCACCATGTAATATGCTGTACCTGTCATGTAATGTGATGTGTCACATAGTGCCCACCATGTCATGTGCAGTACCCACCATATAATGTGCTGTGCCCACCATGTAATGTGCTGTTCCATGCAGTGCCCACCATGTAATGTGCTGTGCCGTGCTCACCATGCAATGCGCTGTGCAGTGCCTGCCATTTTATGTGCTGTGCCCACCATGCCATGGGCTGTGCCATGCAGAGCCCACCATGTAATGTGCTGTACCTATCATGTAATGTGCTGTGTCACGTAGTGCCCACCATGTCATGTGCAGTGCCCACCATATAATGTGTTGTGCCCACCATTTAATGTGCTGTGCCGTGCGGTGCCCACCATGTAATGTGCTGTGCTCACCATGTAATGTGCTGTGCAGTGTCTGCCATTTCATGTGCAGTGCCCACCATGTAATGTGTTGTGCCCACGATGTGCTGTGCCCACCATGTGCATGTGCTTTGCCCACCATCTAATGTGCTTAGTTGTGCACTGTCCACCATGTAATTTGCTTTGCCATGCTCATCATTGAATTTTTTGTGCTGTGCACTGCCCACCATGTCTTGTGCTGTGCCATGCAGTTCCCACCATGTAATATGCTGTATCCATCACATAATATGCTGTGTGCAGTGCCCACCATGTCATGGGCTGTGCTGTACCCACCATGTAATGTGCTGTGCCATGCTCATCATTGAATGTGCTGTGAAGTGCCCACTCTGTCATGTCCTGTGCCCATAATGTCATGTGCTGTGCCATGCAGTGCCCACCATGTAATGTGCTGTGCAGTACCCACCATGTAATGTGCCGTGATATGCCCACCATGAGCTGTGCCATGCCAACCATGTCATGTGCAGTGCCCACCATGTAATGTGCTGTGCTGTGCCCACCATGCAATGTGCTGTTCCCACCATGTCATATGCTGTATCCACCACATAATGTGCTGTGCCCACCATGTCATGTGCTCGGTTGTACCCACCATGTAATGTGCTGTGCCCACCATGTAATGTACTGTGCTTAATAACCTTCCATTTAACATACTTTGCTGTGCCTCTCATGTAATTTACTGTGCTATTAACCCCCCCCCCCCCATGTAATGTACTCTGCTGTGCCCCCCACAGACTTACCCCTCTCACTCTCACCCCCTCTCTATTTCTCTTTTACCCCTCTCTCTCAACCCTCCTCTTTTTCTCTCAACCCCCCCCCCCCCCTCACTTTAATTTAATTTGTTTTAACAAAAAAATGTTTGCGTTTTCATTTAATTTATTTTCATAAAAAGGCACACCAAAATCCTCAGCACCAGCCCCATGATGCTCTTAATCCGGCCCTGCTGTCCTCTACTGACTCTGCCTGTACTGACTCCATGGAGAAGGCCGGCTCTTTAAATTCTGTGACACAACAGTGCCTACTCACAGCACATAGAGACGTCATAGATTTCAAGGAGGTAATGTGTGGGGAGTTCACAAAGTAAGTTTACAAACTTCAAGATCATTTTGATTAATAAGAGTAAGCTGGAGATAAATGACATATAATGTGGAAATGAATATATGATTTTACATTTTCACCATTGATACACATTAAATATTTGAAGACACATGTGCAAGTTGCTATAGAAGTGTTATTGTGTGATATGAGGTATGAAAGGGGAAGAAATGATCAGTAAAAGGAGTCAAAATCTGTATTAAAGTTGTACTAAAAGGAAATGGTCAGTAACAGGAGTCAAAATCTATACTAAAGTTGTATTAAACCCAGAAGAAAACATTAATCGAATGCAGCTTACAAATTCTTAGATGTGATAGGTGCATTTGTTTTCCTTTTTTAGACTTTCTTTCTTTTATTTTCATCATGGGATCCAGTTAGTAAGTTAGTTGTTTTTCAAAATTACAGGCTCTCTTGCAGATGTATCTGTTGATGAGAGAAACCATACCAAAATGGTATTAAACTCCGAACCAAAAATGTAATATACAGTATTGTAGTTTCCCAATTATTAGATGTGCTGACTGCATTCATTTTCTTTTACTAGGCTTTTCCCTCTGTTTTCACTTGGTAATTTTGCATGTAACACGCCTCCTGTATTAGAGTGCCCCCACTCTGGATGAAGGCACACAGGGGGCACATTTGGACATCAGCATTGTCAATGTGGGGGTAAGGGAGTGTTAGACGGACTAGCAGATTTAGATACACTAGGGGGAGATTTGCTAAAACTGGAGCATTCAGAATATAGTGCAGCTGTGCATAGTAACCAATCCGCTTCTAAATTCAGCTTGTTCATTAAGCTTTGACAATAAAACCTATAAGCCGATTGGTTACTATGCTGAGGTGAATCAGATTCTGTGTGCACCGATTTTAGTAAATTCCCCTACAATGTTTTTTCCCCTCTGTTTTCACCTGGTGATCTAGTCAGTGACACCTTTTGTATTAGAGTGCCCCCCACTCTGGTGTAGGTGGTGTAATGGAAAGGAAAAATGTCCCTGAATCTGAGGTGTCACTTGAAAAAAAAATGTCCCTGAGTTAGTGGTGTCATTGGAATAAAAGAAACTGTCCCTGAGTTAGTGGTGTCATTGGAATAAAAGAAACTGTCCCTGCATTAGTAATGTCACTGAAAGCAAAAATGTCCACGAGTCAGTGGTGTCATTGAAAAGAACAAATACCCCTACATTGGTGGTATCATTGGAAAGGAAAAATGTCCCCGCAATGATGGTATCACTAGAATCTAAAAATGTCCCTGTATCAGTGGTGTCACTGAAAGGAAAATTGCCTTTGGGTTGGTGGTGTCACTAAAAGGAAAAAATGTTCTCGCGTTAGCAGTGTCACTGAAATGATTATTATTATTACCCCCAAATTTTCCATTTCATATAGCTGCTCTGCTTTCGAGTGCAGATGTTGTTATACCGTGTTCCTTACACAATCACATCAGATAAACCATCTTGTTTCAAGGACACTTTTCAGCAGATTCAGCCTACGCATAGTCCATTGAACTCTTTGGTAAATAACAATGTAGACATTTAGACCTCAAGAGAACAGAATAACAAACCATCTCTATTTAGTGACCAAGATTTGATCTTTCATTTGTTTACTTATTCCATGAGCATACACGATTGCATTAGGTTACCTAAGGTCTCATTCTTTGCATTTGTTCTGATATTATTATCTGCCCTCCAAAAATAAAATTTCAGCCTCCTCACTGCCAAGCAGACCTATTTTTATCACTCTCATTAGCAACTTATCATCCCGTCCCCGTCAACTCTCCTCTACCGTCAACTCTCTACTTTGTCCTCCACTGCCTCCACCCGCCATCTCACTCACTGCCCAGGAGATCGCCAATTACTTCAAACAGAAGATTGATACAATTTGCGAGGAGATCTCTACTGTTCAGATACCCTCAACGCTTTACACTTCATGCCCACAGGTACAATCATTACTTCCCTCTACCACTATAGACGAGGTTGCTAAACTTCTTGCTAACATCCACCTTACCACCTGCCCTCTGGTTCCTGTTCCCTCGCAAATGCTACATTCACCCTCTGGCTCTATACTACACTCTCTAACCCACATCTTCAATCTCTCAATCACTTCTGGCATCTTCCCCAACTCTCTAAAACATGCACTTGTCAGCCTCACTGGACCCATCCAATCTTAACAACCTACGCCCCATCTCCTTGCTCCCCTTCTTATCCAAACAAACGATCTACTAACAGCCAAAACTAATCAACACTATTCTGTACTCCTACTCCTGGTCCTCTCTGCTGCCTTTGATATGGTTGACCACCCCTCCTCCTCAAAAAACTCCATGCTTTTGGTCTCTGTGACTGTACTCTTTACTGGTTCTCTTCCTACTTATCCAACCGCAACTTTAGCGTTTCTTACAACTCTACTTCTTCCTCTCCTCTTCCTTTATTTGTTGGGGTCCCCCAAGGTTCTGTTCTTGGACCTCTCCTATTTTAAATCTACATATCATCCCTGGGTCAGCTGATAGCCTCCCATGGCTTCCAAAACCACCTCTACGCTGGTGAAACCCAAATCTATTTCTCTACCCCTCAGCTCACTCCCTCTGCCTCCTCACGTATCACTAATTTACTATCAGATATATCAGCCTGGATGTCACACCACTTCCTCAAACTCGATCTATCCAAAACTGAACCTATAATTTTTCCTCCCCATATGCCCCTTTCCCACTCTAAGCCCATCCCCGCATGCCAAGGTTCTAGGTGTAGTCCAGTACTCTGAACTCTCCTTAAAGCACCACGTCCAATCACTGTCCAAATCTTGACGCCTCAACCTCCGTAACATCCCCAAAATACGCCCCTTGCTAACCAATGACACAACAAAGCTCCTAATTCACTGAAACTCCCTTCTCATTGGCTTAACTCTACATAGTCTATCACCTCTTCAATCCATCATGAATGCTGCTGCCAGACTCATCCACCTTACCAATCGCCCTGTGTCTGCTACCCCTCTCTGTCAATCCCTCCACTGGCTTCCGCTCACCCAATGAATTAAATTCAAAATACTAACAACTACTTACAAAGCCATCCACATTTTAGCCCCCAGCTACATCACTAGCCTAGTCTTTTTTTTTTTTTTTTAGCCTAGTCTTTAAATACCAACCTACTTGTTCTCTTCGTTTCTCTCATGCTCGCCTCCAGGACTTTTCCAAAGCCTCTCCAATCCTTTGAATGCCTTACCCCAATCTGTTCGCTTATCTCCTACTCTATTAGCTTTTAGACGATCCCTGAAAACCCTTCTCTTCAGAGAAGCATACCCTACCCACACCTAACAACTGTACTTTAATTTTCGCCATCAGCTCACCGCCCACAGTTATTACCTTTTGTTTCCAATTGACCCTCCCTTCTAGATTGTAAGCTCCAACGAGCAGGGCCCTCTGATCCCTCCTGTATTGATTTGTATTGTAAGTGTACTGTCTGCCCTCATGTTGTATAGCACCGTGCAAACTGTTGGCGCTATATAAATCCTGTATAATAATAATAATATTATGCATATTGTCAGTGGTACTATTTTGTGTAGCTGTACATATGTGTGTATGTTTTTTTTTCCCAGTGTACCCTTACTGAATTCCAGTGTATCTCACCACACTTGGCTATTTTGCAAATTTGTGGATTCTCTTCATTTACATGTGTCTTTATTTGTATTATACGTTTACATAGAACTTGTTAATAGCATTTCTCTTTATAACTGAAAAGACACACAATTATAAACCATTTAAAATATTTTTTATTGCATATTTTTGAAGAATAAATAGACAGCACCATGGGATGGCAAACAGACTGTGCCATCACTAGAGAGAATAACAGCTTCACTTTGTAAACATATATAATAATGTAAAATGCACAAAACAGTATTTAGAAGTCTGTCTAAAGTTAATACAGTGATCCTTATTTATCAAAGTATCTGGATTTGGTCCGTACCTGTGGAGCAGCATATAGCTCTTTATTTGAAAGGTGTATTATCCCTGGATATATTGTTTACTGTGAAGTATTGCTTTGAAAATGTGTTCATTATAGTTATTTGATTAACTAGATTCACTAGATGATATATGTCAGGGCATCCAGTTCAAAGGAGAGCAAAAGAAAGTAGGAACGCCATTTTTCTACGCTTGACCTATATGTTTATTATTGCAAGGCAGTGCTTTGTGTAGGAGTTAAAGGGATGGTTCTAAGTCAAAAGAGTGTTAACATAGGAGTGCTGCAATACTGGCATGTCCATAAAATATAACCCAAAGCCAAAACTTTTTTTTTCTTTTGGTTAGAGTGGGGAATACCTTTCAGTTTTTTACAGATAAGTTAAGTAAATGTAGCTTTTAGATCAGTTAGGGCCTCTTTCAATTCAAATCCTGACACTGGCAGAGGGCTGCAAAAGTGCAGGAGCCGGATGTGGCCCAAAAGCATGTGGCTCAAAGGTGCTGCAGGCAGGGTCCAAACACATCCTACAGTGATGTAATATATCGCTCTGGGGCAATGCAAGTGTTACTTTTCATTGACAACTATCAGTGAAGGCAACTCAGATATTAACAGCAAAAGAGTAACATGTCAGTGTTATCACAGTCCAGACAACCCTGTTCTCAGTAAGATCTATTATACCTCTGACAGATGTGTGACTGCCAGACAAATACACAGGTGCAGCCTAGTGGTCCTTGGGAATCTCCATGACTATAGACCCTGAGACCCTTCATTAGCAAACATTTGGTGTGTATATGGTAATTAGAAATAGAGAAAACACAGTATGTATATATGCTTCAAGAATCAAGTTGCACAAACGGAAAGTAAATCTATGGCCTCTCATTAAAGAACATATGTGCTGCAGCACTTAATTTTAAGTGTATCTGCACTTAGTTTCTGTTGAGCATGCAGTAAAGTCAATTTAATCCAACTTCCTGTGATGATGTGGCAACCATGCTGCACTGTTCCTGAATGAAAAGCAGAGTTGCCACCCTCAGGGAGCCTATAGGCTGCTGCAGTGACTTGGCTCAATCAGGAACGGTAAAGGAAGTTTATCACAAAGTAACTGTATTTGGTACTTATTTAGACTGTCATACAGGAGCCTTTAGTTGCACTTTAATTTTGGATTGAGATAAAATAGATAATAAAAGCTAACCTGTTCTTTGCTTATACTAGGTAAAATTACAGTTTCACTTTGTAGAGGGCTTTGTTGGAAGCTTTTACTTTCCTCCTACTCTCTTCCTTGCCCAATTCCACCATCACAGCCTAGAAAATATCCACCACTTTCTGGTGGATGGGAACACCTGACACTCCTTCTGCCTCCTCTCAATGTAATGCTAGGTGCTTGAGTGCATAATCGCCATGTCCGAGAGTAGTCATATGGGAGCAGAAGGTGTAAGCACAATAGAATTGGACTCAGTAGAAACTCAGAGAGAATTTCATTGCACAGGGCACTAGATAGATAGAACCAGCGGAGAAGTGAATGGAAAATAAGTAAAGGCAGTTGACACTCCCTTCTGTAAAGCAAATCTCTTATTCTGACTAGTGGGAAAAGTAGAGGTTCCCTTTAAAGTAAATACATAGAGAGATTGCTACAATGCATTCTAATTCTCTTTATAATCATCTTCTAATTTTAGCATATACTGGGGTATATCTTCAAAGAGGCTCAAACCCTTTCCTTGCATTAGAGGAAACAGTTCATTGAAGCTAGTAACAGTGACATTTGCTAAAGTTAGATTAACAAAACGCATGCCTTTATCTTCAGCTAGATGACAATTCTTCACTGTATTCAAAAGTTTGTTCCAGCTCTCATAGTTGTCCAGGTTTATTATGTTAATTTGAACATCTCTACATGATCCTTTGCAGGAACGCACCTTGATGTCAATGTCTACCTAAAATATAACAGCAAAGCACAAATGTGAATGGGGCGATTCGTTTTTAACAGGTTTGCAGTAGGCATAATCATAGTAAGTATACGTTGGGTTGTCTTCTGAGCATACCTGTATTTGTGTATGGTTTTCAGTCTTTCTGGCCATGGGATATTTAGTAGTAATAAGTCAGAAGGCAACTAAAGTTACAATCCTAAATGCATTTCACTACACATTAAGGTGGACTTTTCAGTTTTAGTAAGATCTCATGGTAATTGATCAATAGTCGCTGGATTGACTCTTAAAAGCTCTCTGTAAGGTCTGTATCTTCTTGTGATAATTATCTGAAGAGGGGTTGGAACCAAAAAAATAAATAAATTGTCTAACGATTATACAGACTATAGATGGAGCATTATGGATCATTCCATAGTGAATTTTTATAGGGGTCCATGCAAAAAGCCAAGAAATGGGATAACTGAGGAGGAACGAAGGCCAGAGGATTTGGTTGCAAATGTAGGACAGTCCTTCCAAATGAGAAACAGTTGCATGAGACATTTTAAAACAACTGGGTTAGACAACTATCTAAAGTTCACGATATCAAAAAACAGCCCACACTGTGTTGAAGACCTTATTCAGTTACAGCTGTTCCTCCTAAGATTCCCATCCCTGCCTGCTCTTTTATATAGACCCAATCATGTACAAGGTTTATAGGGCAACCAGCAGACAGTCTGCCAATGGTGGTTGGATTGCCTACAAATACAACTACCATCTTATGCAGTGTTAATTTTGATATCAAATTTCGATTTCATTTTAGGCTAGCTCCACTGGAGCGTTCCCGGGCACTGGTGGTAAAGTGGCGCTATATTTAGCGGCGCTTTACAGTCGTTTTAGCGCTGCTATTCAGCCACTTTGCAGGTGGTTTTAACCCCCGCTAACGGCTGAAAAAGAGTTAAAACCACCCGCAAAGTGCCGCTGCATCGGCGCTTTGCAGGCGGGTTTGCAGTGCTGCCCCATTGTTTTCAATGGGAAGGGGCGCTTTAGGAGCGGTAAATACACGCTCCTACAGCGCTCCAACGATGCGGCTTGTAGGACTTTTTTGACCGTCCTGCAAGCGAACCGCTCCAGTATGAAAGCCCTCGGGCTCTCACACTGGAGACACAGCAGCGGCTGTTTCAGGGCGCTTTGCAGGCGCTATTGTTAGCGCTGTAGCGCCTGCAAAGCGCCCCAGTGTGAAAGGGGCCTTAGTCATAGTTTTTTTACTAAAATGCCATTTTAGTTTTAGTTGTATTTTAGTCATCTAAATTGTTTTCGTTTTAGTCAACTAAAATTTCCGGTACATTTTAGTCAACTAAACTCTAATAGGTTTAGTTAAATTGTAATGCATTATTAAAGCGTAACTCCACTTTTGTTGAGAAAAAAACATTCCCCTCTGGGTGATCTATGTACATTGCAAGGATTATAACAACCATTGTTGCAGATTCCTACCTTTTGTTATTCAGAAGAAATCCCTGTGTGTTCCCCTGTGACTCTGTTCTGAGTGGGTCTAATGGGAGTGGTTTTATAATTATAAATCAGCTGTGTAGCTGCAGAGCACTAATGAGGAAATCTGCTGGGTCTGCATCCCTTTAGACGTGTTCCTATTGGGAGTATCTCACCAAAAATTTAATTTTTGCTGCAGGGGGTGCCTGAAATCTGACTTGTATCTTGGTGCAGACTTCTGGGAAAATTGGTAAGCCAATCACACAAGCAGAAAATTATGTTTCTGGGGGGTAGTCAGTACACATTCTGTGTACAGAACAACTCCAGGTAGTCATATTGCATTTTCAGAAAATTACAACGGCTGCAGATTGAAAAGCAAAGGTAATTTTTAATAACATTCAATTTACAATATGACTTGTATTGCAATTGTATACAATATATATATTTTTTGTTTATTTGCTATTTTATTTCCCCACAAAAGTGGAATTACCCTTTAAGCATTTCTCTAGAATTGCCAGCTCCTTATATACTCCTGGATTAAAAAATCAAAATACATGTTATCATATATGGTATTAAGGTTCGAGCATGCACTACAGACACAGATTTAGCGGTATATATTACGTCCTTATAAATAAAACCGAGTTTCATAAACAAACAGAAATATTGCTTTTTGACAAACAGAAGTGCGACTTTAAATAAAAAAACAAAAAACAAACTGTAAACTCTGTTGGCTGTAATGCCATTGCATATATTATCTGGATGTATTACCAACATTAAATATTAAGAAAAAAAATAAGATAAGCCTGTTTCCTATTTTTTTTTCTTTTAGCAGCTTAGTAGATGCCCTTACTTATTCTTATGTGGTAGTGCAGTGCTAATTTTTTAACCACTTCAATACTGGGCACTTAAACACCTTCCTGCCCAGACCAATTTTCAGCTTTCAGCGCTGTCGCACTTTGAATGACAATTGCGCGGTCATGCTACACTGTACCCAAACAAAATTTTTATCATTTTGTTCCCACAAATAGAGCTATCTTTTGGTGGTATTTGATCACCTCTGCGATTTTTATTTTCTGCTAAACAAATAAAAAAAGAACATTTTGAAAAAAATTATTTTTTTTGTTTCAGTTTTAAAACTTTGTCAATAAGTAAGTTTTCTCCTCACTGATGGGCACTGATGGGGCTGCACTGACGGGCACTGATAAGGCGGCACTGATGGGAACCGATGAGGTGGCACCTATGAAGTGGCACTGATGAGGTGGCCTTGATGGGCACTGATAGGTGGCACTGATGGGCGGCACTGATAGGTGGCACTGATGGGCGACACGGATGGGCACTGATAGGTGGCACGGATTGGCATGGATAGGTGGCATGGATGGGCATGGATAGGCAGCATGGATGGGCATGGATAGGTGGCACGGATGGGCATGTACAGGCGGCACGGATGAGCATGGATGGGCACTGATGGCACGGATGGGCACTGATAGGCGGCACGGATGGGCACTGATAGTGTTATAGGCAATGTAGTGTTATGTATTGTACTGATGGATGCCAATCAGTGCCAAACATTAATGCATGCCAATCAGTAATGCCCATTGTGGGCACTGATTAGCATCCATTGTGGGCACTGACTGGCATCCCTGGTGGTCTAGGGTGGCATACCTGGTGCTGGCCATCCCTGGTGGTCTGGTGGCATCCCTGATGGTCCAGGGTGGGCATCCTTAGGGGGGCTGCGCTGATAATCGATCAGCACAGACCCCCCCTGTCAGAGGAGCAGCCAATCAGCTCTCCTCTACTCGCGTCTGACAGAAGTGAGTGAGGAAAAGCTGATCAATGGCTCTTCTATTTACACTGTGATCAGCCGTGATTGGACACGGCTGATCATGTGGTAAAGAGTCTCAACGATCGCCGCGATGCTTGCAGCGGCTCAATATCCTGAGGACGTCATATGACGCACGGTCAGGATATTGAAACCACTTTGCCGCCGTCATTCTGCTATATGGCGGGCGGCAAGTGGTTAAGTCAAATTTCGACATAGTTTTAGTCATAGTCTTTTGACTAAAATGCTATTTTAGTTTTAGTTGTATTTTAGTCATCTGAATTGTTTTAGTTTTAGACGTATAGTAGTTGCCTAAAATAGTGTTAATTTAGTCAACGAAAATATTTTAGTCGACAAAATTAACACTGGTCTTATGTCACTGGTAACTTTTAGTAAATGTTATTTCACTCAAAGCTGTTAGTGAAACACTTGTTTCCATCATGAAGAAAACATTTTCCTTTACACATAAACCATTGAGCTTTAACATAGATGGAACTTTAAACTTTTTTATAACTAAAAGGTGTGTAAAAAAAATCTATCATTGCATTTCGTATCCACTTACATAATTTTTTTGTTGTTGTTGATCCTTTAAAATTAGGATTAGTTTGTACAAAGTACCCTTTAGAAACCAATCAGAATACATTGTACCTAAATCAGCGTAATCTGATGGCTGATTGATTGCAATTGGATAGCGCAAGTTATACACTGTTGTTCTTGTCACATTGTATATAACTATGTATCTCATATAAAAAAGCCTGTATATTAAAGCTGCATATAAGAGAGAAGATTTGACGTTGAATATAGTTGATTCCTCTGCAAACCCTACGACCCCTACAGACCCTTTTCCTTCTCTTGCAATTAATGAACACCAAATGTGTCCTGAAGAAGTTCAACAATGAAACGCGTTGACGCAATAGGGCTCATGTCATATATCTTTATGTATATGATTTTTAATGTTTTCTTTTTGTCCCTTTTTTATGTACCTTGTGTATTGTCATATTTATGTTTCAATAAATGTTAATATTTTTCTGTACCCTTTTGTTTGCTGTGCCTTAAAAGTCCAACCTGGGGTTACCTTTTGGGAAATCCTTTTTTTTTTCGTATTCTTATAAATTAAAGCTTCATAATTACAGTATGTTCAGGCCTTTATAATACATATTTTTTTAGAAATGAAAACACTTACTTCCAGCCTCTTCATCTCTGTAAGCTGATCCTGAAGCTCACTGAGTAATTGTTCGATTTTTATTGCTTGCTCCTTCACCTTTAGTTTTAGTGGCATCAGTCTCCTCCTGAACTTATTTTCATCATGTACGAATGTTTTCAGTGTGTCTACAATGAATAGGAACTACTAAAATACAGCTGTTGCTTACATATTGTATAATATATAGAATTATTTAAATCTAGGAAGCAAAGGTACAGTATGTGACAAAACATTTGTATTTATCTGTATGGTGTTACAGTTAGTTTTACTGGTCTGTAAATAACCTTCAGACATCTTTACTGTATATACTGTATTGCTTACATTATGTTATATTTCACTAATGTTTAACAGCAGTGTCTTGATCCTGAAATTATACTGTAAGTAAACCATAACAAAAAACTTCTTGCATTCTGCGGCAATGACTGATGGCCTTGGTGAAAGTTGTTCCTAAAGGAATTTTTTTAAGACTACATCTTCACATCTTCCACAATCAACTTCCTTTGAAGCCATACATGTGCACAGGGGGTGTGTTGGGTATGCCTGGGCACACCCTAATCCAGAAGGGTGCTTGGGTTTACCCCCATCTCTGAAACCATCTTTGTAACCGGGTCAGCAAGGTCTGTCTTTGACTTTCTACCCTGGCTTCAGAGTTCCTCTACTGCCCGGCACACAGCGCGCTTAGGCTTGCAACTGTCAGGGACTCTCAGCTGTGCAGTATCTCCCCGAGCTAAGCAAAAAACATTTCTGTTGGGCTGGAGTTCCATTTGGATTGGTGACAGGATCCCAAACTTCACTGCCATAAAGAAGGGGTGATGACGCTATCAAAAATTCTAAGCCAGACTCTCTCCGGTGGTTTTAATTGGTACAGCTGTCTCCTGATGTCATAGGAAGCTCTGCATGCCTTGTCTTTCAGTGCCTCCATGCATGGCTTGAAACTTCCTAATTGGTTAATTTCTAGGCCGAGGTAAGTTTAGCTGTAAGTTTCATTAAGGGTGCAGTTGTTTAATGCAGTGTTTCTCAACTCCAGTCCTCAAGGCGCCCCAACAGGTCATCTTTTCAGCCTTTCCATTATTTTGACCAGGTGATTTGATCAGTTTCACTGCCTTAGTAATTACCACTGCCGTTACATCTGAGGGAAAGCCTGAAAACATGATGTGTTGGGGTGCCTTGAGGACTGGAGTTGATAAACACTGGTTTAATGTAAAGGAAGGGCTCTCTTTGTTTGTTTTTTGTGTTCTTCCTTTGGAACACAATGGTTTAGTTGATAGGTAATGCCCATGTGGCACTGTATTTCTCCAGCACATCCAGGCTGTCTTGTAGGCTTCTCTCTGTTGGTGACTCTCTCTCTTTCTATCACCCCTATCTCTCTGTCACCCTTCTCTCTCTGTCTGTCCCCCCTCTCTCTCTGTCTGTCACCCCTCTCTCTCTCTGTCTGTCACACCCTCTCTCTCTCCATCACCCCTCTCTCTCTTTCTGTCACCCCCCTCTCTCTCTGTCACCCCCCTCTCTCTCTCTATCTCAGCCCCTTCTCTCTCTCTGTCTGTCTCCCCCCTCTCTCTATCTGTCACCCCCTCTCTCTGTCTGTTACCCCCTCTCTCTATCTCTCTCTATATCTGTAGCCCCCTTCTCTCTCTCTGTCACCCCCCTGTCTCTGTCACCCCTCTCTCGCTCTGTCACCCCTCCCTCTCTGTCACGCCCCCTCTCTCTTTGTGACCTTCTCTCTATCTCTGTCACCCCTCTTTCTCTGTCTGTTACCCTCTCTCTCTATCTCTGTCACCCCTCTCTTTCTCTCTGTCACTGCCCTCTCTCTCTGTCACCCCTCTATCTCTATGTCACCCCTATGTCTCTGTCACCCCCTCTCTCGCTCTCTCTCTGTCACCCATGCTAATCCCACACTATACATCCATATCACCTCCATATACCAAAGCGCAGTACAACTGCTGACTCTCCACTATACTGTATGATCATTAACCCATTAAGTCCCCTTTACACGATCAGTCCGATCTGGTCCACCTGTCCATTTTTCAGGCAGACCCGATTGGACCCTCCATTTTCCCAAAAATAAAGAAAGGGGACCCATTCCCCTCCATCTGGGCAGATCGGATCGGGGGGGGGGCAGTTGGGTGTAAATGGACAGTGGAGTCAGTTCACACTGACTGCCCATAGAGCAGAGCAGACACGAAGACTGCAGAGTGGACACAAACCTCTCATCAACCCGCTCTGCGAAGGCGGGGGGATCAGTGGACAGATCCACTGGTGAGCAGCAAAGAGGGGTTCACCAATGCTCCTCTTCTAACCCCCTCTGCACCCAAGGGAGTCAGAATCCCATACAAGAGGAAGTTTAACACAATAAGTCAAAAGGAAAGGGAAGAGGTTTTCTTTTTCGGCTGTACGGATTAGCTGAGGGACTTGCACTGACACCCGACCACAGACTCTTATAAGAAGTGAGGACAGCTTGCAGCAGTTTCAGACATATCCAGGTGCTTAGGGCTGCTTAGGCAGCCCCCTTAGGATGCCAGAATGGGGTGGGGTGGGCAGACACTAAAATGCACCTTCGCCTAAGTAGCCAAAAATCCTTGCACTGGCCTTGGCTATGGTTGCAGGTCTGAACAGGGAGCAGGTAGCTATATCAACATACAGTAAATATCAATATATTGTTGTATATTGTGTTACTTTAACACTCTTTTAAACTGATCCTTGCAGGGCAGTGAGGAGAATGCTCCATGTAATTCTCAGACAATTAGTTTGCTTCATCAGGAGATTTTGGAAGACATACACATGTAGCACAGTAGACAATATGTATTCACCTTAACTACCAGCACATCAGCTTATTCCAGTCTGCAGCACCCCTCCAGCACAGAAACGGGCAATTCAACCCTCTGTAATATATGTACCGTGTGCATATTCCCGTCTACCATGCTACATATCTTCCTTTTATGAATCTTCCAATGAAGCAAATTAATTCCATCAACGTATTGATACGTACAGTATATCCATATTAGCTATATTATCTACAGTATGCAGGGATGTTGTGAGCATTTCAAAAGGATATTTTAACTGTTGTATGGTAATATGGCAATTATGTATCTGCACTGACCTATACAATACTTTTATATAACATTTTAAACATTTGTCAAGAATATAAACTTAAATATGTTTTGTAGCTTTAAAGTCCTATTGATATTTTGATTAAGTTCTTGTCTAACCTTATTAAAAAATGTAACTGGAAAGAAATGTGCATTGCAAGGTTCGGCTTAGCCAATATCCAAATAGCATATGAAATCACTTTCTAGTGGCAGATATATATTTTTGTAGCAGCTCTATCCCAGGGACACAAGTACATTAAGCCAGCAATGCAGGAGAACACTTACCAATTTAAAGTGAATATGGAAATATAGGAGCTGCCTTTGCCGAGGAATGATAAGCTTTTAAAGGTGCAGGCTCCAGAGCTGCCATCCTTATTTTGGCTTCACTATCTTGCAAATCTCAAACCTGGAACAAGCCTACAGCCAGTTTGGTCTAAAGAGGTTTGAGTCTTGTATGTTTCTTCCAAGTAAGTGACTCACTAGGCAGTAAAGACAAGGTCAGAATGACATCCTGAGCCTGCACAACTGCCGTATTTCCATTTTGTCCGGTTTCCTGTGTTACTCACTTTGGAATTATTAGAGTGGATGACATACTAATCTATCTAAAAACTATTGAGCCCACTTGATAGGATACCAAATAAGGTATTATTAGGTGCAAGTGCAGGAACTTTTAGCGCCATTCTATATTAGTTAGCTGTAGGCATACCATAAATCAGGGGTGCTCAACCTTCTGATGTGGCCCGCGACCTCAAATCAGGGAAACGCATGCCCATGCTTTGGGATAGTGGGTCAGCAAACCAAGACTGAGATCAACAGGTTGCCGACCCGCCATCCCAGAGCATCAGAGTGCAAGAAGCTGGCACAGCAAGCAGAGGAAACAGGCAGCAGCAGAGGGAACACAAGCCCCATATAACATTGCTTCCTCTGTAGCCCCAGCTGCTGTCCCAGGAGGAGTGATACCAAGTGCACTTCACCTGGGAAATTTCTAGCAGTCTGGAGAGCGATACCAGCAAAAGCGGAAAAGGTCAGTATATTATCACACACACTGCACTTTTGCAATGGGAATATTAGCACTTATAAAAAAAGTCTGCTTTCATACTGATTTACGGGTGCAGCGCAGTGCAACTGCGGCTTTCCTGCGGGTTAGCTGCACTGAGCCATAGAATTCTATTATATCTATTCCATTCTATTTCTATTATTTGCTATGGGTTTGGTGTGCTTTCTGCAATTCTTTGTGAAGTCTATGGCTCAGTGCAGCTGACCTGCAGGAAAGCCGCATTTGCAGTGTTGCACACCTGGTGCGTTTAACCTGCAGCACATCAGTGTGAAAGCAGCCTAATAGGGGGCTCAGAACAGTAAGGGCTTGTTTACATTTGCGGTTTGGGGGCAGTAAAACCCCATAGTTAATTGTGGCCTATACTCTTCAAAAGTTTGCGCAGCCCTGCCATAAATTAATGTTAATAGTTTTTATTATTTACTGCACTTGGCACATCAATATTTATCCTATTGACTAAGCCATTTTATGCTTTTATTTATTCTGCATAAACATATTGCTTTTTCCCTGACATACTCATCACCCTTTTTATGAGTATGTGAATGAAAAAGAAAGAAAGAAGAAGAAAGAAAACACAGAGTATCGTGGATAAAAATGTCTATGTTTAAAGATGTATGCTAATAGCAGAATTCTTTGCCAGTTAACTTTAGGAGATTTTGTAGATGAGATATTTTACTTCTGTATTGTCCTCCTATGCCAAAAGGCATTGATTAAACATGGCATATTATTTTTATGTGTGCTCAGGTATTTTACTCTGGCACCCTATGGCCTTAGATTTTTGTGGGTACACCGTACTTTGTATAAAATATATGTAATCTTCATAGGCTCAATTCACTAACACACCAAGGTAAGGATACTTTTAGCTGAGCCCAGTGATATTTAAAAATGACTTTAACATGGTTTAAATAAATATCCATGTTTTAACGATTTGTAACTTGAACCTCATGCATGGAAATATTAGGCCATTCTTCTTTCATCCATGTTGTCTTAAAGTGTATGTAAACCCTAACAATTTATTCAGGGAAGCCTATCCCACACCCACCTAACAACTGTCCCGAGCCACCCCCATCAAATCATTCTCTGCAGTTATTATCTTTTGTACCACCACCCCCTCCCTTTAGAATGTAAGCTCTACGAGCAGGGCCCTCCTGTACCTTTTGTATTGAAGTGTACTGTAATTGTGTTGTCCCCCCTATACATTGTAAAGCGCTGCGTAAACTGTTGGCGCTATATAAATCGTGTATAATAATAATAATAATAAACCCTAACAATGTACTTCTCTTATTTGCTTTCTTTTGACTTAAACATAGATTTGAAAGGGTTTTGTTATATCTGTTCAATAAGTGCAAAAAAAAAAAAAAAAACAGTGCCAGAAAATCCAGAGCTGTCCTGTGTTCTATTTTCTCTAAGTGTTAGCCCTCCCAGGTCTTCTCATGGACTACAAAACAGTTCTTCAAATGCTGTTGAGCTGAAGAGAAGGGGCAGTGTTTTGTAGTTCATCAAAAGACAACTGGGCAGGGCTGACACCATTCCTTGCTTCTTCAGGCACACAACAGAAATTAGGGGTTGAATGCATCTCTGCCAGGATCCATACACAGCTAAATATGCATCTATTGCAGTGATATACTGTATATGTTTTATTTTATTTTTCCTTATATACACTTAGAATTAAAAATAATTGCAACAACAATGCTAATAGGCACTCAGCAACTCCATTACCTTTTGCAGACCTAGGGCTTGACCTTTTATGAGCTTTCCCCAGACCTGAATATACTTATGTTTTTTGAAGTTCTATAACTGTAAAAGGTTTTCATTGTGTGGACTAAAGCATAGTTCATGAATTTTATAATTTCTCTTAAAACGAACTCACTTAACAAAACGACTGCCTGCAATTGTATAGCTCTCCAGCCTATTATTTAATCTATACAATCTCTATTATATTTACCAATAACTATATAGTATGTGGACCTAGCTAATTGAAAATAATCTGATTGGATTGTTTCAGTAGGACCTGGCACTACATAGTTGTTGGTAAATCCATATAAGGTTGCACAAAGGTTGTACAACCAGGTTGTAACATTTGTGATCATGTTAATGGTTTATGTTTATAAGGGGTTAGCTATTTAGAAGCAATTTAATCTCTGTGAAGTCAGATTAACGGTGTACTTGCCTTGATCCTTAAGCATGTTTCTCTGTACAACTTCATGGAGGGCCCTGTGATAAGTATCTTTGATGTTCTTATATTATATGATTTGATTGTAAGCTTTGTGATATTGTAATGTCTTTTAATACTTTATGTTAGCGTTCTTGATTATTGGGAAATAAATAATATTTGATTATTCCTAGCCGTGTGTTTGGCTTCATAGCTAACCTCGTATTATAGTGATTGTGACATAACATTATAGGGACTAGACAAATTAATACATAGATATAAGTATTTTAGCGCGTACTTCATATGGCACCCCAAAGGCGTGTAGAATGTATTTTTACACAGAATCCACAAACTAATGTATTTTTGTTTTGAGTCCTGGTAATCAAAGACACCCAGAACGGAAAATCGTCTCTCGTGTGGACAAGATTGGCGCTGGCTCGCGAATTCTGAAACCACGCTTGGATGATCATAAAAATTCTGTGAAAGATCTCATCGGTGAAGCGGACGCGTAGAACCTGGTGAGAGCTGTGGCTGATATATGTATGTATGTTAAATGTTTGTAAGTTTGGCCAGGTAACCGGTCATTGTGACTGGCGAGTAAGGGGATGATCACCCCTGGGGTTATATTATATAATCGATAAATTGACAGGACAAAACCACACAGCGCTGAGGAAAAAAAAAAAAAAAAAAAAAAAAAAAAAAAGTGGGAATTATTTTAATTTTTTTTATATATTTTTAGTTTTTTGTTACCCATGTGAGTGTGATAGCTCTCGGTTCCAATAGGAGTTCACTGTGGCCTGCAATTTAAGAGGAGACAGCATTAAGAGTGTCTTTTCTGGAAAAGTTCGTAGTTTAAACGGATTTTTTTGTATTTTTTTTTTTTGTGTTGTGTTTTGTTTTTGGGTTTTCTGTGTGGGACTACAGGTGAAAAACTAGACCTTGAACAGCTTTTATCTGAATCTCTGTGGGGGGGTTGCTTATCTGTTTGTTCATCTGTGTGTGTATTGTCTTAACAACTGTTCAGTGTAGCTAGTTGCTAGTTAGCATATCAATGGAGGCCATCGAGCTATTCATCGCTAAACATGGGGCTATTACATTTCAATCGACACAAGAAGGTGGGTTGACACAACAATTTTATGAACTTTTGACACAATGTAATACACATAACAGCCTTATAAGTAATAAATCAAGAAAAGGCAGAAAACAGAGATTAGCAAATTTGATGTGCATGTTTTTAAAAATTAGAGACATTTCTGAACGGAAGGAATCAGAATGGATAGATGAAAGGAAGCAATTCATGCAGCAGCTACAAAATATAACAAAAGATATATTAATTAGGGTTGAAAATGCAGATGCACAAGTGCGTAGTCAGATTGAACAATTAGTGACGGAAAAATGCGAATTAGAACAGAGATTGGAGGAATTAGGAAAAACGTGTGAGTTAAGAGAAGGTTGCATCGTCTTTTTGAATCAAAGGGAGGCTGAGAATTTGCAGGTTATCGCAATGCTTAAGGAGGAGTTACAGGGTACACAGGCAGCCATAATGGATTTATCCTCCAAACCTACAATAGCCGAAGATGCAATGGTGGAGGTACCCTCCGCACATGCTCAGTGTACAGAAGTAGAAGTGGAACATAAAGAGGACCCATATACTATTGTTGCTGCAAATCATATTACTATGATGGGAATTGATGCTGGAGACGTAAATACAAACGTGATAACTGCGCTTGAAAGTGATTCAGGAGTTGAAATGGAAACTTCTGATGACTCCTCAGACGATGAAAGTGTAAAGTCTGTTAATTCCAATCACAGTAATATTATCCAGCAATGCGAATTTCCAGCACAAGATGTTAAAAAAAGGGCCTATGCAGAGAAACCAGAGCTAAAATGTTGTTTGTGTAAAAGGGGAGGTCACATCGCAAAGTATTGTTGGGCGAATAACGATATCAAAAAAAGATCATACCGGAAGACTACCCCAAGGCATTATGAATGTTATTCGGCCAGGTGGGGTAGCAATCCAAAGCATGGAGCCAATAGTAAGCAAACCCAATTCCCCGTTAAGACCCAATTACGGAGTCTACAAACCGAAAAGCAATATGTAGGACAGTTGCATAAAATCAAAATGGAAGTAGCCGAATGGTTATTCAAACATAGCACTGGGGGAAGCAATGCTAGCAGCACTTAGTCAGCTGCAAGTATGTTAAAAATACTCTGATCAAAGTTTCCTTCCTATGAATAAGGTTTTAAGTATTTTTGTAGTTTTTTTATAAGGTTTAATGTTTTATTTAATGAATTTTTATTAGGTTTTTTAATTTTCTTTATTATTAATTTTTTATTTTTTCCATTAATTTTTTCAATTTTTTTATTATTAATTTTTAATGTTTTTTTTTATTATGAATTTATTTTTTTCATATTTTCTTTTTTTTATTAATTTTTTTTTCAATTTTTCATTTTTATTAATTTCTGTTTTAGTTTTAATGTTTGTAATTTTTATTTTTTTAGTTTAGTTGTTTATACTACAACTCGGTGTTCCCCTAGCAGTACAATTAATGAGAAGAGACTTGGGGCGCTTAAAGTCAATTGTCATGATAATCGTGTTTAATCATTGTCTTTGTGTTCCTTTTCCAGAGACCAGGGAGAGAACAGGTTTGGGATACTAAACATTTGTGTTTTGTTTGCAGGTCCGTCACAGTGAGACCAACACGGGGGTTAGGTTATTGTAAATGCATAATCGATTATCACATGGTACCATGAGCTCATTAATTAGTAATTGTTTGCAAACAATGAAAATATTTAAACAACAATCTGACAAAACTAAAGAGTTACAAATGAGGTAGCAAATGTTGTGATGAAGTTACAAATGTTTTGTTTGTTTTGTTTGTGTTGTTTTTCCCATTAACTTATTGTCTTTCAGATAAAAAAAAGAAACATGTACTCTTCTCAGGAGAAAATCCATGGATGTCTTTAATTAAAAGTTGAGTGTTTGTCATTGTTGTATGGTGGTTGTCTTGTCATGTTGTTCTTGGGTGATAATGGCCAGACTTTTAATGTTTATTTTTTTTTTAAATTTTTGTTTTTTTGGAAGAAAAAAAACATATTTTTTTTTTGTTTTTGGGTATTGGCTTAGTCAGCTATTTTATTGTTGTTTTGTTCAGGTGTAAAAAGCTCCAAAAGGTTTAGGCTTTATACACCTGAAAGGGGAATTAGTGCATAGATCGTAAGATAAAGTTAGTGCATAGATCGTAAGATAAAGATAAATGCATTGGTTGTTTTTTCTTTTTGCGTTTTTAGATTGAGAATTTTTGAGAAACAACAGTGACGTTCGTTTTTTTAATTTTTGATCATACCATGCGGATTCATTTTAGAGTGGAGTCTGCCTAAAGAGGTCATGGTTGTTTTGATAGTTTGATCAAGTTGCAGAAGCCAGGAATACTAAGTAAATAGGAAATAGGAGTAAATATAATAAGCAAGCAGATATTATGGATAAGAATTTGATTCTGCTCTTGTTTTTCAATTCCAGAATCCTGGTGGAGCGAGATTGGAAAGGTTCTGGAAAAATGGATGACAGATGATCATCTGGTTGGCAGTTTGTCTGTGCCATACCACGCCCCAAATTTATTCCACTAAATATCAGGAGAGACGGGACAAACAAAAAGATTCACTTTAACACTTTTCTTTTCCTATGGACGATCTGGTGCTGAATCTGAAAGACTGTGCCTATCAATAAGACTTGAAACATTTTTTTTTGCTGGACTCTCTCCTGATGAATGCAAACGTGTTATTAATATACGTACAATGGGTTGGAGGTTGGGAAAGGAATATAACACATCCAATCCATCAGAACATGGAAATGTAAAATATATATGTTTTTTTTTTTGTTGGAGGGAGGAGTTGAAATAAGGAAAGTTGTGTAATGTATGACATGTATTGACGTAACGGAGTTTATATGGTGCAGGTACCCAGGAGGCGAGCACTTATACATAATAAGGTGTCTGTTGGCCGGACTAGAGGGTGTCAGGTGACACATCAATGGGGTGAACATTTCCTTGTCTGGGGGAGATGCGCCTGGTTGAGGTCTCACCTGAGAAGTTGAAACCCTGCACAGGGAATGCCAGTGTATACACACAGGAGCATGCTCCGATAGATAAAGGGAGCAAACGCTGACTACCAGAGTACAATATGCCTTCACCACATGGTGCGGCGACATCTCACAGTGGTTTTATTACCCTATATTTGCTGAGTATACGCTGAATCAAGTGCTGTCATCGTACCAGTGACTTACTCCCAGAGATGTGCGGACACGGAATAAGGTGCATGCAGGATGCTTATCTCTGAGGAGTAACCACAAGAGGAGGCATGTATTCAGCACTATATTGGGGGAATAGGAGCTGGGATGGGTGTTGGTAATGGAGTAGACATCGGTATCCTGAGGAACAAACTCTCAGCCATAGCTTGAGCGGGACTTTGTCACTCAGAGAGATTGGTGGCATCCTTAATAACATTCACAAAATACCCAGGGTAAATTAGCTCCAGATTTGGTGAACCATATTGAGAGGTTGGTGGAGGGTGTGAGGGTACAGGATAGAAATCGGTTATGGGCTCTAGCGTACACGCAGTGACGGGCGGAAGTGTCAACCAGCATCAAGCTGATTGGGCAATCTCTGTTTAAAGGGCAGTGGCCTGATGAGTTAACATCACCGCTCAGTAAGACTCTGCCACAACACGTCGCTTACACTAATCCAAAATGGTGGTCGAATGCCTGGATGGGCTGTACCAGTTTGGATGGTGAAAGGTGTTGGGCTGTATGATCCCATATACAGAAGTGCGGACTTGGTCTGTATATTTGGTGGCATCAATGGGCTTACTGATTGGGGATTCTATCTTGTCGCATTTGAGGCTAAATCACCCACATGTGATCAGAGGAGATGGAAGCAGGTTGATACTTCCCTCGGTCGGAAGCCTGACCATGATGTCCTTTGTATGCCGGGTCAATACATCATGGTGGTGAACATAAAAATGTTGGGAAGTTATTTCAGGGATCATTGCTGGGGAGGAAGCACCTGGGTGTCGTTTGGGACATAGACGAGTTTATTTCTTTGTCCTAAAGAATACCGATGTAACGCTAGTCATAAAACTGGAAGGTTCCTTGAACCTAACCATAGGTAGAGGTGCATGGTATACCCTGGGCATGGTCTCTGAAATCCAGGCACAGGGATGGAAGTGCGTTTTTTTTTTGTTTAATCATTTTTGCAGATTTATATGTGTGATATTAGACTCGGTATTTATATAGAAGGACCTCCCATTTGTCTATGCAAGTTGAGGGACGAATTGACGGTAGGGTCTCTGTGTTCAAATTAGAGACCTTGCTGCCAAGTCAGAGCCCTGCAATACCGCTGTGAGCAAGCCTGCCTAATCCCGACCCATATGTACAGTAAAGGGTTATAGGATTGGGAGCGGGGTGCATAAAGGGATGGGATACAGATATATGTATATAGTGTGATAAGAAGTTGATTTATATTATGGTAATAAGGCCCTCCTCAAGACTTATCTAGATAATAGATCAGTGTTTGAGAGCTGTTTGATATGTTGCTCTGAATGTATACTGGTGAATGGTGAATGAATGGACACCCCTTGCCTGTACTGCATCCGTCCTGAAGACACCGGAAAGGAGAAGATACCAAAGATACATACTGGTGACATGGAAGCTGTCGCTGAAGAAGGATGTGTTACTCAGTGGCAAAGCGGCACGTGTTGGGAAGCATAACATGGTAAGACCACAATGGACTGTTCCATAGGAGCTGTTTCTGCACACGTTGTAAAAATACAACACGTTAAGACATTTAAAGGACTGTTCTATGGATACTGGTTTGGAAACGCATGTCAGGGACACGTTGTAAAAATACAACACGTTAAGACGTTTAAAGGACTGTTCTATGGATACTGGTTTGGAAACGCATGTCAGGGACAAAACAGTTATGGACTGTTCAATAGGAACCGTGTCTGAAGAAGGGTTTTTTATGCGATTTTCAGTCGCAAAGCGGCATATGTTGGATTCAATATGAACTCATGTAATATCACATTCCCAATATCTTTGAGGACAGAAGGCATTCCCTGGATTGGAATGTAGCCAGGCTGGAAGACACACCAAAAGCTTTGTAGCCCACCTGCTGTGACATGTGTAATTAGACGGTTACTATAAGGTCGCTATGGATACCTGAAAGGCAAAGGGGGGGTGACTTTGAGTGGGTGTGGGAGTTTGAATGAGTGAGCTTGGTAAAAGGAATTCGCAGAGAGCTCCTCTTCCTGTTTTGCTGGGAATGGGGTCAGGAGAGGATGTCTCTAGTCACCTCATGGTCTGGCGGCCATCTTTCGAGACCACAAGGAGGGCCCTGTGATAAGTATCTTTGATGTTCTTATATTATATGATTTGATTGTAAGCTTTGTGATATTGTAATGTCTTTTAATACTTTATGTTAGCGTTCTTGATTATTGGGAAATAAATAATATTTGATTATTCCTAGCCGTGTGTTTGGCTTCATAGCTAACCTCGTATTATTGTGATGTTAACAGTAGCATGCGCTCTTAGGTTTAACAGACTAATAACATTATAGGGACTAGACAAATTAATACATAGATATAAGTATTTTAGCGCGTACTTCACTTGTCACCCAGGATTGTTTTGCAGTTTCCGTTCGAATGACAAACTCTTTTTCAAATTTGGTAATCAGGCCTTGTACCCTACACCCATTTGGGCAGTTGGTAACCTGCTAATAAGAGGAGTTTGGGTCACTTTTCTGACTTTTTCAGAATGTGCTTATTAACATGTAGAGATATGTATGTATTGATCCAACTGTCTGCTGTTCTTTTACTATTCGGTTATTACTTGTTTATTGATGGTTTGTGAAGAATAAAAAGATATCTAGGTACTAACACGTATGTAGGGTTACTCTGTACATTAAAAATTATTGCAAAGCAACCAATCAACACTGATCATGGAGTAATTTAACTACAGTGAAGTGATACTTAAGGGGTTAACTGGGTTACGCACTTTGGCGGTAAGTAAGACTAACGGATGTAGAATGTACATAAAAATTAGTTTAAATGAAAATACTGGCATCTTTTATACCAGTAAGAAAATGGGTTAGAAAAAAATTATATATTTCTAGCAAAATAATATAGTCATTTGACTAGTTGCTATAGACAACATCACATTTTTGTATCTGGTGCTTTTCATATGCAATCCCAACTGAACTTTGTTTATCAGTGTATCTGAAAAAAGTGTGATTCTCGTCACCCATAGAACCTGATAAGATTAATTGAAGGCTGATAGGATAACCAGGAAACGTTTTCTTCAGACAGTGATAAATAAGTTCATTTATGATTATGTTATATCATGAATGATCTAGTGCTGACCTTGTATGAGAGAATGGGGTAGATTTACTAAAACTGGTACACTCAGAATTTGGTGCAGGTGTGCATGGTAGCCAATCAGCTTTTAACTTCTGCTTGTTCAATCAAACTTTGGCAGTAAAACCTGGAAGCTGATTGGTTTCTATGCAGAGTGGTACCAGATTATGTACTCTTCAGTCTTAGTAAATAACCCCCAGTGTATTGACTTCATTGAGCTGTACAATTGACTATTTCAACTAGTCAAGCACTACTTACATGAAAAAGAACCAGTGTGACATAGTGTAATAACAAAAACACAACAACGGCAAGTCAATGTAAGTCATTTAGTTTTCTTCTCAGTTACAGTGTCTATACATTAAGCCAAGTATATTAAAAAAAACACATAATACAGTAATATTTTGGGGAGTGCAGTACTATACAAAAATATGATTATGCAGTTTCCATAGGCCGTATTTTCATTTTCACAGTTTTTAGAGAATAATCATCTGGCTTGAAAGACAACCAAACAACTCCATTCTCAATCTCAAAGGGGACATTATTCCTAGGATCATATTGACCACCAGTATAGTAAATCCCATTCAGATTGGCAGCTTGGCAGTTATTGTACCACCACCCCCCTCCATACATTTCTGCACAATTCTCCTCCCATTTGTCATTGTCCCTATCGTATGTGCTAAACTTCATTTTATCATGAGAGGTGTTTTCACTGTCTTCTTTAGAGCCTTCTGTAAGAGCATCCCCTGCCGAACCTTCATAACTACTAGCATGAAGAGAAAAACCCTCTGATTCTGACCCTAAGCGAAAGATATATTCCGCAAAAGCCTGCTTGCCAGACCAGTCCTCTAGCTCAACCCTGAGAATTGTCTCATTCTGGCTCAGCATGTGTATGTATTTATTTCCCAACCAAAGTTCTCCCTTCCCATTTGCATCCACAGATCCAAATCCATGCTTGTAGTCTTGCCATGTCCTGTTAAAATTCACAGATCCATCTTCTCTCTGTTGAATCAAAAGCCATCCTCCTATCTGGGTGTCTTGGTCACAATACACTGACAGCTCTGTTTGGGATCCCTCTGGCTTGATTTTGAAAATGCCACTTTTGCCACCAGAACTGTGTTTCTGGAGGATATCGGCACAGTCTAAAAAGAAACGCAGTTTTATCTTGTTTGCTAGGATTCATATTTTGATTATTATTGCACATTGCTAAGTTTGCCAGGATGATGGGAAATTAAAGAAACTATGTTCTCCTAAACTTATTTTCTGTTTGACAATATTTATCTGAACGCATTGCAAGGCACTTGTGTACTAACAACATTTTTTGATAAGTAAATGTAACTGGCATGTATCAATGTAATTGGCAAAGACAAAATGTAAAAGCTACTATATTATTATTTATGTTTTTAATTACACTGTGATAATACTGGGCAAGATAGTGTAACTTTTAGGTGATATGTAATAAACTATGATCTTTGCCTTATACAACGTAGAGTTTGGGACCCGATTCATAGATAATTTGAGTCCCCTACAATTATCCTGGTGGCATTGTTTTGGAAAGCTGAATTATGTGTTTTTGGCCTAATTAGGCTAGACCCAGAACTGTAGCTTTTTCTTTTATTTACCACTTCCAGCGTTAGATGATGTTTTTTTCACTCCTGGTCTCACACTGCGGGCACTAAAATCAGGCACGTCTTCTTCACTGTTGTCAACTTGTATTGGACCGAGATCTTCAAATACTGGCCCACTCTTGTATTTAGTACCCCACTCAGTTCCATCCTTTGTGTTTCCACTGCTGCTGCTTACTACAGTCTTGGAATATGTAGTGGATCCAGAAGAGCTTTGTGTTTTAACTGGCTGGAAACTAGGAGGACCAAGGTCCGTATGGCTAAAATCATCAAATTCATCTTCTTCGATGGTGAATGAAGCCTGAGTTTTTGATGGTGAACTCTGAGTTTTAGAGGTTGAACTTCCAGTAGAAGAGCTGCTACCACTGACCTGTTTACCACTAAGAAAGTCCTCCCAACTTGGAATGTGGACACCTCCTGCACTGCCACTTCCAGTTACTTTCACAGTGTATGTGCCATCAGCATCAAACTCACCCTTCCCTTCTTTCTTTAGCGCTTCTAATTTCTCACACTCATCTCCACTTGTTGTTTCAATAACTTCTTCCCTAGGTCCATCTGGCCCATGAACTATTTTCTTAGTAATGGTTTTTGTGCATGTAATGACTCGACTTTCAGTTTTGACAGATGTCTTATCTCCCCCAGATACTTTCACTGGTTGTGTAACTTTATCCCCATAAATAACAAATGTTTGGGTGGGTTCCCCTTTTGTGCTACCAGAGACACTCGAAGTGGACACTGGTTGTCCACTTACCTCTTTATTTTTCCCTTCTAGTACAAATGAATATTGTCTAATATCAGAGAATATGGGATATTGTTCTTTCTGCTGGGCAAGTGTCTTGTAACGTGAATCAGTCACAGCTTCATCTTTAATTGGTCTCATCTTCATGATAGGTATAGCATTGACATTTGGTCTCAGATCAGTAGATTCGGCTTGTAAGAGCTGTTTCTGGATATTTTCATAGCTGTCATAATCCACATTATATTCAACGCCCTTTGCACAGGATCCTTTGCAAGAACGGAGTTTAATGTCAATATCAACCTGAAAAAGAGAAATCGATTAGAGAGTGCCACGTGTCTTAAATGATGCACATTAAATAAACCAGCTTGTGGGTCTTCAATACACAGCTGCTCCCTTACCTCAAGGCGCTTCATTTCCACCACCTGGTTTCTGATGTTTTTTTGCAGCAATTTGATTCTGTCAATCTGAGTGGTAACTTTCGTTTTCAAGAACTCAATCTTTCTCCTGAGGTTTTCAGTCACCTGGTTATATGCACCATCAGTCTCTAAAGATGTTAAACAGAAAATGTATTGTTACTGTAATTTGTCAGAATCCTCAACAGAACATACAAAAAGGACTTTTTAAAATCAGGCCTTTAGTGACGGGCATAGATAAGTTCCTGTTGGTATTACACTAAAGGTCAAACTAAAAAAAAAAAAACACAACAAACTCACTGTTTCAGACAGTATAAACATAGCAAAAATGTATACAAAGATGATCCTTCAAGTAGTGTACTAGGAAAGAAATCAGTTTGAGACTCTGGCCCACCCAGGCCTTTGTTCCTGGTGGCAGTTGCTACCTCAACGATGCTTTTAGCTATGCCCCATTCCTATGCTAAAATAACAAGCACACTGGTGCGATGCGGGAAACCCTACAATTCAGTGCCGGTTATCGCATCGCACCTGAATCGCACACTGGTTCCCACTGACATCTGTGAACCTCTGGGGGTGTCAATGTAAAGTTAATGACACCCCCAGATCAGTTCACAGATTGCAGTGCAAACTGTCAAATGGTGCAGAAATCGGATCGCCTAGGTGTGAACACCTATGCGATCTGATTCCAGTGTGGACCAAAAGAAGGGTCCTGCACTAATTTGGTGCAAATGTGATGCGATTTCAGCCATACAGTTTGTATGGCTGAATTTGCATCTCACAGGCATCGCATGTGATCTGCACAGCAATGCCATGTAAATCACATGTCTGAGATTGCACAAGTGCGAACCCAGTCTTACTCTCACGCTGTTCCAGGGAACGGAAGCTGAATATACTCAGATTCACTTTTTTCAAATAGTACACAACCTGTGAGTAAAAGCATGCCGGCTTACAATAAAGCATTCCATGATGTGAAAGCTGTTTCCTTTTTGTAACAGATCACATTTAAAAAAAAATCTGTTAATGCCTTGTTATTGTCAATCTGGCTATCTTTGTTTTCTGTCTGCTCAAATTAATACTCTTATATTTAGAATAGTTTCATATCAGGCATGCTGTATATCAGCTAGAATAAAACATCACTGTTATTTGGGTATTTAAAGCTTGTTCTTGTAGACAGGAACATTTTTTTTTTAAATAAATGTAAAAAAAATTTAAAGAAAATAAACACAAAAAAATTGATATTGTGGTCAACTGAAAGGAAAGATAGATAGATAGATAGATAGATAGATATTATTTAGATAGATAGATAGATAGATAGATAGATATTATTATTATTATTATAATACAGGATTTATATAGCGCCAACAGTAAGTCCAGTTACAATACAATGAAATATAAGAGGGTTAAGAGGGCCCTGCTCATAAAAGCTTACAATCTAAGAGGGTGGGGCAAGTGGTACAAAAGATTTTAACTGTGGAGGATGAGCTAATGGAAGTAATAAAAGATTAGTTGGAGGCGTGGTAGGTTTCCTGAAGAGATGAGTTTTCAGGGACGGCCTAAAGTCCTGGAGACGAGCATGGGAGGAGGAGACAAGGGAGCTTGAGAGCAGGGGGTCTTGAGAGGAGCGAATAGGATGGTTTGGGTGATATTTGGAGACAAGATTGGTGATGTAGCTCGGGGCAGAGTTGTGAATGGCTTTGTAAGTTGTAGTAAGTATTTTGAATTTATTTTGCTGGGCAATCAGAAGCCAGTGTAGGGATTGGCGGAGATGGGTAGCAGACACTGAGTGGTTGGTAAGGTAGATTAGTCTGACAGACTGAAGAGGGGATAGACTATGGAGAGGTAGGCCTATGAGAAGGGAGTTGCAATAGTCAAGTTGAGAGATAACAAGTGAGTGAGCTTGGTGGTTTCATTAGTTAAAAAGGAGACGATTTTAGAGATGTTGCAGAGGTGAAGATAGACACTTTACTAGACATTCCCTAATCGCTGCTAATGGCAACTGCACCTGAGATTTAAAAAATGATGTATTGTTATCTGTGTTCCCACTAATGGATTTTTTACGGTTCAACAAAGCTTTAAATAAAACATACTGATAAAAAATGCATATTTTGTCTTAAAAACTATATTGAAAAAACATGGCCTGGAACAGTATACTATCATGCATGCAATTAGCCGAATGCTGCTAAAACTGCGAGATTAATACATACGTTGTGCTGCCACCAGATTTCCTTTGACAAGCTCATATGTTTCCTTGGTTCTGACGTCAATGCTTTTATAGGTGCTTTCTCCATCCTTTAGTTTCTGTTTAATGGCATCAATTCTCTTGCTAAATTCTTTGTCAGTTTGTGTAGTTAGGCCTTGAACTCTGCATCCAGAAGGACATTTGGGGCCCTACGGGTAATGTATGAAATATTAATGTTATAGAATATCCAGTAATACAGTTAGACTGCCTTTTTAAAGCCTAATAGACAAAACATCGAAAAAAAAAATGGATTCCCCCATCTACACATACAAAGTGGATAGAGGAATCCTTCCTGCTGTGAAATTGTATTCTGACAGTGGGACTCCTCTGCTGTCAGAACACAATAATCAATGGATGCAGTCCATTGGCTGCAAGCCACTGGTTGATAAAAGTCTTCCAACAGTCCTGTATGACAGAAATTGGCTGTTATTTCAACGTTTGTCAAGCAAGACTGGTCATAGATGGATCGAAATTCAGTCGGTCACTGCTGTACGGGCTGAATTTTGATCCATTAAATGGGCAGTTTGTGGCTAGCAAAACTGACATTTTAATACAGGATGGATGTCAGCATACTGCAGACATTCACATGCAAATTCTCAAGCCCGAAACAAAGAAAGGAAGTTCGTTACAACTCATAGCTCACTGTATTTTTATATTGTAATATACTGTTTGTATCTCAGTACTACTCTTTTCAATAATAAAAAGAACACAAATCTGAAAGTTAAAAAAGAGCACCCAATAGAAAAAGGATGCGCTGGAATATTTTCTTAGTTACAGCTAATTAGTTATTGGTCTCTTGAACGCTATTTTGCTTCTTATACTTCACTAGATTCTTGGAGGGCTGTTGGCCTTGTCTCATAACAATTAATCATGCCTCTACCATGGGCATCACTATTTTGTTGGTTCTAAGGCTGACTTAGGGTACACTGACGGGTTCTCTTTATGAAACAAACTCCCCACCCACGAACTGATACTCATGACCCTTGTATCCTTGGAGTCCTCAGAGAACACCCTGTGGCTCTGGATATGTGGAGCAAGTGGTCTCCAACCCTTCTTCCCAGGATGCAATACTTGTACCTGTACTTGTACATGGACACTGTCAGGAAATCATTAACCCTGTGTAAGCACTGACACCATCTGACACAGAGTATACACATGGTTTGAACACCTAGCATCAACAGAGCCATGAGCAGAGTTGATTGTTTTTTTTCAAGAAACCTGAATGTGCATTTGCTATACATAATTTGCCAGTTACCTACTTATGTTTACATATACTTTTATCAAAATGAAAAAAAATTGGTTAAATCTAAAAACACATAACACAGGCACCAAAGCAATTGTGCAATTAGTAGTAAAATATAAAGTATGCTGACATGTCCCCATGAACAAAGAGAGTTATTCATTAAGGTTAGGGAGTATATTCTAAAGTAAGGTGCATTATGTTGTGTATGTAGGAAAATCGTAACTGCTGGAACAAAGGCTATTCCTATAAAACATTGCCTACAGGGCTCTGTCTCCTGTATAAATCCTATATAATAATAATACTTACCCAATCCTCATCGGAACACACTGGCCAGTTTTTCTCTTGCTTGCAGCCAGCAGCAGCTTTTTGTTCCAAAATTCTGGGGCCACGACCAGCAGCACCGGCCTCTTCAAAATCCTCCGCTGTCTATTTATTGAACAAATATAAAGATCATTAAACATATTTGAAGTAATCTTAAAACCCTTCATAACCATGGCAGTCTTATTAGCTGTATTTATATTTAAAGTGTACTGGCTGATTTATCCAAAGGCATCAACACTATGGGGTTGATTTACCAAAACTGGAAAGTGCAGAATCTGGTGCAGCTGTGCATGGTAGCCAATCAGCTTCTAACTTCAGTTTGTTCAATTAAGCTTTGGCTAACAAAAAAAATGGAAGCTGATTTGTTTCTATGGAGAGGTGCACCAGATTTTGCACACTTCAGTTTTAGTAAACCAACCACTTTGAGTCACTGACCCAAACATTTTTTGACTTCCCTCTAACTTTATTAGCTGCGTGCTTTTTGGAGGTCAGTGACAGCCAGGCAATTAGCAGAGGAAGGTCAGCCTACACTTTTTTCTCAACACAAGTTTCCTTCAAAGGAACTCTGTCCCTATACTATAGTTTTCAAGGCAGGTTGTACCTGTAAAAGAAGAGAAAAAATAAACACCTCTTCTGCTGCTTCCAATGTTGAAAGCTGTTCTGTTTCTGAATATCTGTCCCCCAAAGTCGGCTGGGAAACCAATACTTCCAGGAGTGTCTATCTCCTTGGTTCCCCTGAAGCTCTCACTGGTTCCTTTTGTTGACCTTCATGTCACCACTGTCTCCTGCAGTGTTATGGGGTCAGCATAAGGAACCAATGAGAAATGTGGGGAACCAAGGAGATAGAGAAATTGACAAGACTTTGGTGGTGCAGGAAAGCAGGGGAGGATACTATTCCATCCCTTCTATTACAAGTACAGCTTGACCTGAAAATTGTAGTATAAAATCAGGGTTCCTTTAAAGTAGTTGTAAAGGCAGAAGGTTTTTTTTTATCTTAAAGTGTTTGTGAACCCATATTTATAAGACTATGCCAATGCCTCTATTAGAGGCTGGCATAGCACACTATGTCAGTGGTTTTAAAAAACGAGTGTTCTAAATATTGATGCTGAGCTGTCTTCAGGCCGGTCACATGACTCGTGGCCGCTTTCCAGCTCCAATGGATGTCTTCTGCAGGAGGAGCCGTGATTGCCCTCTGACGTCAGCCGGTGAGATCACGTGGCCGCTCGTCTCCTCCCGCAGAAGCTCTGTCTCGTAGCTGTAAAGCAGCTGCGAGTCATGTGACCGGCCTGAAGACAGCTCAAAATCGATATTTAGAACATTCATTTTTTAAAACCGCAAGGAGGGGCGGAGACAGATACAGAGGGGGAGATGACAGGCAGGAAGGAGAGGGTAAGGGGGAGAGAGGAGAGCAGAGGGGACAACAGTGTATGACAAAGGGATGCAATCAGACCACGGTGATCAGGGCGGAGCAGCCCTGATTTTCGTGGTCTGTACAGAGAGGGCATAAAGTAAGTGCCAGATTCAGGGAGGTTTTTTTTTTACAGTTTAGAGAGGGACAGATTACACAGCACAAGCACTGTGCTGTGTAATCTGCTTTAAGGGACCATAATCTTTATTTTTTGGGGGGTTAACAAACATTTTAATGCATGCTATGCATTAAGATAAAACAACTCTGTGTGTAGCAGCCCCCCACAGCCCCCCTAATACTTACCTGAGCCCATGTGGATCCAGCGATGTGCATGAGCACATCGGTCGACCTCTTCCTCCTGACTGGCTGAGACACAGAAATGGGTGACATTGAATCCCGTTGCTGTTAATCAAAGTCAGGTAGCCAATCAGGAGATAAAGGGTGTGGGGCCGAACCACAGCTCCTTGTCTGAGTGGACACAGGGAACTGCTGCTGGACTTGGGTGCCCCCATAGCAAGCTGCTTACTGTGGGGGCACTGGACAGGAACACTGAAGAGGGACCCAAAGAAGAGGAGTATCTATACTGCTCTGTGCAAAACCATTTCACAGGGCACGTAAGTTTAACATGTTTAGTTTTTTTAAAGAAATAAAATTAGTCTTTAGTATCACTTTAAGCACCTATTTTATGAAACATAATAATGGGTTATCTATTAATAAGAATGTTTACTTTATTTATTTATTTGTTTTAAAGTATAACATTGAAGGCAAAAAATATTGGATAGAGTGGTGAGTGGTTAGAACCCCTGTCAAGTTTTTATTGCTGTTTGTGTCCCCATTAGGGAGATTCACCCTCTCTATTTGTCATGATTATCAATGAAACTGAATGAAAGTGAAGGTAAATACCAAATGTTGAGTTGCCACAGAACAGGAATAGATGGGAAATCTTTCAAAGCAGGACACATGTTTCCATGGCAACTATCTAAGAGGGGATTTTTCCTCATAATTTAAAGATATCCTCTAACTTCCTGTTGAGTTTTACAAGGCAAGACATGAAGGGGAATATCTCCAATGAGAAACAGATAGCAAAAAAAATTGATATCAGTTTTAACTCTACCCTACTCTAACCAAAATACTAAACAAACACTTTTTTTTTCTTTAGAAATGCTATATTTTATAAGTTTTGGAGAATCTAAAGATGACCAGATAAGACCAAGCTTATCTAAGATAACTCTGATAAATATACAGGCATACCCCACTTTTAAGTACACAATGGGGTTTATTTACTAAAGCTGAAAAGTGAAAAATCAGGCTCACTTCTGCATAAAAACCAATGAGCTTCCAGGTTTTATTACCAAAGCTTAATTGAACAAGCTGGGGTTAGAAGCCCATTGGTTTCTATCCAGAAGTGAGCCTGATTTTGCACTTTCCAGCTTTAGTAAATAAACCCCATTGTGTACTTAAAAGTGGGGTATGCCTATAGTGGGCATCAATTTAGTAGTAATGTGATAAAGTACTAAGTGGCCAAAAAGTAAATTACCATGTTTATTACTATGTTTTTTTGTGTGCTAACATATGAAGTTATGTTGCCATTAAAAAGATATCCAGCGTAATAAGGGCACAAATATAAATCATTTACGTGATTTAAGACTTTTTACAAGATTAAGACTGCACAGTCATAATTCCAATTCTTGCACAAACCCAATAGTAATTGGACCTTTTTATAATGTACTGTATACATAGCATAGTATGTATTGCAAAAAAAAACATTTACAGTTTTGGATAGAGAGAAGAAGACTTAAAACACTTAAAGCGGGATTCCACCCTAAAGTGGAACTCCCGCTTTTCGGAACCCTCCCCCCCTCCGGTGTCACATTTGGCACCTTTCAGGGGGAGGGGGGTGCAGATACCTGTCTAAGACAGGTATCTGCACCCACTTCCGGCATAAACTCCCGTGGGAGTTTACGCAAGTTCCTGTCCCGGCGCGCTGTCACGTGACCCGGCAGACAGCGCTGAAGATTCTCATTGCGCCGCGCGACTCGCGCATGCGCAGTAGGGAATCGGGAAGTGAAGCCACTTCCTGATTCCCTCACCGAGAATGGTGCCGGCTACAGCAGAGAGCCGAGCGAGCGATCGGCTTCTGCTGCCGACACCGCTGGAACCAGGGACAGGTAAGTGTCCATTTTTTAAAAGTCAGCAGCTGCAGTATTTGTAGCTGCTGGCTTTTAAATTTTTTTTTTTACAGTACAGTCCCGCTTTAAAAGGTTACATTTTACTGTCTAAGTTCTATTATAGAGATTTCTCTTAACTCCCTGTCAAGTGAGAGGAAATGTATTCCAAGTAGGCAAAATTCTACTCTAAGAAAGCTGTAACCAGAACGAGTGTAGAAATAGGAAGATTTACCCTCATCTCTTGTTCTGATGCCAAATGTAAAAATCTGGGTATACCATCACCTTTTATCTTAGTGCCAAGATTACCCAGTACAATTAGAGAGGGTGAATCTCCCAACAGGATATCCAAAATCGGCAGGTGTATTTATCCTTCCCTACTCTATTCAAAACTAGTTTTGGATAGGCATATACTTTAAACAGAGGGCAATGAACACAGATATAGTTGCAATTTAGGATTGCAAATAGGTCTTCTGGTTCTCCAATCCACCCCCCATTTTTTCATTGAAATAAACAAAGCTTTTTTTTAGTTTTGAATAGAGTGGAGAGTGATTAGAACCCCTTTCAGTTTTTATTGCTATCTGTGCCCCCATTAGGAAGATTCACCCTCTCATATTTACCTTTATCACCAAAAGTGAAGGAAATACACAAATATTGAGTTGTTCCAGAATAGGAATAAAGGAGAAATCTTCCAACAGGGACATGAGTCCTGATGAAAACAGCGTGTTATAACCCTTCCTTAATCTATCCAAAATGAAAAAGCGTTTTGCCTTTAGTTCTACTTTAAGTCTTAAATCAAATAAAGATTACTCAATTATCAAACAAGCACCCTTACCAATCCATCCTACAAGTATCCTTATGCACTTTTCTGTTGGTAGTTGGCCTGTGTATGGACTGACCCTGACTTTTGAGGATGACTGATATCTGCTGATATGAAATGATCGGAACGGACGATGTAGTCATATAGGTGCTGGGTAATTTGACATGTCTATTTTTGTTGCCTAACCCACAGTATAGGCATTCAACAGATTTGGCAATCGTTAAGAGTGACCAAATTTGTACACATCATTTTAACCTTTGGCTGGCCTCACACTTTCCAATTTTGAATGTACAACCTATTTAGATTTACTAACATATGTATTGGTTGAAATTATCTGACTGAATATAAACTAAATTGATTTTTTTTGAAGGCCCCCACACTACACAAGTGGTTAATCTAAAGAAGATTGTAACGTGTGTATCCAAGTCAGTGACATTCATTCCCATGAAGTGTACTAAGAAGTGTGGAAAATTGAGGTACTCAACAGGTCGCCTCTTCAGTCTATTCTCTACTCCCCATATGTAGACAGACCTATGTAGACATACCCCAGGCCAGAACTGTCATCTATGGATACAAATTTAGAAAAAGCCTTGCTATGGTTTGGACCTACTATGAGATATTGAAGTCTGCATAGAAAAGTGTACAACCATTTCAAGCAGTTATTATTATGACAAAATACACCCCCCCCCCCCTCCTTTTAATGAAGCATGATACAATACTGAATCTAACAACCACTCATTTACAAACAAAGCCATAAAATGTGTCTTGCAGATTCAATGAAGTTGATTTACTAAAAGTAAACAGGCTGTTTGCTTTAGCAAGGTAAGGTGCATTTTGCAAGGGAAGTTCCCTGGGAGCTTAGTGAATGTGGTAAAATTAACACTTTGCAAAGAATACCCAACCATGTGCAAGGAAAATATTAAAAAAAAATAATCTGTGCTTGCACATGATTGCAGGATAGAAGCCACCAGAGCTTCACCTTATTCACTAAGCTCTAGGGAAAATTTAATTTGCAATGTGCATCTTCCCTTGCAAAGTAAACATTATATTTGCCTTTAGTAAATCAACACCAATATGTTTATAAATATTAAAAATAAAATTTTAAAAACATACAGATAAATACATAGATAACTAGACAATAAAATGATCTAATTTAAAGTGGTTGTATACAAATTAACATACAGATAAATACATAGATAGCTAGACAATTAAATGATCTAAATTGGTAGTAAAATCTAACACTTACTAATCTTAAAACATTCCCTTTCCTCCCTCCTACCTATCCTACATACCCTATATAAAAAATATCTGTATACTTACCTTTTTTTAGCCTGGTCTGTTAAGTCTGCACATGTAATCCTGCATCTCTGGCTCCCCTGTGAAAGGGAGCCCTTGACAATGGCAGTGAATTCCAGGAGCCGTGACATCACCCATAGGCCCAGCTGTTGTTTGCTCCCTCCTCTCCCCTGTAGCAAGCCACTTACTGACACAGAGGAGCCGGAGTTGCAGGATCATGTGACCAGGCCAGACCAGATTAAAAAAGGCATCCTCATGCCATTTTATGTTGGTAGTTGGCAAGTACACAGATCTTTTTTTTTTCACATGATATGCAGTATAGACAAGAGGAGGGGAGAGGGAACACTTTAACTAATATAAAATGTAAATATAATATAATTGTAACTACCATTAAAAGTACATACTTATATTAAATTATCCATCAATATAAGTTTTTAAACTAAGTAAAACATACAGTGATTCAGTGAAGAAACTAAAAAATGCAGGCAGGAAAAGAATTGTAGATAGCAGATAATGGAATGTTTCATACCCATGCGGTGCTTGCGAGGCAGAGCAACAAGGTCACAAGTGTTGCTCTCAGCATCTTTTTTTCTTTGGCTGAGTGAAAACTATAGTGAAGCTAAAGTCACTAGATGTGCTTTTTAAGCCTGGCTACCAGCATAGGGTCAATCATTAGACCGTGTTTTGTTTACAGAGCTAATAAGACCTTTGCACCGGCCTGATGTCACTGTCCAGGTCAGTATTGCTCAAGTCATTGAGCAAATTTATCCAAGGTTCTGTGAGATAACCTGATGTTCTTGGACCCCATGATGAAAACACTAAGATGTGCTGTGTGGGAGGACAGAGACAAACAAGAGGGAAGACAAGGACATTAATGTCCAGGGTACCTTGTAATGTAACATTTTACGGTAAAATCCACCCACAGAATACCATGTTCTCAATATTTCTGATTCATGCCACTTCTGGTAAAGAAATGTAGTCATGTACCTTGTGCAAATGATAAAATAAACAACAGATTACAATATTGAGCAATTTATACTATTAAGCCAAAATTAATTGTCAAATAATTGTTAAAAACCATTACAGCTTTAAAAAATAAAGGTACAGCAGACGAATACATAAAACTAAACACAAAATATAATAAAATTATTATAATATGTATATGATTATTTACTATTTCGCTAAATATTTATCGGGATGAAAAGAAAATGCACAGTGTGCTTTGGTGGTGGCACTATTACAGGCCAGAAGCTAATGTGTAAAAAGCATAAGACTTTATTGGAGCTTATAGAAAAATGACAGCTGCCATTTTATACGGGTTGCTATTTTCAAGTATGACGCAAAATACTGAATTAAAATAAACAGGGGGTAATTTACTAAAACTGGGGTACACAGAATCTGGTGCAGCTGTGCATAGTAACCAATCAGCTACTAGGTTGTATTGTCAAAGCTTAATTGAACATGCTGAATTTAGAAGCTGATTGGTTACTGTGTACAGCTGCACCAGGTTCTCTATGCACCAGCTTTAGTAACCACCCCCAGTATGTAAACCCAACCACTAAAATTCTATGGAGAGGTTAACATGTGAATGTAATCTAAAATGAATTTTCAATCATTTTAAATCAGCATCTTTCGTTTAAAAAAAACGCCTAGTTATCCTGCCATAAAGGTCCTTGTTTAGATACTTCCAGGGTGATAACTGTCCCTTAGTTATACTTCAGTGCTGTCACCCTGTCACATATGCCTCTAGTGGAGACTATTGTGCAGACACTCATTGTAGAGGTATGGTCCACTGCTGTCACTCACTATAAGAAAACCAACCCAAGGCAATGATGTTCCACCAATCCTGGAGCATGTAGATAAGAAATGGCTTAGGCCCCTTTCACACAGGGGCGGTTTTCAGGCGGTACAGCGCTAAAAATAGCGCCTGTACACTGCCTGAAAAAAACGGCCCCATTCACTCCAGTGTGAAAGCCGGCGGGCTTTCACACTGGAGCGGTGCGCTAGCAGGACGGTAAAAAAAGTCCTGCTAGCAGCATCTTTGGAGCGGTATAGGAGCGGTGTATTCACCGCTCCTATACCGCTCCTACCCATTGATTTCAATGGGACACCGCGGTAATACCACGGCCCGCCCGCTCGCGGGGGGGTAAAACCGCACAGCTAGCGGCCGAATCCCGCGGCTAAAACAACGGTAAAGCAGCGCTAAATATAGCGCTGCTTTACCGTCACCACGGCTCCCGCCCCAGTGTGAAAGGGGCCTTAGGGCGGCTGAAGGAGATCAGCAACACTGAAATGGAAAAAAGGTGAAGACAATATTCTGTGAAAAAGATACACAGCAATTTAGAAAATTGAATTAGGGGTTAGATCAACTTTGAAGTATGTTTTAAAAAGCTTCATCCATTTTGTATAGTAAATATTAGCCTGGCTAGGATCCTCATTAAAGTATAAATATCGTCATATAAGAAACAAGTCTGCCCTTTTTATACTATTAGTCATAGACAATCAACAGTATAGACAGCAACACAGGAAGCTCAAGGAAATAGGCAAAACGGATGCATTTTACAATATTTTAGCATAAATCGTATAGATAGCCACTATGTTTTATTTAGGTTTGGACAAAGTAAGAAGAAATAGAACTCCTGTCAAGACAGAAAGTTATGAAATATAGGAGATTTTACATTTGTCAACAGAGCAAAAGATTCAAGTAAATCTTCAAATGGGGACACCTGTACCTGTGACAACTGTTTTAGGCTGGTCATATGTTAGTGTATGTAAAAAATGAACAGATTCTTCCATCCACACATATGAGGTGAATGAAGGAATCCTATTATATTCTGACAGCTGCACCTAACGCTATCAGAAAACACTATTCAGTGGCTGTACATACTGATCAAGAAGTTTTTCCAGTAAATTCTTTTGACAAAAGTCATTCAAACAATCAACTTCTGTCAAGCAGGGACAACCACACACTGATTGAAATGTTGATCAGTGTATGGCCAGCATAATAACTTGAGCTCCACAAGGTTTTGCCACCTTCATGACCAGAGCATTTTTTGCTATTCAGCACTGTGGTATTTTAATCTTTTTTTGTTATGTAGAAATAGAACAATTTAGGATACAGAAAAATTTAAAGGGGCAAAGGGGACATTAATACAATGGGGGTTATTTACTAAAGGCAAATCCACTTTGCACTACAAGTGCAAACTACAAGTGCAAAGTGCATTTGAAATTGCACTGAAAGTGCACTTGGAAGTAAAGTCCCTGTAGATTCAAGGGGGACATGCAAGGAAAATAAAAAACAGCATTTTAGCTTGCACATGATTAGATAATAAAATCAGCAGAGCTTCCACTCATTTCAGATCTACCCCTTAGATTTAGTGCGACTGCACTTCCAAGTGCACTTTGCACTTGTAGTTTGCACTTGTAGTGCAAAGTTTATTTGCCTTTCGTAAATAACCCCCATAGTGATTATTGTTAGCTGCCATAATAACCACTGGCAACAACTGCATGTAAAATCTGCATGTAATTGCATGTAAAATCTGACAGACTGGTTATAACCAAGTTGATCGATAGATACACTCAGCCTGCCCATACATGATTTAAACCTCGTCCGGTCCCTGCTGAACCGGCCGAGATTTAAACTGTGTATGGCTGGCTTAAGTGTTATACCTACATTTACTGAGTGCCAATTTACTTTGCACATAGCCCCATCCTATTTGCAGGCACAGGAACATATAAGAAGCCCACTATTCCTAAAGATAGCTAAAGACCCCCCCTTGTAATTTTGACCAGCCATTATTGTGATTTACATACCTCTGCTAGTCAGGGTGGCCTCCCTGCTACTTCTTAGGTCAGTTCCCTGCTCATGTGGATTAATTATACAATCAGCGGGTTAGACAGATGACAGGTTACAATCAGAGGTGACACAGGAAGCTGCTTCATTGAACCAGGATGTAAGTGTGTCACCTGTGTTCAAGAGGTGGCTGATCACAATTACAGACCAAAAAGGCAAAAAGTAAACATACGGTATATGTATTTCAACATTTTAGCTCTTTGCTTTTACATTAGTGCAGTCCAAAGCTCCTCTAAATGGGGACCTAGAATAGTTTTTTTGGATTCAATATTGTCATGTATTCTATAAATTCTGTTGGTAAATGGGTGTTTAGGTTTCCCAAAACAAAACAGTAATATTTTTTATTGTGACAGATGTAGATTAAACCAGTGTTTTTTTTCTAATCAGCTAAAAGATGGACCCAAGATAAAAACAGGATTTTTTTGTCCCTCACCTTAAAATACATTTCTCTGAGTTCATTGACCACAGGGTTATAGTGTTGTCTGCAGGAGTAGGACACTTGGCGGAAAAAAACACAACACCATCTATGGGCAGTCCTAACTGGTATAAGCCCCCTCTCTGCTATAGGCAAGCAGTAAATCACAAAGCAGCACAAGAAAAAAAATTGAATCCAAGGAAGGGTGGGTGCTGTGACGAGGGGGCACGTGGAACCCAGAATTCCTTGGAAAGGTTGGGAAGACCCATGTTTCAGCTTCCCATGTACCTATTATGACAAAATGTTTTGTGGTTGTACTTATGATAATGTATAATCTACTGTGTGAAGCTCGGTGACAACAAGTCTGACCTGTAGTGAAATCCTGATGGGCACAGAGTCACATCGGCTGCTTAAAGGGATTAGTTAATTAGCTCATGTTAATTTGTTACAGGTTTTATTGTTATAGAGTAATATGAGCAGGAGGGGGGGGGGGGGTCTCCTCTTCTACTGTATTATAAATACTTGTCATTTTGGTTCTAATAAATTAGTCCATGTTAGCACTAAGCAAGTCTCGTCGTCTTGTTTTGTGCTTGTGAGCGGGTGGAATATCTAATATCTATATTCAGACTGGGAGGAAGTGGTATATGACGAAAGCACGCAAGAGGAGTGTAGGGACGTTTCGTCACAGGTGCTGGGTCCGTCAATGAACTCAGAGAAAGGGATTTTATGGTGAGTATGAGTAACAAAAAAATCAAGTTTTCTCTTACGTTTATTGATGGACACAACTTCTCTTCATTCTTGACCACAGAGATGTCCCAAAGCAGTGTCCCAAAGAGGGATGGGAAAACCAAAACAAGACCCATATACAAAAAAACAGACAACAAAAAAAAAGGCAGCCCACCTATAAGGAACCTCCACAGGGGAAACTAGGAACCTCAAACAGCCGCCTGCAAATCGTTGCAGACAAAGGTAGCATCCAAAGATGCAAAAACATCAACATTGTAAAATTTGGTAAAGGTATGTACAGTCGACCAGATAGCTGCCTTGCAATTTTGAGACAATGGCACCTGATGCCCAAGAGGCACTATTCCCCCAGGTACAATACCCTATAACGGGGAAGGGAGGAGCCCGACCCTCAATGGCATAAGCCTGAACCACCATTTGCCTCATACACCAAGAAAAGGTACTGGAAAACGTCCCAGACCACCCTGAATCACAAATAAGGAGACTCAAAAAACAAAGCTGCAAAATTTGACACGCGGCACGTGGAAATGGCCATGGCCGTAAAGGCAACTTTCTGAGAGAGCGTAAGCAAGAGAATCTCCTTAATGTTCTCAAAGGGAGGCTTCTGAAGAACCAAAAGAACCAGGTTCAGGTCCCACAGTGACGATTGAGAATGCACAGGGGGTGCCATATGACACACCCCTTGGATAAAGGTATGAATCAAAAAAGACTGCCAGGGCAGAAACCTGACCCTTGACAATACTCAAAGCAAGCTTGTGCTCAACACCCCACCACTTCCAAGTGCAATGATAGATCTTTCGTGAGGTAGATTTATGGCCTTCAGCATGGTAGGAATCACTGAGTCTGACAACCCTCTGTCTTTCAGGACCCGGCTTTCAATAACTATAATGTCAAAGCCAGCGACAGTAAAGCAGGGTGGAATATTAGCCCTTGGGACAGAAGATCTTCCAGTAGAGGCTACCGCCAAGGGACATCCTTGTCCAGCCGTACCACATCAGTGTACCATAGTGAGCGAGGCCAATCCGGGGCCACCAGAATGATAAGGATTCTTTCGACCTTTATCCTGTGGAGCAGACGAGGGAGGAGCTTTAGAGGATAGAAAGTATAAATGAGGCTATAGTGGCTGCATGGTGCCACCAAGGCGTCCAACGCTTCCACCAGGAGATCCCTTATTCACGATACAAACACTGGGGCTTTCCTGTTGAGAAAGGAGGGTGTAAGTAGGTGTGCCCTACCATAGACAAAGTTGACGAAGCACTTTCGGGTGTAGCAACTACTCTCCCTGATCCAGCGTCTGACGACTCAGGTAATCCACCTGCCAGTTTTCTATGCCTTGAATGTACATGTTAGAGAGAGCTGGCACATTACGCTATGCCCACCAAAGGATTCTGGAAACTTCCAGCACAGCTGCCACCCTTCTCGTGTCCCCCTATTGGTTGACATAGGCCACCACCGTGGCATTGTCTGACTGAATCTTGACCGGGCACCAGTGGCGGCCCGTCCATAGGGGGCGCCCGGGTGCCGCCCCCCCCCCCCTCCTTGCAGTTAAAAAAAAAAAAAAAAAAAAAAAAAAAAAGTTCAAAAAAAAAAAAAATATTTTATTTAAACATGTCCCTTTAAGGGCGCCGGGCACAGTGCAGTATGCACCGCTCTATCACCAATAGATAGATTCATGCATTGCATGAATCTATCTATTGTCACCACTGCCGCCCCCTATTCAGGTGTCCGGCCCCTGATCGGGCGCCGGGCATCTGAATTACAGTGGGGGGGGGGGTGTTGCGGGAAGCGCCCCTATTAGAGCTGTAAGCTCTAATAGGGGACCCTATTAGAGCGGTGTGCTCTAATAGGCTTCCCTAAGTGTAAACAGCGGGCGCACGGCCGTGCGTTCGCTGATTACACAGTATTGTGTTAGGGAAGCGAATACATCGCTTCCCTAACACAGACCCGCCTCTCAGCCAATCAGGTTGCCAGGTTTGTTACCTGTAACCTGATTGGCTGAAGTCACAGGCGCTGTGATTGGACGCTAGGCGTCCAATCATAGCAAAAGACAGGCGCGGGAGAAGAAGACCTCGGACGGACGATAGCAGAAGACAGGAGGAGCGCGGGAGAAGAAGACCTCGGATGATGAGACACCGCTCGCCGCCTGACGCCATCACCAGCTGCACATCGAGGCAAGGTAAGTGCAGAGGGCAGGCAGGGGGCACAGTGGCAGCACTTGGAGGGGCACTTAAAGGGGCACTCTGGCAGCACTTAAAGGGGCACTCTGGCAGCACTTAAAGGGGCACTCTGGCAGCACTTAAAGGGGCACTCTGGCAGCACTTGAGGGGCACTCTGGCAGCACCTTAAGGGGCACTCTGGCAGCACTTGAGGGGCACTCTGGCAGCACTTAGAGGGGCACTCTGGCAGCACTTGAGGGGCACTCTGGCAGCACTTGAGGGGCACTCTGGCAGCACTTAAGGGGCACTCTGGCAGCACTTAAAGGGGCACTCTGGCAGCACTTAAGGGGCACTCTGGCAGCACTTGAGGGGCACTCTGGCAGCACTTGAGGGGCACTCTGGCAGCACTTAAAGGGGCACTCTGGCAGCACTTAAAGGGGCACTCTGGCAGCACTTGGAGGGGCACTCTGGCAGCACTTGGAGGGGCACTCTGGCAGCACTTGGAGGGGCACTCTGGCAGCACTTGGAGGGGCACTGTGGCAGCGTTTGAGGGCACTGTGGCAGCGTTTGAGGGGCACAGTGGCAGCGTTTGATGGGCACAGTGGCAGCATTTAATGGGCACAGTGGCAGCGTTTGATGGCACAGTGAGGCTGTTTGTTTGCGCCCCCCCAAAAATTTTGAGCACCAGCCGCCACTGCCGGGCACCCATGAAAAAGGTCTGTCCACTGCTCCAGACAAAGTCTGATTGCCTGCAGCTCCAGAACATTAATCGGTATCGGAAACCCCTCTGGTGTCCAGTGGCACTTAGCTGACTGTCTGTAAAGACCACCATTTAGAGCAGCAGAAGAAAGGACTTCCTGGCCAGAAGTGAGGGAGACCAGAGCCACAAAACCGTGGGAAGACCTGATCCCTGGGTCAGCCGAATCTGATTGTCCAAAGACAGTGGAGACTTGTCCCACTTGCAGAGGATTTTCTTCTGCAGACTCCTCGTGTGGAACTGCGCAAATTGGACCACCTCAAAGGTGGAGACCATGAGGCTCAGAACCTGCATGCACAATCGCAGAAAAACATGGACAGTAGCAGCCGAATAGCCAGTCTTCCAGACCTTGTCCAACAAAAGTAACACTTTGACTTGAGCCGAGTTGAGGATCATACCCAGATATTTCAGCCACTGGTTGGGGTCAGAGCTGACTTCTTAAAGTTCAGGACCTATCCAAAGTCCTACAGTGTGCGGATTATGATCAGCACTTTGTTTAACAGAACAGAATGGGACTCGGCTCGAAGGAGAAGCTTGTTCAGATAACCAATCCCCTGCTGTCTCAGCAACACCAGGACTAGAGCCAGCACCTTGGTAAAAACACAAGGAGTGGATCGCAAACTAAACTAGAGTGCCACAAATTGGTAATGTACACCCTTAACCGCAAAGCATAAGAAGCATTGGTTCCCGGCACAAATGAGAGCATGCAGAAATTGCAGGAAAGTTCAGGAAATCTCCCTGATGAAAAGATGCCAGCACCAAATGGATGGACTTCATTTTGAATTTCTGCACCTTCATGAAGAAGTTCAGGGCTTTGAGGTTCAAGACTGGATGAACCTCCTCTTGCTTCAGAACTGTAAATAAGTTGGAGTACAACCCCCAAACCTCTCTGGGTGCTGGCAATCACCGGCTGGAGTAATAGGTCCTGCACCGCCCTGTAAAAGGCCTGCAGGCAAGCTGGAGAGAGGCAAAGATTGCAGGAAAAGAATTTCTCCGGTGGATAGGAATGAAACTTGATTTTGTAACCGGAAGAAACCACCTTGTGAACCCAGCTGTTGGGAGGTCCATGGGTCCACAAACCAGCGAAGGCGGTCCCCTACCCTGGAGATAAGAGGGGGCAAACCTTCATGCTGAGGAGAGCTTGTCCATTGGCTTAGCGGGCTTGTGAGACCAGAGCCGCATGGAAGCCTTGAAGGACTTGGAACCCTTGTTCGCTGAGCCAGGAGGACGAAAAAGCTGCTTGTGCACGAGAAAGAAGAGCCTTGTTTCCGGCGTGGCTCTTTCCTCTTTTTATCCTGTGGAAGAAGAGTGCTCTTCCCACTGGTAGAATTCTTGATGATGTTATCTAGGGTTGCACCAAAAAGCTGTTCACCCTGGAAGGGCAGGTCCGCTAGGGCCTTCTTCGATGTCTGGTCTGCAGCCCAGCACTTGAGCCAAAGGAGTCTGCAAAGCACCGCAGCTGATATCTTTCATTCTAATACTAGTGTAGGACCCACTGATAATGGGGTACTTTGATGCAATAAGTGGCTTTAGCACTATATGACCATATAGTGTGACCAAATCCCCATATTTTTTGAATGTTCAGGTGTTTTTAAATAGCCTTGCAGGATGTAATCTTTGTATGTGTGCGCTGTAATCTATTTTGTACTGTTTGTTGGTCTTATAGCAGCACCATCTTTTTTTTTTGGAAAATTCTTTTTATTCACAGTTTTTTTAAACAGCAATAAACAACAATAACAGAAACCCACATAAATTCCCCCCTTCCCCCCTCCCCGTTGTGCAATGTCCCAAATATAACAGGAATGTAAACACAATTACGTGCCCTCCGGGCTACTCAAATCATTTTACAGTACATGCTCAGGTAAAACAATAAACACAATCACCTAGTAGCTATACCGCCTGTCTCATCATTTCAAGCAGTGCATGTTTCTTTCGTGTAATATTTAATCCATTACTCATGCAGTAACTCAGACAGTACCATCCGAAGAGAGCCAGCACTGCCATACCTTCTCAAATTTTTTGGGGCACCCCCTACTTAAGTAGGTGGCTTTGTATAAGGGTAGTGCTCTATTCACTATGCCTTTCCAGAAGGCCAAGGATGGGGCCTCAGGTTTTTTCCAGCATAAAAGGATGGCTTTGCGTGCATAAAATAATGTGAGAGAGATCATGGTTCTTTGTGCCCTAAGTGGTGCTACTTCCTCTACCAGGCATAGCAGCACCATCTTGAATGTAAACGCATTTTTATGGTGTGCCCCTGAGTATGATTTTTCATCCAAGGACGCATCACTTGAGGCCCTGAACCAACTGATCTGCCAGTTCCACGTAAACCAGGGACACCTGCTCTTTACCCAAACCTTGGCATGAGAGCTTGATCCATACCGTAAGTATCTAAGACACAAGAGCTGTGGTGAAAACCAAACACAGAGCGGAACCAGCAATAATAAATATTATGTGGGCAATCACTTCAACTTTCCTGTCTACAGAATCCTTAAAGCGGTTGTAAATTCCGCTTTGCTATTTTTACCTACAGGTAAGGCTATTATAAGGCTGTAGGTGAAAAAAATATCTCCTAAACCTACACAGTTTAGAAGATATTTACCCTGCATGCAGCTGCAGACATCAGCGGTGCATGCGCTCTGACCGTCCGGCGTACCGTGGTGGAACTTTAGAGCTTCTTGCCAGAACTGAGGGCTCCCACGCACATGCGCGATAGTGCTGTCATCGCGGCTACGGCCACTGGCAGCATGATCCCAGAAGAAAGGACAGGAGAAGATGTCAGCCCTCTCAGCGGTGACTGGGCGCTGCTGAGAGGGCTTCGTTCTAAGGTGAGTATTTCATAATGTGATAGTATGAAATACATACTAGCACATTATGCCTTTATCTTGCGGGGTTTTTTTTTTTTCTGCAGTTTACAACCGCTATAAAGGAAGGGGACTCCTCCATCAGTATCAGAGTTGCCTTATTCAACCTAGAGATGGGAGGGTCCACAACAGGAGGGGAAGTCCACTTCTTTAGTAGGGACTCCTCAAAGGGGTAACGCACTTACCCCGAGAAGAATTTCGGAAAAACGTTAATAATCTCACTTTACCACAATGTCACTCCATAACACCAAGCTGAATATCAGGTACCCCTAGCACTGCTTCCTAATTCGGGTTCCTTTCTCGTACTTCAATGTACCCCAATATGCTGAGAAATATACAGCTTCCATGTATGGGGCAAACATGCTCACTGCTTTCCCTATCCCAGAATAGATTACTTAATATCTGTCTTGTTTGAGGCATACTAAGCCATGAGCTCAGTTACAAAAAGTCTAAATTTCTACATGATCCTAGTGGTCTGTTACAAACCCATTTGGTAGGAAAGCAGGCACACTAACATAGGATGTATCACTGGAGCTGCACTCTGCTTCGTATGATCATGGGACAATCCTGCGAAAGAATCCTTTATCAACCTATTGTCTTCTTTACAAAGCATAAAGAAAATGTTGTCCACAAAAATTAGGTTGTTGCCCATTATAACCAAACAGGTTTTAGTTTTTATTGTCTGAACAAAAATGTAACAAGAATTCCAATCGGAGAAAGTTCTTTCTTTCCTCTGTTCGTTACTGGTGTCGAGCATTAAGTTAAAGTTGATCTTTAGCCCAAATGTTTTTTTTTCTAGTTTTGGACAGACTACGGAACAGTTAGTAATCCGGTATTAATAATGTTTGTGTCCTTGTAAGGATAATTCAACCTCTCTATCTGTCCTGGTGACCCAAGGGATGGGCCGAACGGACCCCTGTTTGCACCAGAACTTTCGAACACCGCGAAAGTTCAGACCCAAATAACGAACCCCATTAAAGTCAATGGGACCCACACAAATCAAATGTGCCCATTTTGAAGACTTATATGCAAGTAATTGGGCATACAATGGTTATAGGGGTCCGGGTCCTGCCCTGGGGGACATGTATCAATAAAAAAAAAAAGTTTGTGAAAACGTCATTTTTAAATGAGCAGTGATTTTTAGATTTTTAAAGTGAAAGCATAAAAATGAAAAAATCACTTTACAGGTAGACTAAACTAAGGGGACCCTGGGGGGTCCCCTTAGTCTACCTGTTAAGTGGCAGATCTGTACCATGTCTAGAATCTGCTGCAGCAATAATTGCATTTATAAAGCCAAAGAAAATGAAATTACATTTTCCCTGCAAGCTGCCTTTATTTTGCTCAGCAACAGCTGGGGAGCCAGTGTGAACGATGAGGCCACAATGTAGTGCACTGGGAACAAGATTAGAGATTTTTTGGATACATTCTGGTGTCACTTTGACTTTTGATAGATACTTTTGATAGGGTGCGTGAAAATTGGTCTTTGGGTGTCGGTGACGCCTTCCCACCATAACCCTATATAGGTAATCTTGATGAAAGCAAGAATTGGCCTTGCTGTAAAAAATTGCAATGATCTGCACCTGTCAAACAGGTGCAGAAAAATTGGTCTTTGGGTGTCGGTGGCAGTGTTGACAACCCCCCCCCAAGTGAAATTTACTGGCAAGACACCAAAAATTACAAACGGCATCAATTTTTTAGTTTTCTGTTCTAAACTGTGCAACTAGTAGTATTTAAACTATAAACATATAGCCTGTGCTATTAGCAATGTGTTTAAGTTAACCACTTCAATACCGCCTTATGCTCATATGACGCCCACAAGGTGGATCTACCATCCTGGGTGGGCGTCATATGACGTCCTCGGATTCCCGGCCGCCTGGGGGCGCGCGCGTGCGCCCGCGCCGCCGCGCGCGCCGCATCGCTCGGGACCCGGTGCGGGTGCCTGGCGGCCTCGATGTCCGCCGGGCACCCGCGATTGCCCGTTAAAACAACGGGGCCGTGCGGGACCGTGGAGCTGTGTGTGTAAACACACAGCTCCACGTCCTGTCAGCGGAGAGGAGACCGATCATGTGATCCCAGTACGGAGGAACACATGATCGGTCTCCTCCCCTTGAGTCCCCTCCCCCCACAGTTAGAATCACTTCTATAGGGAACACATTAACCCCTACAGCGCCCCCTAGTGTTAACCCCTTCCCTGCCAGTCACATTTACACAGTAATCATTGCAATTTTATAGAAACGATCGCTGTGTAAATGTGAATGGTTCCAAAAATGTGTCAAAAGTGTCCGAAGTGTCCGCCGCAATGTCGCAGTCACGAAAAAAAAAAATCGCAGATCGCCGCCATTACTAGTAAAAAAAAAAAAAAAAAAATTCAATAAATCTATCCCCTATTTTGTAGACGCTATAACTTTTGCGCAAACCCATCAATATACGCTTATTGCGATTTTTTTTACCAAAAATATGTAGAAGAATACGTATCGGCCTAAACTGAGGAAAAAAAATCGTTTTTTTTTTAAAAAAAAAAATGGGATATTTATTATAGCAAAAAGTAAAAAATATTGTGTTTTTTTTCAAAATTGTCGCTCTTCTTTTGTTTATAGCGCAAAAAATAAAAACCGCAGAGGTGATCAAATACCACCAAAAGAAATCTCTATTTGTGGGAAAAAAAGGACGTCAATTTTGTTTGGGTGTAACGTCGCACCACCGCGCAATTGTTAGTTAAAGCGACGCAGTGCCGAATCGCAAAAAGTGCTCTGGTAAGGAAGGGTGTTTAAAAGCCCTGTATTGAAGTGGTTAAACAAAAGTCAAAAAACAAATTTCTCTATTTACATGAAGGTCAGGTTAATATAACACAGCCAGTACAGAGTTCCCCCTTACAGTGCAAGGGAGAACTCTGCGAACCTTGATGTAAAGGACAAATCATGATCTAAGGGGGATATCTGATGTAAGGGGGGCTTTGCGCTCCCATTTACATCAGAGTTCCCACTTGCATCAGGGTCTGCAGCATTGTCCTTTACATCAGGGTCCGCAGAGTTCTCCCTTGCACTATAAGAGGAAATCCTACAGACTCTGATGTAAAGGAGAACATTGGGAACTCTAATGAGAGGGGGGGACTCTGGTGACCAGAGATTACCTTCCGCAGAGTGAATGCACTAAGGCAAGGGGGGGTTACTTACATTATTGTGTTCACCCCCCCCCTTACATCAGTGACCCCCCTCTCAGACTGACCTCCTCTCAGGTGCACCGTGCAGGGCTCAGTCAGGCAACTCCAGCTTGGCGGCTCTGGTTTTATCCTATAGTCTCCGCTACACAGTCCACACACATCTGACTTCTCTCGTGATGCCCAATCTGGCGGCGCTCCTAATCTTGACTCCTCTCCAGGCTCCCCCTCAGAGACTGCAGACATGATAAAAGATGAGATGGTCAGAGATTGCAGACATGGTACAGGAGGTGGTCAGAGATTGCAGACATGGTACAGGAGATGGTCAGAGATTGCAAACATGGTACAGGAGGTGGTCAGAGATTGCAGACATGGTACAGGAGATGGTCAGAGATTGCAAACATGGTACAGGAGATGGTCAGAGATTGCAGACATGGTACAAGAGATGGTCAGAGATTGCAGACATGGTACAAGAGATGGTCAGAGATTGGAGACATGGTACAAGAGATGGTCAGAGATTGCAGACATGGTACAAGAGATGATCAGAGATTGCAGACAGGGCACAGGTGGTCAGAGGATATGGACAGGGCACAGGTGGTCAGAGGATATGGACAGGGTACAGGTGGTCAGAGGATAGGGAAAGGGCACAGATGGTCAGAGGATATGGACAGGGCACAGGTGGTCAGGGGATATGGACAGGGCACAGGTGGTCAGGGGATATGGACAGGGCACAGGTGGTCAGGTGATATGGACAGGGCACAGGTGGTCAGGGGATATGAACAGGGCACAGGTGGTCAGGGGATATGGACAGGGCACAGGTGGTCAGGGGATATGGACAGGGCACAGGTGGTCTGAGCATATGGACAGGGCACAGGTGGTCAGTCAGAGCATATGGACAGGGCACAGGTGGTCAGTCAGAGCATATGGACAGGGCACAGGTGGTCAGTCAGAGCATATGGATAGGTTACAGGAGGTGGTTAGAGGCTGCGGACAGGATATGGTCATGTGGACAGGATACAGGAGATGGTCATGTGGACAGGAGATGGTCATGTGGACAGGAGATGGTCATGTGGACAGGATACAGAAGATGGTCATGTGGACAGTATACGGGAGATGATTATGCGGACAGGATACAGGAAATGGTTATGCGGACAGGATACAGGAGATGGTTATGCGGACAGGATACAGGAGATGGTTATGCGGACAGGATACAGGAGATGGTTATGCAGAGATATCAGAGAGACAGCAGTCAGAGATTGCATAGTGCATACAATGACTTCGTAAAATCTCACCATTGCCACTTTTGTCTGGAAATTACTGCCTGTGCCAATCTGTAGCCAGTCAAGCAATGGATGGATGTTGCAGGCAGCCAGGCCAGGGGACAGGGTCCAGTGGTGGGATTCAGTTCAAAATAAGTTGGCTACTAACTATGCATGCACAGCTGCACACCACTCACTAACCAGGGGGCTGCAGCCAGGGCAGGGTGTCTGTGGCGCTCAGTGCTGGTCAGGGGGACTTGCGTGTCTATCCAGGTGGTCGGCCGGGTCTGCAGTGCCCTGCGCTGTCCATCTCTTGCGGTGCTGTTGGTGCCTCAGCCTCAATTGCATGTTCGTGTCCACTGTCCAGTCCACTCGGATTTCCCGCTCGGCTGCGCGAGTATGACATCATCAGCCGGCGCGGGGGCAAGCCAGGTCACGGTGGTGTGGGGCCGGCTCACGAGCAGATAATCTCTGGGTTTTCCGGACTCCACTCCGGAGTTGGCGCTGCACATGCGCAGTTCTCATCTGAGCCTCTCGAAGCCATAATTACTGGCACCATTCGGCTCTTACGGACATTTACGGGCGCCGGAAAAGTTTTTACGGACTGCCCCGTAAATCTACGGGCGGTTGGCAACACTGGTCGGTGGTGCCTTCCCACCGTAACCCTATAGAGGTACTTTTGATGACAGCAAGACTTGGCCTTGCTGTAAAAAATTGCAATAATATGCACCTGTCAAACAGGTACTCGTTGACGGCCCTCTGCTGGATGTATAGTCGCTGCAGCATTGCCAAAGTTGAGTTCCACCTGGTGGCCATGTCAAAAATCAGGCAGTTTACCCTCCCTATCATTATCCCCAAATCCTTTATTGATAAACTGCAACAGGAGGTTAACAGGTTTATCTGGCATTACAAGCGGCCCAGGTTTTCCAAACACGTTTTATATAACTCCCAAACCACAGGTGGTTTCTACCGAATCTTTAGCTGTATTTCCTGGCTGCTCGTTTTTCCCAGATTGCTCACTGGAATATTCGGAATTCCAGGGTACCCTGGGTCAGGTTTTAATCCATATCTATCAGACCTTATTGTCTCCCATATATACTATGGTCTCCCAAAATCTCCACACATACACTTATCTCCCTTAACTCCTTAGTGGTCCATTCTCTCACCCTTTGGAACTGCTATAAATGTAAACTTGGCCTGATCTCGGCTGCACCCCAAGGCTCATCTTTCCTTGGAGAGCCCTTATTTATCACAGAATTGAAACATCCTGATAGTTTCTCATGGTGGACTTTTAACTCTTTGGTCACCTTAGCTGATCTCCAACTAGGTGATACATTCGCCACATTTGACCCTCTCCGCACACAAAAACAGATCCCACTTAGAGAACACTACCGCTTTATACAAATAAGGCATTTCTATACCTCCCACTTTGCTCTTTCCCCATCCCCCCTACACCGTTTGAACAGATCTGCTGTGACTCCCCTAGAGGCAAGGGCCTTATTTACGTCCTCTATAAATCAGCACTGTCCGCGTGTTTCCCTGGAGAACCCCCATATAAAAATAAATGGGAATAGGACTGTGAGGAACAGTTTGCTCCAGAAGATTGGGACACAATGTTGGATAACTAGCGCAAAGCCTCAAAATCCTTGACAGTTAGAGAAACAGCCTACAAGGTATTGACTAGATGGTATTTTACCCCATCCATACTTCAGCCAATATTTCCGGGGAGATCCGGACTATGCTTTAGGGGTTGCCAGCTCCCAGGTACCTTCAAACACATTTTTGGGACTGCGTACTACTTTCTCCAGTTTGAAAGAAAGTAACTGCCATTGCTTCTGCAATATCGGGTACTCCTCTCCAGTGCACAATCTCAATGTGCCTTCTTGGAGCATCAATCCCAGGTATCTTCCGCAAGGAAGAATGTCTTATTCACACTATATGCATATCTACCCTATGGGCTATTGCTCTGCACTGGAAGACCCCCACAGTACCCCTGTCCTCAATTCTAAACAGAATGCATATGATTATGCTAATGAAGAGGATATTGTATACATTACTTGATAAAATGCACTTGTTTGAGCGTGGATAGGATGCTTGGAAAAACCACAGGCATGTTTTACTATCACAAAACTAAATACCAATCTAGTTTACCAGAACTTGCATAAGTATTATTCTCAGGTATACCTTCCCCCTACTTTTGTAGGTATATGTTATGTCAGATAATAATGATCAGTATTTGCTTTGATCACTCTCTTTTATGTTTCACATTTTTTTTTGTTTTTTTGATCTTTATTTTGTTATATATAAATGTACCCATGACATTTATTATATGTTATGTACTGTCATATGACTGTATATTTTTCGCTTGCCTCAATAAAAAAATGTTTGTAAACAAAAAACAAAATCATGCGGTTTATGGGCAGGTGGAATTCACGCTGAATTTCAGCCAACCGAGCAATGGCTGTGTATGACCACCTGAAATGGCCAGCTTTAGCACAACTCGCAACCCTGGGTAGGTATTTAGGAAATGCTGCACCACCAAATTGGGGACTTGTTCCAGGCATGGCACATGTGTCAATTTTCCCTGTCTAAGGGGCTGACAGGAGGTTTGAGCCATTATCGCACAACACTTCCTGACTCCAGCTGGTGTGGTGTGAACCACCTCTGGGCCTGTCCCTGCAGAGCTGTAAGAATCTCTACTCCGGTGTGGTTCCTGTTCCCTAAACACACCAGCTGAAGAACTGCATGGAACCTCTTAGCCTGACTCATGGAATAGCCCTTTGAACATTTAGGGGGTACCTGAAGTTCATAGGACAATTCTGCAGAGGAGGGCATGGAGGTGGCGGAGGAGGAGGAGGGGTTAGAGCTCACAGGTCTGGCATCATCACCACAAGATGTATGGAGATGTGGGGGCACAACAAGCTGCAGCATCGATCCCTGTCCTGCATCCTTTCCAGTTGCAAGCAGCTTTACCCAGTGTGCTGTGAACAAAATATATCGTCCCTGCCCATGCTTGCTGGACCACGTGTCAACAGTAAGGTGGATTTTACAGCTGACTGCCTTGCCCAACAATGCCAGAACTTTCCCTTCCACATGATGGTAGAGAGCTGGAACGGCGTTACGTGAAAAGTAGTAGGGCCTGGGAACCTGCCATTGTGCAAATTCATAGAAGGGGGCAGAATCCACCAAGCTGAAAGGCAAAAGTTGGAGAGCCAACAGCTTTGACAAGCTTGTATTTAGATGCTGGGCGTGTGGGTGGCAGGGACTGTATTTTTTTTCCCGCTGCAGCAGATGGGGCAGAGAAATTTGCCGGCTACAGTCTACAGCTAGTGGTATGCTGCTGGCAGATGTGCTGCTAAGACCTGGGACACCCTGTGCTATACCATCATCCCTGTCAGTGGAGGCTGCTGAAAGGTAATGACTCTGTATAGCAGGGGCAGACTGAAGTGGGTAAGGAGGAGGAGGGACAGATTTGTGCCCCTTTTGTGTGGCTTTTAGGTGCTCTTGCCAACGTGCTGAGTGTTTGGACTTTAAATGCCTTGTTAAGCATGTGGTACCCAAATGGCTGGTGTTTTTGCTACGTTTGATGTGCCTGAGACACAGTTTGCAGATAGCAACAGTGCGATCTGCTGCAGATGTGCTGAAAAAGGCCCAGACAGCTGAGCTTTGGGGAGTGGGTCGGGAGATAACAGCTGCAGAATGTGATGGAATAGGGTGGCTGCTCTCTACTCTCTCTTGATGTCGGCCTCCGTGAGGTTGTGCCGCCTCACCTTTAGTTTCCTCCTCTACTCTATCTGGCATACAAGTCACATCAGTGACCTCATCATCATCATCTCCATCTCCATCGCCTCCATCTTCATCATCATCATTACCACTGGAGCCAACTTGGCAATACGCTGTGGCTGGGGGAACATGAATGCCAATTTGTCTATCAGTGTTCTCCCCTCTCTCTAAGCTCATGTTCCTGTCATCCTCAACCTCAGAACCAACATCTGAATCCAGTAATGGTTGGGCATCATCGAGCAGCAAGTGGCTGACGCTGTGATCAAATAACTCAGCTGATTCCTCCTTGGCTAATGTTGGGGCTATGGCAGGAATATATGTGGACAAGGAGGCAAGTTTATCAACTCTGGCCACTGCAGGGGACTGCACACTTGTCTCTGGTTGCGTGACAGAGGATGAGGAGCATGAGGAAGGTTTAGTAAGCTAGTCCACCACCTCCTCTGCATGCTGTGGCTGGATAGCACGGACAAACTCACTACAGATAAAATGATGCCCTGCCTGAGGACTGACCACCACGTCCACCTTTGCCTGTAGACACATTTGTTGCTGGCCCCCATTACAGTGCCAAGGGAACGTCTGCCACTCCTTGTTGTCCTCCCAGACATTATTGGGAATGAGGGGGCGGTGCTTATAAGCAAATGTAAAGAAGAAGTGGAAATCTGTACGTAGATGCACTTTAATCAATGTAAAGTGGTGTTTGGTGCACTTTAATATAAGTACTCACATTACACAGACGCACTCCACATATACACTATAATATACTGCAATATAATGTGCCAAACGTACAGTGACGCACAGAACTATATGGCATTAAACTTGCAGTAACGCACACAGAAGTGAATGGCGTTAAACTTGCAGTAACGCACACAGAAGTAAATGGTGTTAAACGTGCAGTAACACACAAAACTATATGGCGTTAAACTGGCAGTAACACACACAGAACTATATGGCGTTAAACTGGCAGTAACGCACAAAGATCTATATGGTGTTAAACTGGCAGTAACACACACAGAACCATATGGTGTTAAACTGGCAGTAACGCACAAAGAACTATATGGCGTTAAACTGGCAGTAATGCACACAAAACTATATGGCGTTAAACTGGCAGTAACGCACAGAGAAGTAAATGGCGTTAAACTGGCAGTAACGCAATCAAATAGACAGTGTTCAACCGTCACTACACTGACGCTATCTGAACTGCCCCTACTCTAGCTATACACTAATGTAAAGATTACTGACATGGTTTCACTACACCACACTGAAACTATCTGAGCTGTCCCTACTCTACATGAATGTATGTATGAATGACATGGTCTCATTACACTACAGTGAAACTATCTGAACTGTCCCTACTCTAGCTGCACACTATGCAAAGCTGAATGATGGTCCTCCTCACTACACTCACACTGTCCCTAGACTGACACTAAACTAATATTCTACACTGACAATTGAAGCAAAATAGCACAGTATAGCACACTAACTAACTAATAGCACTGAACAGAGTCCTGTTCTATCTCTCTCCACGCCGAAATCACACTGAAAATGGCTGCCATTGAAAGAATACTTTTATACTGTGGGGCGGGAATTAGCCATGATTGGAGAAAGTCATGATGACAGTGTCCAATCATGACTCCAATCATGACTCTGACAGTGCTCTGTGCCTTGATTGGCTGAAGCTTTCACTGCTTCAGCCAATCAGGGCTTGCAATGCACTGTTCAGCACCGCAATGCATTGTGGTCGGTTCGGGGGGGGGGGCGAACAAACATTCGAATGACCCGTTTGTTCGCCAAACGCTTGAACAACGAAAGTTCGGGCCGAACCGTTCGCCCATCCCTACTGTTCACTGTGACAGGCTGAAATCTAACATGTAATAGCGTTCGGATCCAGTGCTTAGGTCCCAATTAGCTACATTACATTCTAGTTTCATTTTACGCTTTGTGTAAAGCCTCGTACATGCGATCGGATTTTCCGTCAACAAAACCGTGGACTTTTGTCCAAAGGACGTTGGCCCAAACTTGTCTTGCATACAAACAGCAAGGAATTGTCGGCCAACAAACACGAACGTAGTGATATTTTACGTGGTTTCTGCTCTTTTTTGCCTCCCTTTGGGCTCCTTCTGCTAATTTCATATTAGTAGAAGTTTGGTGAGTGTTGATTCGCGCTTTTCATTTTGCGCTTTTCATTCAGCGCTTTTCATTTTGCGCTTTTCACTTCGTGCTTTTCAGTTCGTTTCTACACAGTCGTTCGTCAACCAGACATGTTGCGGAATTGGAGGAGATTTTTTTGGTTGAATAATAATGATTTGATTTGTTATATTTTCTATATTTTTGGATGCATAAAATGCACTTTTTGGTTAAGTTGTATTGGCAGATAGCATGTCTTTTATTTGTTTTGTCTTTTTAATGCACAATAAAAAAATTGTGGAGAATTGTGGAGAATTGGCTATGTGTTTTACTTCAAATGACAGTTTGGGTGTAGGCAGTTACATTTAAAAAAATGCAATGTAAAACTGACAAGGGACGCCAACATAGTTGTATCTTTGATCTTAAAAACTACAGGATAATGGTGTTGTGGTAACTTGCCAAAAAAAAAAAAAAAAGCATAATAATATTATTCTTGATATCACTAGAAAAAAAAAGCCTTTGAAAATTTGTCTGCAATAACTCCATCAGTATCACCAGCAAAGCAGCTTCATTATTATCCCATTAAAGAAGAAGAAAATGTGCGCTGCATTTTGAGATTTCATAATTTGAAAAGGTCACAAATGTTAATTCTCCATTACGAATGATAGTTTACAAGACCGACCGCTTCTGGCTCATCCTTGGTTCTGAGCATGCGTGTTTGTACTTTGGACTTTTGTCTGACGGACTTGTGTACAAATGCTCGGAAAATTTTACAACAGACATTTGTCTGTGGAAAGTTTAAAACCTGCTATCCAACATTTGTCCGTGGAGAATCCGACAACAATTGTCCGATGGAGCGTACAAACGGTCAGATTTTCCACCAACAGCCTGTCATCATACATTTCCCATTGGAAAATCCGATCGTGTGTACGAGGCTTTAGTCTTTCACATTATATGATCATTGCGTGAATTACTTATACATTATATGTTATGATTTCATTTACCTCAACCTCTTGAGGAAGCAGGTAGCGATACACATCAAGTATACAGCCACTGACTCTGCAAACCACATATGGACTGGCCTTGTTAGGGAACAATAGTTATTTTATTATGTGATGCAAAGTATATTGGTAGAGATTATAAGCACATCCATTAATAGCAGTGGTGGCTGTGAGACAAGCTTTAAATGTACTTGTGTATGCTATTTTTGTTTACAAATTAAAAGTATGAAATGGCAATGGCCTGTCTTTTATTGATTCTTATATATTTGTAATAAAGTTCAGTACTGTATGTCTGTGTGGTTTTAATATATGGTCTTTGACATTTGGCACCTTAAAAATCCCACTCTAGATTAAGTAGTTAATATGGCGAGCGCCGCCAAAAAATAGCGAGCGCCGCCGAAAAAAACCGAAGCGCGGCCGAAAAAACCCGAAGCCGCGCCGCAATCTAGAGCAGTTGTGGCGAACCTTGGCACTCCAGATGTTTTAGAACTACATTTTCCCATGATGCTCATGCACTCTGCAGTATAGTTGAACATCGTGGGATATGTAGATCCAAAACATCTGGGGTGCCAAGGTTCGCCATCACTGATTTAGACATAGGGTCCCTCTGGGTACACCTTACACCACAAACACCTTTCTTAGTTCAGGAATTACCATGCTTCACACAGGTTTATATATAGGAACCAAGGGCAGATCATTTCAGAAGATGACTTGTAGTTGACTTTTGGTCTTTATGCAAAATGTGTGGGTAAGAAGCATAAAAAGGATAGAGAAAGGTTAAATAGCAAAACACAAGTAATTTTCTTTTGAATAAAATATTGAGACTGTATTTTGGATATAATATGTTATTTAATGTGTTTTGTTTTCCTATTTAACATAGTGCAAGGTTAGGCTGCAAAAATCTGGCATGTTCCGCATCCCACAAATCTTGTGCTTTTATTTAAATTTGTCAGTTTATATGTCTCCAGCCTACAATGAGAGAAAATAATAATTAATACACCATACCACGAAAAGAACAAAAACCCCACTCTGGGAACACATAAACATAGTATGTAACATACGGCAGTTGAAGTAAATCTACCAATAACACATTACAAAATTCTTGTATAGCTAGCTCCTAAATCTTATAAAGTATCACAACTGATTGCAGTGATACATTAATACAATAAAATGTGTTCCCAAAGGTGTGGTTTACTTCTCTAGTTGTACCAGTGACTATTGTCACCGAGGAAGAGAAGTTTAATCCAAAATTTAAAATTTGTCCCAAAAACAAGGGGTGAAAAGGAAATCTTCCAATGGGGCTAAACTGTATAACAGGGAAATTTACCTCTATTGTCCTAATTCCCTGTTGTGTCTCTGGGATAGGAAATAAAGGGAAATTTCCCAAATGGTATGCAGATAGAAAAAAAAATGTCAGAACTTTTAATCTTTCCCTACTCAATCCAAAACAAAAAAACTGGCTAAAGATACACGTTAAATAAAAATACATGAAGCAACATGCGCACATGCTGAAGAAAATACAGGCATACCCCACTTTTAAGTACACAAAGTTTTTTTTTTACTAAAGCTGGAAAGTGCAAAATCAGGCTCACTTCTGCATAGAAACCAATGACCTTCTAACCCCAGCTTGTTTAATTAAGTTTTGGTAATAAAACCTGGAAGCTCATTGGTTTCTATGCAGACGAGAGACTGATTTTGCACTTTCCAGCTTTAGTAAATAAACCCCATTGTGTACTTAAAAGTGGGGTATGCCTGTAGAGTGGGCACATGGTTTTCAAAACGGACTTTTTCAGATTTAGGCTGGTCATACATTATACAATTTTCTTGTTCAATTTCCTTTAAATTTACCTTCCAACCATGTAGTGCAAGGGCCTGCCTGACTTAATACAAATCGAAAGTGTTTAGGTATGACCTCATATTATCTGGTTTTGGTAAGTCTAAAGGAAAATTGTACAAGAAAATTGTATGATAGGAAAGGTTTGAGCATTAGGTGGCCCCATAAAATGTCAGTAATTTGTTAGCTATAATACAGTTGGTCAAAGCTACCTGCATGTAGTGCCTCATTATATCATTGCGTGATTAAACCTTAATAGGTTGGATAGTGTTGGATATATTAATAGTGTTGAATATATACAGGGGGTCCCCGAGTTATGAACTCGTTAGGGACTGGCCGCCTGTTCTTAACTCGGAATTGTTCGTAAGTCGGCCGCGCATGCACAGACCGACAATTACGGACAATTACGGACATTTCCGATGTTCCGTCGAATGTCGGTCTGCGCATGATCGGAAAATTACGGACATTTCCAATGTTTGCCGTCATTTTCCGAGGCTCCGTCTGGCCGCGCATGCACAGAACGGCCGAAGGACGGCGGAAAATGGCGGAGGGTCCCCGCAGCGCCCGGTTCGTTAGTAGGGGATGTTCGTAGGTCGGGCGTTCGTAAGTTGGGGACCCCCTGTATATATAAGTGCTGTTAACTAGTTGCCAAAATAATGTTTTCCTGCCATGTATAAGGCGCCTATCTGCATATTAGATGTAAAATAGCCCTCGCTGTCATAATAGTCAGTATAAAAGTATTGCTTGGCAAATTAAAATGTTTCAGTCTTGATGTGCTAATAGTTTCTGTAGAAAATAACATCTCTACCCAGTCATTTCAAACAGGAGTCATCTATGTAAATTATGTACAAATTGCTTAATCATCTGTACATGTACCACCTAATAGCTATGAGAGATTCCACAAATATAGCAGAAAAAAACATAACTGCAGATACTCTGTAGTTTCCTAAGAACGCAAAAAAAAAAATTCACAGGAATGACAAAAAAATGATAAGTGCAACCCTTTGTAAATCTCCCCTATTCCCTAATTTGCTATCAAACAGATATGATGGAGAATTCAGTTGCAGTATGGCCGTATGTTGTTATTACACTTTACATTTTAATTGTTAAATGTTAAAGAAATGTCATTGGGAAAAGTTAGTTGTGTTACATCTGCCAGCCAGATGTCCATCTCGGATTATATTTAGGTAGATTCAAATAATTCAAACAATATGTTCAGCTGTAGTAAAAAAAATAGTGTGTACTGCATTTATTGACATCGTTTCTAAAATGCTTGAAGGGAAATACATTTTTAAATAAATGCCAATGTGTATGGATTTTTCTTAGTGGTTTTGTCTCAAACACAAACATACAATATTGTACATTAAATTTGTCTGAATTTTCCATGACTTAATCCGCACAGTTGTGTCAAAATGAAGCATATCTTCACATACTTTGGGTATTTTATTGTAAACATAGTTTAAAACATGAAGTCTGGAGAATAATATAGACTGTAGATACAAGGTCAAGGTGGGGGGGTGTTATAAATGTCAGTGTTTTACAATATTATATATCTCCTCGGCCTTCAGACCCGACCTTAGATCCCTTAGATACAAACTGCTGTCCACCATCTGTTCCATATCGGTTAAAGGGAATGATTTTCATTGAGGTTTTCATCATGGAATACCAGCGGGTCCGGAATGTTACCCAAATGATACCATTGTCATAGCCAGCAGGTTGAGCGTCGGCTTCACTGTAAGTACCACCTGTAAAGGAACACCATATAAACACAGTTATGGAACAGTTTCATTTTATACAGCCACTGAGACTGAACAACGTAAACAAGTAGTATTATACATAATCTGGATTCATACTGTATATTTACTGGAGAGGAAATGACTAAATTGCAAACAATTACCTATATACTTTTTCCACTTTGATACCTTACTTCGTAAAACGTAAAGGTTTCCTGATGGGAACCGGATGTCATAACACACAGATCTTCAATGACTCTTTACCAAGCTATGGTAACACTAGGACAATGTACCCTCCAGGATCACCAGTGTTTAAAGGGGTGTTTCACCTTACAAAATTTTTTTTTAAAAGTCAGCAGCTAAAAAAAAAGTAGCTGCTGACTTTTAATAAGTACACTTACCCTCCCAGGGCGCCCGCGATGTCGGTCGTGGAGGACGAGCTGTCCCTCGGCGATCCGGTTCCAACGCCGCCATCCTCAGTAAGGGAAACGGCTTCACGTTCCCTACTGCGCATGCGCGAGTCGGCGCGCGGTCTACTGCGCATGCGCGACTCTAATTTGTGAATGGGGAACGCGATGTGTTGTGGGACATAGTTCCCGTAACACACCGCGCCCCATTCACCAGAAGACGGAAGAAGAGAACATCACCGCGGCGCTGGAGGAGGCAGATTAGGACGATCTGCCTAGCAACAGCCATTTCTGGTAGTTTTTTCATTTTAAATGGTTACTAACATTTTATTAAGTTTTTTTTTTTCAGGGTGTCCCACCACTTTAAAGTCTAACTGCACCAATTCAGAAAAATATCATCTATGTGCCTCCTTCAGTGCCGCACAGCAGCTTGTCTTCTGATCCAGGCCTACTAATGCAATCTGCACTTTCACTCAATTCTTGCTGGTATGGAATAAAAGTTTTCATTCCAGGGGCCTCCATAGGATTAAACTGGAGTGCACAGTTTATTTATGGAGAGCAGCTGTGCTGTACTGACAAAGCCACACGCTGATATCTCACAGGATCAAGAACAAGTGAGCATGATAACTGAAGAGGAATGCTTGGGGTGGGGGGGAGTTAAAAAAAAAAAATTAACATTTAAAGTGATTCTAAAGGTTGGAATTAAAAAAAATACCTACTCTGTGCAATGTCTTTGCACAGAGCAGCCCAGGTCCTCTTCTATTTGGGTCCCTGGCTCCGCCCCCCTGCAGAGTGCCCCCCCATTAGCTAGCCTCTTGCTATAGGTGCACGCGAGCAGGCTCACGCTCTTGTGAATGGACATTGTTCATTCACGCACAGAGCATGGCTCAGCCCCGCCCCCCCCGCTCTCTCCTCTTTGGCTAACTGGCTGTAATTGACAGCAGCAGGAGCCAATGTCTCCAATGAGGAGAGAGAGACCCGGGAGAGCCACTGCTGGATCGAGATGGGGCTCAGGTAAGTATAAAGGAGGGCAACTGCACCCAAAAGTTTTTTTTACCTTAATGCATAGAAAGTATTAAAGTAAAAAAACCTTCTGCCTTTAGAACCACTTTAAGGATCCCTGTATTAAAAGAAATATGTGGCCTACCAATGCTGACCTCCTGCTAAAAATACTAATTGCTTGGCTGTCCCTAACAGTACTTTCAGTGTTATTTACCTGGAACAAGCATGCATATTATAATGTCAGAGTTTATTTAGAACTCCTGATCTGCATACTTGCTTCAAGTCAGTAACTTAGAAAGCATGAAAGGAAAGGTCAGTAATAGCAGCCTTCATATTCCCGTCAATGCAACCAAAGGTGGTTCCAACAACCGCCAATTAGTTCTACTAGCATGAATTTAGGGCAGAATTTTCATCTTTGTTAGGGAGACAGAAAAAAAGAAGCTGAATAGTAAACCAACCTATCCACAACAACTGTTTCTTAAGTTATCCTTACCTTGATAATATTTGCCGTTGAGGTGTCCAGCATGGCATCTGTTCATCCACCAGCCAGAGCCATCTTGTTCAGCACAGTTTCCTTCAAATTTGTCATTATCTTTGTCATATGTACTGAACTGCATGCCATTGTGAGAAGTAAAGAACTTGTCACTGGGGTCATCTCCAAAATCATATCCATCAAAGGCATCTCCAGCATCACCACCAATGAAGTAAGCATAGGTTAGCCTGTAATTGTCCTTCTCACTACCCAGTCTGAACGTGGCATAATCGGCTGTGCTAGATAGACAAAGGAAAGATAATTTCATATCAGTATGTTTCAATTCCTGTAAATGTATTTTCTATTCTATTATAACGTCAAAATAAACCATTGATTTTAGTTAATCACAGAATTTACTCTATATGGCTTTTTACAGATTACTAAAATGGTGGTAGTTTTTTTTTTTTTATAACAAAAATTATAGTCTTATCTTTCCTAGATGCTTACAGCTATGTTCTCATTGGTCAGTATAGGCTAGTGCCATTTATAGAGATAGCAGCTTTTAGAAATATATATTTTATATACAGTAATTGTTTTTTTTTTTTTTATGTTTTTTGTTTTTATGTTTTTTATGGCTTTTATCTGGATTTAAACCCCAGACAAATATGTTGTCAGCTAAGATTACCTTTTCTGACCAGTCCAGTCTTCCACCTCTATCCGGAGAACATATGGAATTGTACTCTGTGTACTTAGAAGGTGAGTCTTCTCATTTCCTAACCAAAACTCTGTTGTGTCTGTTGGAGATAAGTATCCAAATCCTTCTTTGTACTGGTTCCAGTTCTTGTTGAAGTCCACACTACCATCAAGCCTCTAAGAAAAGAAGAAAAAAGATTTGTTGTGAAACATGACAGGGTTACATATTCTAAGCTTGATGTGAAAAATAAAATGAGCAGTTCCATCTGTTCATTAATGTGTGTCCATAAGTCCACAGCAGTTGGTAGGTTCACTTAAACACTTTGATAGACCATTTTAATGTATTTCTCAAAAAACACATACTGACCCCAGAAATAGAGCAATATAAAGAGAACAATGGGGGTTCAAGTGATATGACTCCTATTGTTATACATTGTTTCCAAGCTAAATGTTTTTCCATGTACTTGTTGAAAGAGGAAAACCTTTTTACTTCACAAAAGCTACAGTATGCTTTCACAGTCACTCACCCTTTGTATAACAGTCCATCCTAAGCCAGATGAATCAATTTCACAATAAACCAGGAATTGTTGTTTGGCTTTAAGAGGCTTAATGTAGTAGAGACCACTGACACGTGCTCCTTTGTTTGCAACATCTTGGCAATCTAGGGAGCAAAAGACATTTCTTTATCAATAAAATCCTCTAGCTTGGGATATTGCTGAAACAGTAGCCATAATACACTGCATTCACCTATTATCTCTTCTCGTCCACCTGGATTAAAACTAAAGGTCATTCTACTTATATTTGCCTCTCCTGGTTCCTCCCCACCCCATTAACATGAAACTTTTAAACAAAATAAAAAGTTTACATTTTCATTACATGTCAACTAAAAAACATTTGTTTAAGGAACATTTGTTCCATTCCCAAATTGTTAGTAGGGTCAAGTCGAAAGTTCGATCGTGATGAGAAAATTTGAAGGACATTCAAACATTAGTCTGAAAATCTAATGGTGTATGGCCAGCATAAGTTTTAAATACCTTGTTGCAGCAATAGACATCACACAATTACAAATTGGTGTATAACAAATAGAAAAACGTTTATTGAACAACAGGATTAAAATTGGCTGGTCTAGACATTTCACGTCCTGATCCTATATCATTCCAACAATATACATATACTGCAGGGATACATGAAATTATTGAAATAAATTGCATATCCACCAAGTCAACCCAACGCATTTCAACTTATATAAAGTCTTCATCAGGGGATACGGAAGTGGAAGCAATCAAAGATATGAATGTGACTGGATGTCCAGACCGACAGGTAATGGCTCAGGTGGTGCAGACCACACAGGTCTTAGCCCAACCCAGACCTCAAGCCCCACAGAAGATCAATGGCTATCTCGAGGAGAAGGCAACCGAGGTGGCTGGCTCACATTCACTAATGGAGGAGTAAGAGGCCACAAAATATATGTGTAAAGCTGGATGGTAGACAACCGTAGCAAAATGAGAGCAATCCCCTATAAAGCCACACAGCATGGGTTGACAGCATGGACTCCGCTGTCTATTTTTTATACACCAATTAGTAAATGTGTGATTTCTATTGCTGCAACAAAGTCCCATGGGAGATATATTTTGTCTAGTGTATCAGGGATGGAGCAGCCTTCTTCCCATGATATAATTGCTACTCTCTGCTTTCAAGTTTTAAATACCTTAACCATGGCATAAAGTGAAGATGCATTAACCGCTTGCTGACCAGCCACCGTATCAGGGATAGCAGGCGTGCGGATGCCGCCGGAGGCACTGCCGGCTATGCGTGATTGTGGGTACGAGAGCCAGAACAGGGACGTGTGTGTGTAAACACACAAATCCCTGTTCTGTGAGAAGAGGAGAGGCAGATTGTGAGTTCCTACTAGCTACGAACACCGATCTGTCATCTCCTCTAGTCAGTCCCATCCCCTACAGTTAGAACACACACTAGGGAACACAGTTAACCCCTTGATCCTCCCATAGTGTTACCCCTTTCCCTGCCAGTGACATTTACACAGTAATCAGTGCATTTTTATAGCACTGATCACTGTATAATTGTCAATGGTCCCAAAAATGTGTCAATAGTGTCCGATCTGTCCGCCATAATGTCGCAGTCCTGATAAAAATCGCGGATCCCTGCCATTACTAGTAAAAAAAAAAAAAATGAATAAAACTGCCATAAATCTATCCCATATTTTGTAGACACTATAACTTTTGCGCAAATATCACTATACACTTATTGCGATTTTTATTACCAAAAATATGTAGAACAATACATATTGGCCTAAACTGAGGAAAAAAATAGCTTTTTCTAAAAAAAAAAAAATGGGGATATTTATTATAGCAAAAAGTACAAAATATTGTGTTTTTTCAAGATTTTTGCCATTTTTTTGTCTATAGCGCAAAAAATAAAAACCGCAGAGATCATTAAATACCACCAAAAGAAAGCTCTATTTGTGTGAAAAAAAGGACGTCAATTTTGTTTGGGTACAGCGCTGCACGACCACGCAATTGTCAGTTAAAGCGTCGCAGTGCCGTATCGCAAACAACGGCCTGGTCATTGAGCAGCCAAATCTTGAGGGGCTGAAGTGGTTAAAAAGCAACAAAGTAGAGGAAATTATAAGCTTGTATGCTACTCGTGTGTCAACATGCCTTTATAAAATGAATACATACCTTTTCCTGTTATTTCCTGGATTTGAACGCTCTCTTTGCATGGCTGCTGGCATTGTACTTCCAAGTTTCCAATCTTCTGTTTTAATAGGGCAATTTTTTCTGTGTTGGTAGTTAGTAAATCTTGCAGGTATCTATAACAAAATCAAAAAAAAAATATCAGCGTTTACCTTTTTTAGGTATTGTTTATACAGAGTTCCAACCTATTTTCATGTTGCACAGAGCAATGATGTTTTTAATATATACTCTCTCTTTTTTCAAGGGAGATTTTCTCAAGGGAGCTTCATAGTGACCATGACATTGTTCTGATATATCCATTCACAACAGGTTTAATGGGTGCACAAGCTGCATCAGTCAGAGCGTTCCCATAGAGATTGTATTATGACTCCCTTTGCCTTACAGCAAAGATAGTCAACAAGGCATTTAGGTCTCTAGGGGCACCTGTCCCACGGCATCACACTGATGATTTGCATCAATTATTATTATTTTTATTTTTTTTAAGGCAGCACAAAATTCAACCCCCTAGCGGCATTTTGAACAACCTGACCGTAGTAAGTTGAAGTCTGATTTGTTTTTTTCTCCATTGCCTTATTACACAAACCACCCGTTTTTATCTTTTAGATACAGCAGAGAAGAACTAAACCCCTTGTGGGTAAACTGTGTTCTGTTGGGGAAATTTCCATTCACTTTCTGTCCCAGAGATGCAACAGGAAATGAAAGGAAACGGGTGTCCTCATTGAAAGATTTATTTTCATCTTTTTTCTGATGACAATTGTGGATTTCCTATCTACTTCTGCCCCAGTAACAATGGCCAGCAGGACAAAGGGAGAGAGTAGATATACCCAGCAGGGACACAGACAGCAATGAAGACCAAACAATGCTAGCACAACAAAAATAGAAAATCTCACATTTTTATTGTGATCTTGGCACTTAAAAATAACACATGTAGTAAAAACCACTGGTGTTTTACTATATAAGCTTCCTTTTGCTACTAAGATTTCAGTAAAAATGTGAGATCTACTATTTGTTTTGTTTTTTTGTTTTTTTGTGGTGACCCTTTTTTGTCTTTGGTTCTGCAAGGCGTGAAAAGTAAAGGTGCTGGATGGATGTTTTTCCAAGCAATAGAAACTTTACTGGGGGTTATAATCTTTTTCTATTGTATCTAAAACTAAAAAAAATTAGTTTTAGTTACACGAATACTAGTCCATTGCTCCTTGCAGCTTTTATGCAATTAATTTGAATATGCCTTATTTTTTTTATTAATGTAAAATAATTAGTAAATTAAATAGTAATAGTAATAATATACATTTTTTAGTTCCATAGCTGGGAAATATCTAGCACCATATTTTATTTCTGTCCAGAGTGATGAAATGCATTTGGTGATGCCACCAAGCGCAATAAATCTAATACATGTATTATTATTTGTATTAAATTGAGGAGGTTGAAAATACCTCATCATTAAAGATCAGCTCTGGTTCACTTTGCTACAAGGACTTCAATACTACCAGTGGGTCAAAATCCTGTTGATTTACTGAAAGAATTAAAGGATATTCACTTTGCAGAGTAAATATTCAGTTAGCTTAGTAAATAAGAAAGATCTATGTCTACTTCAACATCTAATTGTGTGTAAGCACAAATCCTGTTTTTTCAACTCCCATGCACATGATTGGGTGCTCAAAGTAAAAACAGCTTCACCGTATTCTCTAAGGCTGGCTTCACACTGGGGCGGTGCGGGGCGGCGACGGTAAAGCAGCGCTATATTTAGCGCTGCTTTACCATCGTTTTTCCCGCGGTATGCGGCCGCTAGCGGGGTGTTTTTAACCCCCGCTAGCGGCCGCAAAAGGGTTAAAAATCTCCGCAAAGCGCCGCTGCAGCGGCGGTTTGCGGGCGGTATCCCCGCGGTTTCCCATTGATTCCAATGGGAAGGAGCGGTATAGGAGCGGTGAATACACCGCTCCTTCACCGCTCCAAAGATGCTGCTAGCAGGACTTTTGTTGCGGTCCTGCTAGCGCACCGCTCCAGTGTGAAAGCCCGCCGGCTTTCACACTGGAGTGAATGGGGCGGTTTTTTTCAGGCGGTACACAGGCGCTATTTTTAGCGCCGTACCGCCTGAAAACCGCCCCAGTGTGAAAGGGGCCTAAGCCAAGTGAACATTATATTCTATATTCTCTTTAATAAATCAACCCAATAAATGAGAATGATTCAAACTTGAGACAAAATGAAGTGAATTGGAAAAACTAGTATCTCCGTATTAGTTTGATAATATAAGGAAAAATGCTCAACTATGCAACATACAGATATATTTTTTTACCCCTTTTTATTTAGGCTATCAGTACATTTTCCAGGCATGAATGGTACATGAAAATTAAATATATTTCTCTTGAAAACAAGTGCACTGTTAGACTAAATAAAACATTATATTACTGAATCCTTCATTACTGAAGAGTTTGCTCTTGCATTGATCAACAATAAAATCAGGAATACTAAAAAAATAATATAAAAATATATAATATAATATATTAATACATATATATATATATATATATATATATATATATATATATATATATATATATATATATATATATATATATATATATATATACACACACGCTATTTTGTCAAAAGTATTTGGATGCCTTCCTTTGCACGCACATGAACTTTACTGGCATCCCAGTCTTAGTCTGTAGGGTTCAACTCTTCTGGGAAGGCTATACACAAGGTTTAGGTTTCTTTGAAGTGTTTCTTTTGGAATGTTTGACCATTCTTCCAGAATCACATTTGTGAGGTCAGGCCTGGCTCAAAGTCTCCGCTCTAATTCATCCCAAAGGTGTTCTATAGGGTTGAAATCAGGATTATGGTGTATGGTTGTTTTTCAGGGGTTTGGCTTGGCCCCTTAGTTCCAGTCAAGGGAGCTCTTAAGGCATCAGCATACCAAGACATTTGGGACAATTTCATGCTCCCAACTTTGTGGAAACAGTTTGTGGACGGCCCCTTCCTGATCCAACATGACTGCGCACCAGTGCATAAAGCACTTCAAGACAGACATGGATGAGCGAGTTTGGGGTGGAGGAACTTTATTGACCTGCACAGTCTTGACCTCAACCTGATAAAACACCTTTGGGATGAATTAGAGCAGAGATAGACTTGTCCAACATCAGTGCCTGACCTCACAAATGCTCTTCTGGAAGAATAGTTAAACATTCCCATAGACACACTCCTAAACCCTGTGGACAGCCTTCCCAGAAGAGTTGAAGCTGGTATAGCTGGAAAGGGTGGGCCAACTCAATATTGAACCCTACAGACTAAGACTGGGATGCTATAAAAGTTTATGTGCGTGTAAAGGCAGGCATCCCAATACTTTTGACAATATAGTGTAAATATATATACTATACTAAAAATACAAACATATCATTAACACAGGAACACTCACTGTATGCTCTGTTCATTCTGCACAACTGTCTGTTCATATCTTGAAATATCATCCAACATATTTCTGGATTTCTGAGTTGGGTTATCAATGTCTGAAAAACAAAAGCTGACATTTGTAAACATGCACCTAACTCTTTCAGTGATTTATCAAAAAATGAAATGAACTTGTGTATGCACACAAATGTACTGTAAATGTACTAATGCTTACGTTGCGGAGATGTTGCGGGCTTGCTCCCAATTAGCCGTATGTCCTCTACAATTACTGTCGTGTCTGAGGTGTCATTAGTGATTCTGCCTAACAGTCCTTCGAGGTATTGCAGTTCTGTGTCAACATCTGACTGATATCTGCCTAAGAAGTCTGAGACTCCACATGTAGTTGGACAGTATTCCCCCTACAATTAAAAAGATTTGTAAGATACGGTTGTTCCAAGCTGTAAAATTCTTAAGGAAGACATAGTAAAGAATACTTACAAATCGTTCATCTAAAATGCAACAGTTGTCCCTGTTTGGCTGTAAATTGTATTGCTGTAAAAAAAAAAAAAAAAGACAAATAGTAATAAAAATATAATAATAATTACATTTTAATATATTAAATTGAATATATGTAATCTATCCTTGTTTTCTTTCTGTTGTATCTGTTACATAATTTCTTAGCAACGGTATATTTCCAATAAATTGTACTAAAATTATATATTTCAATTTAGTTTTAACCTAAGTTACATAATGTATTTCCTGATTTTCTAATCGCATTTATTTACTATATGTTTTCCTCCTATTGAAAAATGTTCATACTCACGCAATAAGTGCTGGAGAAAAGAAGTACAATCTGGATGAAGAGAGCCCCCTGGTGGTATATTCGTGACATGTTGCAGGTCCAATATGCCTTGCACCTGCTTGGTTGGTAGTTCTCAAATGAAGTCAAGCTTGCAAGGTGCTGCTGTTATATGTGCACAGTCTGACCAGTGGTAACATTGCAGACAGGAACAAAGAATTGTCCAAAGGTCAAAGGAAGGGGCAGGGGAGGAGGAGATCACAGTCCATGACCCTTAGGGGACATTAGTCACTCAGATTGCAGCCAACATTTGAACATTTGCACCATACTAAGAGTATTAACTCTTAACAGCGAGATTTCAGATTTGCTGACACAGATATTTTATTCATTCTTGGACTGAGTGGGTGTCCTCGCACAAAAATATGGTTGCCACCTCATCCCTTTAAACCCGAACACATATTAATTACACAGGTTCTGTGGCTGATTAAGGTGGTAATTAAACGCACTATGGTGTCCTTTTATTAAAGTTAAATTCCCCCCTACACAATATACATTAACCTAATTATTATAAAAACATTGTTTTTTTATCAATATTTAAATGTCACACATGTGCCTATTTAAATGTGAATGGTGTATAGTAAATTAATGTAATCCACATATGTAATGCAGCTATACACCATTCATATAAATGTAAAATACATTTATAATCATTAAAAAATAATTTTAATAAAGTATACAAGTATAAATATTTATTAATAAATTAAAATAAAATATATTTCATAATTGATAAATCCCTGTATAAGACCCCTTTCACACTGGGGCGGGAGTGGCGTCGGCGGTAAAGCAGCGCTTTATTTAGCGCTGCTTTACTGTCGTTTTAGCGGCGGTTTTCGGCCGCTAGCAGTGCAGTTTTAACCCCGCTAACGGCAGAAAAAGGGGTAAAACCGCCCGCAAAGCGCTGCTGCAGCGGCGCTTTGCCGGCGGTATTGCCGCGCTGTCCCATTGATTTCAATTTGAATTATGAATACACTGCTCCTTCACCTCTCCAAAGATGCTGCTAGCAGGACTTTTTTGACCGTCCTGCTAGCGCACCGCTCCAGTGTGAAAGCAGAGTGAAAGGGGCCGGATTTTTTCAGGCGCTATTTTTAGCGCTGTAGCGCCTGGAAAAGGCCCAGTGTGAAAGGGGCCTTACTGTAAGGCCCCTTTCACACTGAGGCGCTTAGCAGGCACTAAGGCCCCTTTCACACTGGGGCGGGAGCCGCCGTGACGGTAAAGCAGCGCTATATTTACCGTCGTTTTGCCCGCGAGATTCAGCCGCTCATGGTGCGGTTTTACCCCCCACAAACGGCCAAAAAAGGGTTAAAATCCCCCGCAGAGCGACGCCGTAGCGGCGCTTTGCGGCGGTATTGCCGCGGTATTACCGCGGTGTCCCATTCAAATCAATGGGAAGGAGCGGTATAGGAGCGGTGAATACACCGCTCCTATCCCGCTCCAAAGATGCTGCTAGCAGGACTTTTTTTGCCGTCCTGCTAGCGCACCGCTCCAGTGTGAAAGCCCGCCAGCTTTCACACTGGAGTGAATGGGGCCGGTTTTGAAAACTGCCCCAGTGTGAAAGGGGCCTAAAGTTCTAAAAATAGCGCCTGCAAAGCGCCTTCAAACAGCCGCGGGCTTTCACACTGGAGCGCTTGCAGGATGCTGAAAAACGTCCAAAAATGTGCAAGCTGCATCTTTGGAGCGCTGTAGGAGCTGTGTATTTACCGCTCCTAAAGCGCCTCTTCCCATTGAAAACAATGGGGCAGCGCTCCAAACCCCCCCTGCAAAGCGCCGCTGCAGTGGCGCTTTGCGGGCGGTTTTAACCCTATTTCAGTCATTAGCGGGGGTAAAACTGCCCCGCTAGCGTTCGAAAAGCGCCGCTATAACGACGGTAAAGTGCCGCTAAATATAGCGCCGCTTTACCGCCAGCACGCCCAGCGCCTCAGTGTGAAAGTAGCCTAATGGAACATGCCATGGGTAAAACCATATTTCAGGGTTTACAAAATGTTATTTACTAATAAATTAAAAATGATATAAAAATGACATTAATAATAGCATTTAAATGCAGGTAGAATTATATATACATATATATATATATATATATATATATATATATCTGTCTATATATATATATATATATATATATATATATATCATAGCATATAGCATATATATATGTGTGTGTGTGTGTGTGTTTATTTCAATGTGTATGTGTATATCTATCTATCTATTTATATATATATATATTTATATATATAGATAGATAGATAGATAGATAGATAGATAGATAGATATAGAAATATCTATATCTATATATATATATATATATATATATATATATATATATATATATATATATATATATATATATATATATATATCTATATATATACATATATATACACTTTAGATTGCTAACCTGCTGGTTTTGGGGGGTGTAATGGTGGGGAAGATGTTCTCATCTGATTACCTCAGTTTCATACACAGGTAAAGACCTGAGATCAGCTGTGAGACTTGGGATCGCAGCTGATCTCAGTTTCATAAAAGGACACCTAAGTGCCTTATCTGCATTTAATTAGCCTCACAACCTGTGTAATTCAAAGGTGTTCAGGTTTAAAGGGATGAGGTGGCAACTCTAATGCCCTGTACACACGGTTGGACATTCCGACGACAAAATCCGTCTGATTTTTTCTGACGGATTTCGGCCCAAACTTGTCTTGCATACACACGGTCGCACAAAGTTGTCGGAAAATCCGATCGTTCAGAACGAGATGACGTATATCACGTACGACGGGACTATAAAGAGGCCAGTAGCCAATAGCTTTCGTCTCGTAATTTATTCTGAGCATGCGTGGCACTTTGTGCGTCGGATACACACGATTGGAATTTAAACGATCAGATTTTGTTGTCGGAAAATGTTAGATCCTGCTCTCAAACTTTGTGTGTCGGAAATTCAGACGGAAAAAGTCAGGTGGAGCCCACACACGATCGGAATTTCCGACAACACAATCTGATCGCACATTTTCTGCCGGAATGTCCGACCGTGTGTACAGGGCATTATAGTTCATAGTTCAAAATGATTTACACAAATATACAAGCAATATAGTCTTAGCCTACTTAAATTGCATTTATTTATTCAGAAAATGGGGGGGAGAGTATCGGACTGTACAGGCCAGAAAAAGAGCATAAACTAAAATAGTAAAAAATTACATATTTGATTGGAATATTACAATTTTAAAATAATTGTTGATGCCAACATATACATCTTAAAAACACAAGAGCTAGACGAAGCAGTTTCCTGCATATGGTTTTGTAACAAGAATTAGAGTACTAGGAAGGTAGGTCCTTATTAGTGTGATGATCAGATTTTATTTACAATATTTATTTATTTATGATTTTGCCAAAATCTAGAAGACAACTTGAACATACAGAAAGTTTGTTTGTGGAACTGTACAAAAAATAAGTTAATAATGCCTTGGGACATTTGTTGCACAGTTGACAAATTTTTAGTATTTAAAGCGGAGCTCCACCCAAAAGGGGAAGTTCTGCTTTAAGCAACCCCCCCTTTCTATGCCATATTTGGCATGTAACTGTTTTGGGGAGAGGGGGAGCAGGTACCTAGTTTTGACAGGTACCTGCTCCCACTTCCGCTCAGACCGCCTAGGCGACTTGAGCGCAAGTTCTCCTCTCCCCCTCCCTCCCTTCAATCTTCTGGAACACGTCACAGGTCCCAGACAATGTCAAAGGAAGTAATGTCCCCAGCACACCAGGATCTCCAAAATTGGTTTCAATAATTTAATCAGTGATCACATAATTACAGCAGAAAGCAACATTTCGGAGCCACGCAGGACCTCTTCATCAGGCATGTGACATGCCTGATGAAGAGGTGGTCCTGTGTGGCCCTGAAACATCTCTTTCTTCTGTAATTATGTGATCGCTGATTAAAGTTTTGGACCCCTTTTTGGAGATCCTTGTGTGCTGGTGAAATTACTTCCTTTGACTATACACAGTTCCAGCCGGTGGTCGCTTTAGAACCCATTTTTGAATACAGCCATCTTTACAGAAATGTGTGCATTGGGAATATTGCATTTAAAGGTCCAAGATGATTGTCCAAACATTGAGGAAGTGCAGCGAGTGCCAACATCTAAATTTGAGTGCCAGGGAGAGAAGCGAGAGTTCGGGCATCAGCATCGCTGGCTCCTGGGACAGTGTGTGTTTATTAAAAGTCAGCAGCTAAACTGTTGTACTTTTGTAGCTGCTGACTTTTAATAAGCACAAAAACAAGTGGAACGCCACTTTAAGTGATATCAGACCCAAGTTTTTAATCACTTTCAGCAGCTGACTTAGGGTGCACTCACACTAGCAGTTTTACCCATGCCCCATTCCCTTGGTCTGTTCATCTTAGAGCGCTCCAAAGCATGCCCGATAGCGGGTAAGTATACAATCCTTCTTACAAGTGGTCTTGGGCATGGTTAACTTGTGGTTCAGTATAAATCACTTCAGTGTGAACGTAAACCTTGCCTGGGCGCAGAACTTTCTATAGGTCACTGAACACAAAAACAGGGATCGCTTTGGTCTGGTTGGCAGAGGTGATGATGTAAATGTGCCCGGGAACACTTACTTACAGCCCAGTGTGAGTGTAGACCAGTAGGGAAGAAATGTGGGGAGACAATTGAACTTGGGCACCATTCAATTCAACCGTGCCCATTGTGAGTGCACCCTTAATCATTTACTGAATATACAGCTTCTTTATCTTAATCCTGCCTATATTTGAGTTTAAGCTGGTGCCCCAAGTCTCCTGTTTTAGGGTGGCTCCTATTTCTTGCAGCATCCTATGAAGCCATCCTTGCATGCAGGGACATGAAAAGAAATTTTGGGGAGATTTACTAATACTGGTACACACAGAATCTGGTGCAGTTGTGCATATTAACCAATCAGCTTCTAACGTCAACTTGTTTAATTAAAGTGTTACTAAACCCACAATGGTAAAATCAGTCTATATATACAGTAAAGAATGCTTGTTGTACTCACTGTGGAACATAAAGGGGTAATCCTCTGCATTGTGCAAAAAGTCTGTTTGATCCTGTCTTCTCGGATCCTCCCCTTCTTTTACTGTCCCCAATCCATCTGCTGATAGAACAGAGCCTTGGAGGCACTCTGCACATGCTCAGTTTGGTGTGTATTGCTAGAGAGTTGTTTTTTTTGGGAGGGTGCATGTGATCAGCACAGGGCCAGTCAGCACTGTCCAATCAGAGGATCAGGGGCATGCAGCCTCATAGGACAGTCAGAGGAGAATGAAAACTACAAAGCTTTAACCAGTGCTCGGCCAGACACTGATAGAAGTCACAAGACTGCTATATACTGCTGACGAGAAAAGGTATTTAGCAGTGTATATTTACTACAATAAATGCATTTCCATGTTCTGTGTACTGTGGGAGACAGATATAGTAAATGCAGGGTCCTGGGTTTAGTAACGCTTTAAGCTTTGACAATAAAACCTAGAGGCTAGTTGGGTACTATCAAAACTGCACCAGATTCTGTGTGCACCAGTTTTAGTAAATCTCCTCCTTTGTGTGCAGTTTCACATGTACCTACAAAGTACTGTGAAATTTTAAAATGTAAGTGTGAAGAGGCCTTAACGTCTGCAGCAGGTGCTGAACCCAGAAATCAACGGGAGATCTTAGGTCTGGTACCCAAGGGATTCAGCTTTTTCAAGAGCAATGTGTATAACAAGATTTTCAAAGCAAATCTTTCAGAAAGCTTTGAGTGGCTTTCTTAAAGAATATGTAAACCCTCACTTTGTAAAACAACTTATTCACTTTAATATTGAAATGAAAAGTATAACATTTCTGTATACATATAAAAAGAAAACATTATAAATACCTCTTTTCCCTTTTTTATAAGTGATCGCATAATCTCTGTCCTTGCATAAAGATCTCAGAGAGCTGGAGGAGGAGAAACAGCATCACACTGATCTTCCCAGTGAATAGCTGTGCAGAGGGGGAGTGTGTAAGCAGAAGTCTGATCATTGGAGGAGAGCAGGCTAAGTTCCCAGAACAGCTAGAGAACTAACCATGCTGTGGCTTTCCTAGTGTGGTCAGTTTATAATAGAAAAGCAGAGCGATGGCAGAAACACCAGGGATTTCACAGAAAGGAAGCAATACAAAGAGAACAGGACACATTTTGTACATGGTATACCAGGCACATATCAGGAATATGAAATGTTGGATTTACCTTTACATATTCTTTAAAGTCTATAAAGAAGAACACAGAAAGCTGCCCACTCAGCACTGGTGCCATTCTGGAATTGTTTGCATTTGCTCAGTAAAGGTGAAGCATTTTCTGATTGGATGAGGTGAAGAGGTGGGGTCGTGACGTCACAATCTCCACCTTGTCCAATCATGGAATGCTTTCCATTCATTGAGAAAAAGTAAAGTGTTGTCTGAGTAGTGCCCATTCTGAGCGACCTCCTGTGTTTAGTAAGCAGCAGGGCAGCTGCTCAGCACAAGAACCAGGAGGCAAGTGAAGACTGCTGTAGTAGCGGTGCCTACTACAGTGATTTCCAGCTTCCAGGGGCATTGGCCAAGTATGGTATAGGCATAGTTATTTTTGGTCCAAGTTGGACCAAGGTAACTAGGTAAAAATATCCATACCTAGAATACTTCTTTAAGCTGCCCGAAGCTTGTGAAAATCTTTGTGCAAATACATTGTAAAATCTTGTTTTGCATGTTGTTTTGCTTCTATTTCTATTTGGTATTTAGTATTACTACTTTGATTTTGCATAACAATGTCTTTCTGCTAAATGGCATGGTAGACCTGATTTCCCTAAATGAGTCTGCATTGATTCAAGCAGATTGAAAAAATATTCAATCAATTCGTCATTGTACGTCGGCTCAGGAACTCTTTTATGTGTGCGCGCCCACTGGCCAGCGGGGGAGCCAATCAGCGGGTGGGGCGCCCCACCCGCGATAATTCCCCGCAGTGACAGAACGGGGATCTGCCTGAGTAAACAAAGGCAGATCTCCGTTCTGACAGGGGAGATCACACAGTTCCTGTCTTTCTGCTATACAGGAAGATGGATCTGTGTATTTCCTCAGGCAGCCTATCCCCCATACAGTTAGAAAACACCTGCAGGGAGCACATTTAACCCCTTGATCGCCCCTGATGTTAACCCCTTCCCTGCCAGTGTCATTCGTACAATAACAGTGCATCATTTTAGCACTGATTACTGTAAAAATGTCACTGGTTCCCAAAAATGTGTAAAAATTGTCAGTTAGGTGTCCGATCTGTCTCCCGCTAAAAATCGCTAGTAAATAAATAAATAAAAATGCCATAAATGTATTCCCTATTTTGTAGACGCTATAATGCTTTCGCTTATTGCGATCTTTTTTTACCGAAAATATGTAGAAGAATATATATCAGCCTAAACTGAGGAAGAAATTCGTTTTTTTATGTGTTTTTTGGGATATTTATTATAGCAAAAAGTAAAAAATATTGCTTCTTTTTCAAAATTGTTGCTTTATTTTTGTTTATAGCGCAAAAAATAAAAACTGCAGAGATGATACCACCAAAAAAAAGCTCTATTTGTGGGAAAAAAAAGGACATCAATTTTGTTTGGGTACGGCGTTGTACGACCGCGCAATTGTCAGTTAAATACGACGCAGTGCCGTATCGCAAAAAAAAAAAGGCCTGTCATTAAGGGGGTAAATCATTCCGGTCCTTTAGTGGTTAATAGTTTTATGTGGCGGGGGACTTTCTAAAAAAACTTTACTGAAAAGACCCACATTAATCATGATATTGTCAATGACAGTTCCATAGCAGTTATGAACACATTTTAAATTTGTAGTAATCCTTTGATAAACTGACAAATCCATTGCCGGAATTCACATAAGATTATGCAACTGATATTTTATTTCCTTAGGTACGGGAAATGACAGCTCCAAAAAGAACATTTTGTATATCATAGGCTTTCTTAAACTGTGTTTGTTTTATACGTGGGCTGCAGTTGTCCAGCTTGTACTATTTGTTTTTGAGAGGCGTCTGTAAACACAGTTTATCTTGAAGGTTATACATGTTTATTGCTGCACAGCAAATCAGCACAGGTAAGTTTTTCAACTTTGCATTAAGTTGATGAAAACTGGGAGATGTCTGTTTCCACAACATTATAAGTCATTTTAAAGTGTTTATAAAGTTTTTTTTTTTAAAACACATTCCTCCCGACCACTGTCACTGTACATTTACGGCTGGGTGGGACAAGCGTCTTTCTGGGAGGACATGCTTGTACGTTCTCCTAGAACTGCTCATCGTGTGTGTCCCTGGCTTCCGCTGCTCTCACCGAGTCCAGTAAGAAGGGAGAGCACACAGTGCTGGATTGAGATCAGGTGTTCCGTCAGATTAGGTGTCCCGACCCGTCAAATCTTGTAACGGAAGTGACGTTCCATCACCGCCATCTTGGTACACCCCGTACCCAGGGCCGGTGCTACCACTAGGCAAACTAGGCAGCCGCCTAGGGCGCCATGCTGCCTAGGGGGAGCCCAGCCACTGGTTTTCCTACTCTCTTCTCTCTGCAGCAAGTAACTAAGTCTCAGCATCAGCAGGCAGCTGCCCCTCTGTTCACAGATAGTGTCAGAGGCGCAGCGGTGGTGAAGGACTGTGTCTGTGTCCCGACTCCTGAATGAATGGAAGCAAGCAAACATTCATTGATGGGTCCTGGTGAAGCTAAATGTGATGGGTCCTGGTGAGGCTAAATGTGATGGGCCCTGGTGAGGCTGCATTTGATGGGCGCTGGTGAGGCTGCATTTGATGGGCGCTGGTGAGGCTGCATTTGATGGGCGCTGGTGAGGCTGCATTTGATGGGCGCTGGTGAGGCTGCATTTGATGGGCGCTGGTGAGGCTGCATTTGATGGGCGCTGGTGGGCTGCATTTGATGGGCGCTGGTGGGCTGCATTTGATGGGTGCTTCGTTAAAAAGGTGGGGTTTACATGGGCAGGGAAAAGGGGGTAGGGTCACGGGTGGAGTCAAGGGGAGCGGCAAAATTAGGTTTCGCCTAGGGTGTCAAAAATTCTTGCACCAGCCCTGCCCGTACCCGTCCGCAGTAAGCCTACAGTCTGAAGTCGCCAAGCGGACATCTTTTTACACCCACCGAAGTCTTGCTTTGTTTTTACCACTAAACTGAGCTTAAATAGTGAAATACAGTGACATTGATGTTGAATTTTAAAAGCAGCGGTCTTCTGTCAGATCAGCAAATGTGTGAGATCAGCAGGCCTGCTGCTGCTTTTAAAATTCAACATCAAAACAGTCAGACAGATTTCTAAATACTGTACTTCACTATATAAGCTCAGTTTATTGGTAAAAATAAGTGTGAAATGCATGATTTTGGTGGGTATAAAAAGATGTCCACTTGGTGACTTCAGACTGTAAGCTTAGTGTGGCCGAGTGCAGGGTGTATCAAGATGGCCGTGATGGAACGTCACTTCTGTTATGACATCTGACTGGGTCACCTAATCTGATGGAACACAGGCTGAGGTTGAGGGGGAGGGGTAGCTGACACATGAAGGTTTTTACCTTAATGCAGAAAATGCATTAAAGAGGAACTGCAGTCTGCTCACATAATTTGTAATAAAAACATCTTTTCCATTCTGAAGCTTCCCTCCAACCACTTTGCATATTATTTTATATATACTGTGATTCTGTACTTGCCAAATATGCTGCAGAAATCTCCCTCTACTGAGTCTGGCTGCAACCATTTTAACTGTGGGCAGCTGAAGCTGCTGCCTGTTCACTTCCTGGATTTACACAGACACACAGAGGCACACCTCCAGCTCTGCAGCTCTCATTGGCCCTCTTATGACTAATCCCCCGCCCTTCCTGGCAAACTCTCACGAGAGTGAGAGAGAGAGCTGTGGATGATGTCATAAGCCTAGGCTTTTTGCCAGGAAGTGGGCTGTTTAACCACTTCCCGCCCGGTCAATAGCATATTGACGTCCGGGAAGTGGCTTCGTTATCCTGACTGGGCGTCATATGACGTCCTTCAGGATAACAGCCGCCGCGCGCCCGTGGGGGCGCGCATCGCGGCGATCGGTGGAGCGGTGTGTCAGTCTGACACACCGCTACACTGATCTCGGTAAAGAGCCGATTAAGACGCGAGTAGAGGAGAGCCGATCGACGGCTCTCCTGACAGGGGGGGTCTGCGCTGATTGTTTATCAGCGCAGCCCCCCCCTCAGATGCCCACACTAGACCACTAGGGAAGCCCCCAGGACCACCAGGGAAGCCCCCAGGACCACCAGGGAAGCCCCCAGCATGTGGATGGCCAGGTACATCCCCCATGGCCATCCACATGTTAAAAAAATTCAAAAAATATGCCAATCAGTGCCCACAGATGGGCACTGATTGGCACATCATATTTAATTTAAAAAAAAGTAAAAAAAAGGGATGCCTAGCAATGCCACCCATAAGTGTCATCAGTGCCACTCATCAGCGTCCATCAATGCCACCTATCAGTGCCCATCTGTGCCCACCCATGCCCACCTATCAGTGCCCATCCATGCCACCTATCAGTGCCCATGCATGCCACCTATCAGTGCCCATCCATGCCACCTATCAGTGCCACCTATATGTGTGCATCAGTGCCACCCATAAGTACCCGTCAGTGCCGCCTATGAGTGCCCATCAGTGCCACCTGAGTGCCCATCAGTGCCGCATACCAGTGCCACCTATCAGTGCCCATCAGTGCCACCTACCAGTGCCCATCAGTGCCGCCTATCAGTGCCCATCATCAGTGCCACCTCATCGGTGCCCCCTAATTGGTGCCACCTCATCGGTGCCCATCAGTGCCGCCTTATCAGTGCCCATTAGTGCCGCCTTATCAGTGCCCGTCATTGAAGAAGAAAACGCACTTATTTACAAAAAAAATTAACAGTGACAAAGAAAAACTATTTTTTTTGCAAAATTTTCGGTCTTTTTTTGTTTGTTGCGCAAAAAATAAAAATCGCAGAGGTGATCAAATACCACCAAAAGAAAGCTCTATTTGTTGGAACAAAATGATAAAAAATTTGTTTGGGTACAGTGTAGCATGACCGCGCAATTGTCATTCAAATTGCGACATCGCTGAAAGCTGAAAATTGGCTTGGGCGGGAAGGTGTCTAAGTGTCTGGTATTGAAGTGGTTAAGGTATTTACTGCCAGAAAAAAAATGTTTACTATCCAAAGTTAAAACAACAAGGGCAGAAGATTTAATAGATGGAGAGATGAAAAAAACGACAGAAGTTCCACTTTAAGGTAAAAAAAAACTTTAGCCTCTACAACCACTTTAATGTTCACCAGTCACTTTGGATTATTGTGCTCAGAGAGAGTACAAAAAAAATATTGAACACTTTTACTAAAGTTTACTGACTTTTATTAACAGTCACAGACAAATAATTTTCCCAGCCATCAACAACTGTTTTGTATGAATGGGTAATCAGGGAAATGAGCAGACAGAGAGTGGGTGTAACTTGTAGTTTACTAAAAGGTGCAAAGTGAGAATCAATCATGTAAAATGGCAAAGCGCATGCACACACTAAAGAATAATACAGAACAGATGATGAAAGCTGCACAAACATGAACTCTGCACAGCAATGTCTCTGTGACTCAATCAAAGTAGTGTCATCACATAGCATAGTCTCTATAAGACTCTATAGCAACAGAAAGTCTAGCTGAGAATTACTATATCAGGGAAATATTTCAGAACACAAACAGCTACTTGCCATTATAAACAACTTTGTTCTTAGTGAAGTTCAGGGTAGGTCTAATAAAACAGGTAAACAACTGGATGGATCCCAGGCCTGAGGACACCGGGGGGGGGCACCCAAATGGAACTAGAGCACACTGGTAGCAATTGGAAATATGGTAGCTGGATCATGGAGAAGGTGTGTGGTATTAGGCTCCGGGGTTGCTGTCCGCACACCGGTTCTGACACTGGAGTGCTTGTCACTTGACTACGGATCACTTGCCCAGCTACTTCTGCATCACGTGTGCCTTCTTAACTGTAAAAGAAAAAACTGACAACTTCCCACAACAACACGTTACACTAAGCATGAAGGGGTGAAATACTTCAGAGTGGGGGCACTCTTTCTTCTCTAGGTAACATTGTCCCCCATTGATAAATCGCAGGTGCTGATCCTTTGCTCCCGTGCGTTGCTCTCGTGTGGGGGATCTCCTCAATAGTGTGACTCCTTGTAAGGCATGTCTGGGCGGATGTGGCCCCCCTTTCTGGATTGTTAACAGATCGGGGTCCTCATGTGGGATCAAGCAAAAGACTTTTTAGTGAATCTCTGGTTAGGAGACTTCTTACAATACACTATCAACAAATGTATATTCCTTTACAGCAAACCAAAACTCTGAAGAAGACCCTGTTGGGTCGAAACACGTCAATTTCCTGCACCATCAGCATTCTTATACATTGAATGTTGTGTATCACTATGTTTGCATTAATTGTATTGATTTTTTATACATTCCCTGTACCAGAGTTTACATTTTAACTGTTATTGTTAACCTTATGGTTGCTATCAATAAAATGTATTCTTTAATTCACATGAATTATTACTTTAACTTTTTGCTGCCTAGAAAACCCCAATCTGGGGGACCCTTCCCATTTTTTGACACTATTCGGGTGTGCTGCATTTTTCTTTCCTCCTGTAGGTGTCCTCCCCTTTTACGGGATCCATTACTATGGCTGTGAATATCGTGGTGTCTTCAGTGTGTAGCTGTCTATTTCTTCCATGGACTAGTCAAAGTGCAGACAGCTCCTTTCCAGCCCAGCATCCAATTCTAGGGAGACAACAGGAGTGCAAGCTTGGGAGCAGAGGATGGTGATTTATTCTCTCAGCTGTAAAGTTGTAAGCAGCATTGTACCCTTCACAGGCGTGGATTGTTACGCTAGTTCCCAAGTCATAGAAAGTGTACAGCAAAGAAGGTCAGAAACCTCTGGCTCTCTCTCAAGTTTCAGCCTACAGCCTGTCAAGAAAACTCACATTTGTCCTCTTCAACTGAGTTGCACTGGTCCTCATATTCTGTGCTTACAGGCCAGGTCCATCATGGGTTGCAAGCTTCTGCATGGTTTGCATTGCGCTGAATATTAGGTGTGGCTTAAAGGGGTGTGGTGAAATAGAGTCTGAGACAACTTGCATAGTACAGAATGAGGGATATGAATAGGGAATATATATCACAGTGTACAGGACAGGGAATGTACAGCACAGAATACAGAATGAAAGGTGCGAAATAGGGTGTGTACAAGAAATAAATATATACACACAGTGCAGTGCTACTATAAATGAAACCTACAATGAAGTAAATATAGCTAAGTAAAAGGAAGTAGTGGCGCGCAGTAAAATTAAACTAAACTAAATGATAAAACATAGTAGGTAATTGAATAACATCAGATCAGGTGGCTATGAGAATAGCAAAATCCAGATATGTGACTGAATTAAGTGCATCAAAATAAAGGTGCATCAGAATGTAAATGGATCAGCAGATAATAATCATCGGTAAAACAATCATCAATAATCCTGAATAAATATATCACTTGATAGTGCAACAATGCGGGTGCCTAAAAACACAAAATAGGTGGAATAAAATGAAAGAAAGCAAAAGCTGGCTATGGCTGTGTGCCAGTGGTAGTGATAAGTCAAATAAATAAATAGCTAAATAAATCCGTGACTGGAACAATAAAAGAATATAAATAAAAAATATTATATTCAACAAATAAAATTTCAACGAATAAAACTACAACGAATAAAAAATGGGGACACGGGGGTTTGTATAGGACACAGGGGACATGCAGATGGGCATATCCTGACACTCTTTTCCACTTACAGTAGCTGCTCCATTTCCCTCCCTCGGCTAATACACGGGTCAATAACTTTTCCCAGTTTTTTTGTAGTAAATCAGGGGCCTCGGCTTATATTCAGGACGGCCTATACTCGAGTATATACGGTACAACGAATAAAAAATCGTGTATAAAAATGGTCCATAAAAATCATAAGGTGCAAATAGTGTCCATCAATCCAATCAATAAGAGTGCAAGTGCTGGAAATTGAAGTAGTGAACTCTGATATGCAGTGTAATCCGTGGGTGTCCTGTGCGATTTCTCGTGTCCTGTTCGATCCCAGGTGAGTGGCCCAGATCCTGTTTGGCATTTCCTATCAGTGTCCCCTTGCATGTATGTGTTGGTGTGTCCAGGTTGGGGGGTTCTCATCAGTATGTTAGGGAAAGGAAGTAGGCATCATGGTGTAGTAAGTTTTTAAAACAGCGTTTATTCAAGCAATAACAGTCATTAAAATGGTATTGGTACTGAAACCAGAAATGTAAAAGAATTATCCTGAAGCCTAACTGTGGCTTCAGGCAACTTAGTTTCAAAAACTATAGCGCCTGCTCATCAGGAGCCATCGCTACAGTTCTTTTTCATTAGTGTGATATTTACTTATATTGTAAAATTTCTCAATACTGTGAGAGAGAGAAGAGTTGATAAAAAGTAGTGGTTGTTAACGTTTCACATACTAAAGACATTTATAGCCTGTGCACTTTTTCTATGAATTTAACTGACAATTAGAACTGTTGAATTATTGATTCTTCCTATCACAATAAGCACAACCCACAAGTATTAGGTTTGCTTCTTATGATAATAGTTGGAGAATAAAACACTTCTATTTGATTCTTGAGAGGTCACCTGTGACATCAAATACTCTCTCGGCAAAGGCTTGAGAAGCTAACATAGCCAAAAGGTCTAATGCAAAAGGTTGAGGATCTGTCAGAAGATGAAGTGGAAGAGGAGAATATAAAAAAAATCTGAGGACGTGGAAGAAGCACCATCCATATCAAAGCAGCCAGTCTTTCGGTTTCTTTCGAAATGCCTCAGTAGACCCTGGCTGAGGATCTCTATATACAGCATAGAGCAGCCCAGCAAATCAGTCTGACTGGTAATCCGGTGCACCCAATCCATTTGGCTATGGCCTCCTCCCTGGCTTGATGTTCCTTAGAATCAATTTTGTATTTTGAAGCACTTAAAAGAGCAGTGCATATTGTTTGCTGTGGTGTGCTGGCTTGACCAAGGTTTACCCCTACCATCTCCTCATTGTTTATTGCTTTACATTGCAAAAAATGCAGCAGGACCAAATATTTTTGGGAGTTGGGTGCATTATAGCCTATTCATTTTTAATGAGCTGCCTAACCCAACACTTAAGGGTTGATTTACTAAAGACAAATACACTGTGCACTTTGCAAAAATCAGTTGCACTCTGCAAGAGCAGTTGCTCCAGAGATGAAAAGCTCTGCTGACTTGCATCATCTAATCATGTGCAAGCAAAAATGCAATTTTTTTTATTTTCCTTGCACGTAATTGGATACTCTTTGCAAAGTGAAGCTTTACCTCATTTACCAAGCTCTGAAGCAACTGCACTTTGCAAAGTGCACAGTCTATTGGCCTTTGGTAAATCAACCCTAATGTCTCTCAACTCATGAAAAATTGCTACTATTGTGTGGCCCTCTGAAAGTGTCAGGGGCCTTGAGGCCCTCTCCTCTATTATTTCAAGGTGACCACCACTGGTGGAAGGCAACAGTTAAGGTAAGACTAAAGTGAACTTTACTTACCTTCTATCCAGCAATGCAACATCCACAAGCTCCCTCATTGTCACTGACATAAATACCCAGTCTTCTTCCAGATTTCAAATTTTTAGCCATCCTGATTAGCCAGCCTGAGATTACGTATTTCCCCACATGCACATGCAAGTTAATTCATCCTGGCACCTAGGCAAGCAGCATTAAGCTGCACATGACTGGCTCTGTACATTTAGGAGAAGCATTGCTGGCAGACATAAAAGGAGCTTCCGCATTTACTGCAATTCTGCCAGTAATGATTCATTGCATGGCTATAGTTTCATTTTTTAACCTAGTAAGCTCTACTGAAGAGTGCTCAATTACAACAGTTCCTAAGGCTTGCTGAAACGTTACCTTCAGAAGGCCTTGTAAAACAAACGACTACTGGAAAAAACATTTCACAAAAAATGCTGTGTGAAGCCAGTTCTGGTGCTTCAATATATTGTATTTATTTTAATAGTAGCATTGTCACATATCACTATATTCAGAGGAAATTAAGGTATTTTCACCATTAACCAGTCAAGTAATTTAGTAACAGAAACAATTGTTTTTCTAGGTTTCCTTGTTTTAAGCACACACTGACTATTACCTTGAGTTTTTGAGTTTACTGAACTCCATTCTTCAAACAAAGATATGATATGCTGATGTACTAAGTAAGATAAGTCATATTCAAATATTTACTTCATGTTATGAAACTGGATAATTTATGTGTGAAGGAAATGCAGATCACATGACCCACAGCCAATCCATTTCCTCTCTGCACTTTAGGTAAAAAAGTCCACTAGAATTGAATACAGTGTCCCATTTGACCATCATTGTATGGTATACTATTTGCATAATTTTTATATTATTTGCAGTACATTCACTTAAAGAGATATTAAACTAGAAGGTGTATGCCCTAATGTGCTAGTATGCATTGCATATTAGCACATTATATCAGAATTACCTTTCAAACCAATCTGTAACAAAGACCTGAAGCGCCAAACAGTATGTTGTCTACTGGGCGCTTGGGTTCGGCACATCACAGATCTGGTGGACAGATTACTGGGAGGGGCTGGGGAAGACCCAGTTGTCATGGTGCACGTTGGCACCAATGACAAAGTCAGAGGCAGATGGAGTGTAAAGGAGCTAAATTGAGGAAAAGGACCTCCAAGGTAGTATTCTCAGGAATACTACTGGTACATCGAGCCACACCAGAAAGGCAGAGGGAGATTAGGGAAGTAAACAAGTGGCTGAAGAGCTGGTGTAGTAAGGAGGGGTTTGGGTTCCTGGAGGACTGGGCCAACTTCTCAGTCGATAACCTGTACTATAGAAGGGACGGACTGCACCTAAAAGAGGAGGGTGCAGATCAGCTGGGAATGAAGATGGCCAAAAAGTTAGAGGGGTTTTTAAACTATGCGATGGGGGGAGGGTCCAGAGGTAGAGATAGTCAGTGCGGAACATATTCCAGAGGGTAGTATTGGGGGCATTAGTGGTAGGCTGACCAAAGCACATAAACCCAAGGTAAGTAGAGTAGCAGATTTGGATTTTGTGGGAATTTCAGAGACCTGGTTCAACAGCTCTCATGATTGGCTGGCAAACATTCAAGGGTATACCCTTTATCGCAAGGATAGAGAGGGTAAAAAAGGGGAGGGGTATGCCTATATATCAAGAATAATGTACAAGTGAATGTGAGGGATGACAACACTAAGGTAGCTAGGGAGGAGGTGGAATCCTTATGGGTAGAAATCCAAAGGGATGAAGCTAAGGGGAAAATAATACTGGGAGTATGCTATAGGCCCCCTAACCTGGGGAAGGAGGGGTAGACGGATCTCCTATCACAAGCTGGATTAGCAGCAAGGATGGGAAGTGTTATCATAATGGGGGATTTTAAATATCCAGACATAGACTGGGCGGAGGGAACCGCACATTCATCTAAGGCTTGCCAGTTTCTAAATGTCTTGCAGGACAATTTTATGGGTCAGATGGTAGACGCACCAACTAGAAATAAAGCGTTACTGGTTCTACTGATTACCAACAATACAGACCTGATCACGGATGTGGAAATACGGGGCAATTTAGGTAACAGCGATCACAGATCAATTGGCTTCTGTATAAATCACACAAATAGGAAACATAAGGGGAATACAAAGACACTGAATTTCAAAAGAGCCAACTTCCCTAAACTACGAACCTTGCTAGAAGGGATAAATTGGGATAAAATCTTAGGAACAAAGAACACGCAGGAGAGATGGCTTTGCTTTAAGAGCATATTAAATAACGGCATTAGCCAATGCATCCTATTGGGTAATAAATTTAAAAGAGCGAATAAAAGTGCTGGATGGCTTAACTCCAATGTAAAAACGCATATAAAGGTAAAGGAGAACGCCTTCAAAAAATACAATGTTGAGGGATCATCATCAGCATTCAGACTTTATAAAGAATGCAGCAATAAATGTAAGGGTGCAATAAGGATGGCTAAGATAGAACATGAAAGACACATAGCACAGTAAAAAAGGGAGGGCAGACCATATTGGCCCCATAAAGAATGAGGAAGGAAATCTGGTTACAAAGGATGGGGAGATGGCGAAGGTATTGAATTTATTCTTCTCCTCAGTCTTCACGGGGAAATCGGGGGGCTTCAGTAACCAAAACTGCAGTGTTTATACTCATGACACATCACATGTAGAAACTCCATGGTTAACAGAGGACAGAATTAAAATTAGACTTTAATAAATCACCGGGACCAGATGGCTTGCACCCGAGGGTACTTAGGGAACTCAGTCAAGTAATTGCCAGACCATTGTTCCTAATTTTCTACAGACTGGAATGGTACCAGCTGATTGGAGAAAAGCCAATGTAGCACCAATATTTAAAAAGGGCCCAAAATACATCCCTGCGAATTAAAGACCAGTTAGCCTAACATCAATAGTATGTAAACTCTTGCAGCCTTGATAAGCCTTGACAGCTTCTGTTGGGGGGGGGCAGAGTGCCTCCTGGCCTTGCCCAAGCAGCACAGTGGTGTAGTGGTTAGCACTTTCACCTAGCAGTAATAGGGTCGCTGGTTCAAATCCCGACCATGACACCTTCTGCCTGGAGTTTGCATGTTCTCCCTGTTTTTAGCGATGGTTTCCTCCGGGTACTCCGGTTTCCTCCCACACTCCAAAGACATGCTGGTAGGTTAATTAGATCCTGTCGATAAAATTGGCCAAATATGTGTATGTTGTATGTGTATGTGTTTGTAAGCGTGTCAGGACCCCACAGGGCAAGGACCGCACTATACCACAGATGGACACCAGTGGCAAAAAGCGCCCTAAGGCGATTCAGTTCGCATAGGTTGCGCTATACAAGTCATTCATTCATTCATAGAGAGGTTGCAAGCCCTACTCTTTCCCTCCTTTTCAGGAACCTTTCCCTGCCGCTACTGCTGTCCCTACCGGATGGAATACCTGTTCCTACTCTACCCACTTGCAAAATGTGTGCCAAGCCTGGGAGCCAGGGCCCTCTGCCTGACTGAAGATGGCTGCTAGAGTCACATGGGCTAGCAGCATCCAATTAGATAGCTTCCCCAGTGATCCAGGAAACCATAGAAGAACCATGTTCCTCTTGACATCCTCTTCAACTGCAAAGCTTCTGTGGGAGTGCACCACCTGTAGGGAAGACAGTAGACTGCACCTGGCCACAGGCTGACAACGCTAAGCCACTGCGCCAATAAAAGCAGCAGCGATGTCAGATTGCCATGTACAGTGCTTCAATTGGCTGAGTTGCCTATCAGGTCCATCAGTCCCTCAATCCAATGGTCAAAGGAAGGAGCTTGCTTGGCAAGCTAACAACACTGCTGCTAACCGAGAGGCAGTGGCTTTGTGCTTTCAGCTTACAACAGGAAGTGCTGTTACTTGCAGGATCTCCAAGTAAGAACAGAATAGCAATAACAAAATGCACAAGAAAACAGTATACAATGTGGCATGATGCCATGCTGAAAAACAGATTACGTTTGCATTTACAATTCGTGTTTCCTTAAAGTGAGACAAAGTTTACAGAAAACTGTGCTGCAATTGCGCATCGTGCTTACAGTGCCATTAATTGTTAATAGCACTCCAAGTGCGTTTAGCTGACACACGTTTTGCCGCATGTCTTGTCACACGACAAACATGCCACAAATGCGCCATGCTGCACACCCAAGAAGGTTCTAAAGCATTTTTGTTGTGCATAGGGTAACCCATTTAAGTGAATGGGCTGTCCTATGCGCAACGCGTGGAGCCACGCAAGAAAACGTGCAAAAAAAATAAGGAATGTTCCTGCTATGCGAAGTGTGGATGGGACCTTAGTGTTTACACAAACATATTTATGCATATGTGATAATGCTCTTCAACAATAGTCCCACCCAAGCGCCTTTGCAGCTAAAGGAGAGAGGTCGGGGGAAGGGGCAGCAAAACTGTGGATAAATCGACTATTTTTACCATCCCCTAATATGCTCATACTGAACATGAGTCACTGAGAACTCTAATAATGTATGTGGAAATTAATAGGGTTGACTGCTAAGCACACAGCCAAACCCTATCCTATTTAGAGGACAAACTATGTAAATCATTTTGGTTATGGTGCTCAATGCAACATTTTGTTTATAGAACACAATGAACAATGTGACATTTTAAAGTCTTTAATCCATTTAAAGAACACTTCCTATTTATTTTTAAGAATTGTTAGAGTTCAAATGTTATCTCTGCTTTGTCACAAAGTACCACTGTGTATATGGTGTATGTTATAAAACGACCCTTGGTGCATTTCATATATATATATATATATATTATTGTATATATATATATATATATAATATATATATATATTTTTTTTTTTTTAAGATATAAAAAAAAAAATACATTTTGCTCAGTACTAAAAATGAGAATGCATGTCAGGAATAGCAGAAAAGGTTTATCATAGAGCGTATTGATTCTGAGATCTGAGGTCAAGGATTGGCTCAGTGGGTTTTAACATCAACAGCTTTTTAAAAAAAGCGTCATTCAGCACCATCTTCTGGTTGCAATGCAAAAATACTAAAAGTTTTTTGTTAAGAAAATGTGAGTTATAAGTAATTGGGCAATAAGCTGCACAGTTTTAGGTCCAAAACATACAGGTGACCTGCCATAAGAGAAACATGAAGGCTGCAATTACTGAGCTGTCCTACTGATCCTTAAGCTGGTCGTACATTATACAATTTTCTTGTTCAATATCCTTTAGATTTACCCTCAACTATGTAGTGCAAGGGCCTGCCTGATTACTTACAGATTAAAAGTGTTTAGGTTTCACCTCATATTATATGGTTTTGTTAAATCTAAAGGAAAATTACACAAAAAAAAACTGTATAATGTAATTAGTCTTATGCCCCGTACACAGGGTCGGAACTTCAGACGGAAAATGTCCGATCGGACCATGTTGTCGGAAAATCCGGACGTGTGTGGGCTCCATCGGACACCGGACTCAAAAAAATTTGAGATCCTGCTGTCAAATTTTCCGACAACAAAATCCGATCTGACTTTTTCCGATCGTGTGTAGAGAATTCCGACGGACAAAGTGCCACGCATGCTCAGATCAAATTACGAGACCAAAGCTATTGGCTACTAGCCTCTACGTAGTTCAGTCGTACGCAACGAACATCACCACGTTCAAAATGATCGGATTTTCCGACAACTTTGTCCGACCATTTTGTGGTCGGAATTTCCGACTGTGCGTACGGGGCATTAGTCTTCAATGCTTTGATGATTTGTAACAGGTACAAAGACTTCTCACTCTACTCCAGCTTTTCTGATCTGCAGGTGAGTTATACAAGGTATTAAAGCATTGGGCTGGGTTCACATGTGTGCAAATTGACCCGCATCCAATTCACATGACATGCGAATGTGATCGTCTCTCAATGGCTTTGCATTCCAAAATTGTCCTGTATGTCTTTGAGTCCAGTTCAGGTGTGAATTCAGGCAAAAATTCGGACCTGATTCGCATCTGAACCAGTGAACAGGTACACACCGCACCCTATGTTGGGAACCATGACCGCACATATGTCAGGGAATTTCTAGAAGAAGTCTTGCCAAAAGATATGTGCATGTGCGCAACAAAAGGTTGCATGGGAGTGTGCATGCGCGTGGGAACGCACGCACGCAGATGGGTAGAGACTGAGGACAGGACACAATAGATGGGTAGAGACTGAGGATAGGACACAAGAGATGGTTAGAGACTGAGGACAGGATACATGAGATGGATAGAGACTGAAGACAGGATACAAGAGATGGTCAGAGGCTGCAGGCATGATACAGTAGATGTCAAAGACTGTAGACATGATACAGGAGGTGTCAGAGGCTGCGGGCATGGTACAGGAGATGGTTGGAGACTGAGAACATCATACTAAAGATGGTCAGAGACTGCAGACATAGTACAAGAGATGGCCAGCAACTGCAGGCATGATACAAGAGATCAAAGCAGCCTCATCAGGGCCCATCAAATGCAGCCTCACTGTGTCCATCAATGCAGCTTTGCCGTGCCCATCAATGCAGTCTCTGTGTGCCGATCAATGCAGCCTCGCCATGCTCATCAATGCAGCCTCGCCGTGCTCATCAACGCAGCCTCCCAGTGCCCACCAATGCAGCCTCCCAGTGCCCACCAATGCAGCCTCGCCGTGCCCATCATTGCAGCCTCACGGTGCCATTAAATGCAGCTTTACCGTGCCCATGAATGCAGCCTCACTGTGCCTACCAATTGCAGCCTCTGTGCCCACCAATTGCAGCCTATGTGTGCCCACCAATGGCAGCCTCTCTGTGCCTACCAATTGCAGCCTCTCTGTGCTCATCAATGCAGCCTCACCATGCCCATCAATGCAGCCTCACTGTGCCCACCAATGCAGCCTCACCGTGCCCATCAATGCAGCCTCACTGTGCCCATCAATGCAGCTTCACCATGCCCACCAATGCAGCCTCACTGTGCCCACCAATGCAGCTTCACTTCATTGCAGCTTTACTGGGCCCACCAATGCAGCCTCTTTGTGACCACCAATGCAGCCTTGCTGTGCCCACCAATGCAGCCTCGCTATGCCCACCAATGCAGCTTCTCTGTGCCCACCAATGCAGCCTCTGTGTCCACCAATTGCAGCCTCTGTGCCCACTAATTGCAGCCTCACGGTCTCACCATTTTCTGGATAACACAGCGCTCTCCTCCCTCTGTCCTCCGGCGCTCCTATATCACAGAGCTGGGTCTGTGTGCAAGGTCCCGCTCCCCTAGACCGGCTCGTGTGATAGGCAGAACACTGATTCAATCTACTATCACACGAGCCAATCTAGGGGGGCGGGACCTTGCACACAGACCCAGCTCCGTGATATACAAGGACAGATGGAGGAGAGCGCTGCAGTCGCCGCTCAAAGGCTGAAATTTCCCGGTATCCAGGTAGGCCAGTCCGGCCCTGATGGCTACCCCTCCTGACCTGATAGTTGTTCTGCCTTTTCAAAGTCGCATCTCCTGCTGCAAGTTTCTGGGTCTACACCTACAGGCACTTGTGTTCCTCCTGTCCCTTGGCTCCTTCTGTTTCACTCTCAGCGGGACCTAGGTTGGGGAAACAAGAGAGGCCAATCTCGTCATTTCAGTCTCCCTTCAGGTACGTGACAACATATGTGAACCTGGCCTTACAGGCAGCTAACACTCTGAGATAGGGATCAGCCGTAAAAGTCCTCTGCTGACTTTTATTTTTCCTAAGCAGGTCATACATTAAGCATGTACAAAAAAGGTTAGCACGCCCCTTAAGGCCGGCTTCACACTGGGGCGGTGCGGGGCGGCGACGGTAAAGCAGCGCTATATTTAGCGCTGCTTTACCATCGTTTTACCCGCGGTATGCGGCCGCTAGCGGGGTGGTTTTAACCCCCGCTAGCGGCCGAAAAAGGGTTAAAAACCTCCGCAAAGCGCCGCTGCAGCGGCGCTTTGCCGGCGGTGTCCCCGCGGTCTCCCATTGATTTCAATGGGAAGGAGCGGTATAGGAGCGGTGAACACACCGCTCCTTCACCGCTCCAAAGATGCAGCTAGCAGGACTTTTTTTTACCGTCCTGCTAGCGCACCGCTCCAGTGTGAAAGCCCTCAGGGCTTTCACACTGGAGACACAGCAACAGCTGTTTCGGGTCGGTTTGCAGGCGCTATTTTTAGCGCAATAGCGCCTGCAAACCGCCCCAGTGTGAATGCAGCCTAAATGATAAAAATTATACAAATACAAACTTATACAAATAAATCTCTGAATACAGATATACTTGTGCAGTATAAACAAAAATCCATAATCAACTCTAATATACTTACACAAAATGAGCATAAGATTAAATTCATTCTAAATAAACATTTGAAATAAGTGAAACGTGAAAAGTCCATATATAGTTCAGACTCCTCTTTACGTGGTCCTTCACCCTCCTCGTGAAGTTCCCCCCTCTCGACCCCTCCTCCTCAACTCTACATAAATCGGGCAGTTTTGTTTTTCTTTCGCTTTGTTACCCCTTTTTTTAAAGAAAATTGCGGCCCCGTCCCCCTAGACGAATAACGTTCATATATATGCACGTCACATATCCCAGGAGGCCTTGAGTCTTCCATTCATTTAGTAGGAGGGGGAGGGCCCAGTGAGGTGTCATTGTGAGGCTCCATCGGGTGAAGAGCTGGTGGGCCTTTCAATGGCGTCACAAATAAGATGGCGGCACGGGACTGAGCTGTGTCTGGTCACAAAAGGTTGTCAGAGGAACAACGCTGGATCCAGTGGATGGGTGAGTATCCATACTGTGCCTACAACAAAACAAGGTAAGCAGGGGTATAGAAAAAAGAAAAGAAAGGGGTAAGCAGAAGTTCCTTTTTAATTTCCAGGTGCCTTAAAGTGCTCAGTGATTAATAAAAAACAATAAAGTGCTTCAATGTGCCAAAGTTCTTCCCCACATTCAAGTCTCTTACTAGATGTATATCATCTTTCAATAAAAAGAGACCAAGCTTTCTTTTTCAATATACAGAAACTGATGTTTCCACTGTGTAGACTCCAGGTGGGTCTGTGACCCTAGCAGTTTATTGCAGCAAAGTTGTCCCCACACAGAATAACTTCAGCAGCCCTCAAACTCCAACCACCACACAGATCAGACCAAGGAACATTTAAACCAGAAGAAAGCCAAACCTTCATAGTGCAGTATCATTAAAAAAAAACATTTATTAAAGGGCTATTGCAGTTACAGTGTATGAGAAGTAACAAACGGTATACAGATTCACAAAGCACAGCCGCGAGACATGCCAGCGTATATTGATGTCACCAATCCAGCTCCATCTGACGCACTTCCCCGTAATAGGCTTCTTCTGGGAAAGGAAGCAATTTTCTGTCCATCAACACAGTCTGTTTTTATTGCTATCTGTGTCCCTGTTAGGGAGATTCACCCTCTCAATTTGTCCTGTTTATCATTATCATTGAAAGTGAAAGAAAATCCCACATTTTAGGTTGACATCAGAAAACTAATAGAGGAGAAATCTTCCAATGGGGACACTAGTTCTGGTGACACCCTGGGATTCCCTCATTTTGGAGGGATGTTTACTAATTTCCTGTTTTGGCTATGAGACAGGAAGTGAGGGAAATCTCCCCAAGTGGACACAGATTGCAAAAAATAAAAAAAAAACTGACGATGGGTATGACCCTTCAAAATGAAAAAAAAAAAAGGTTTGCGTTTCGCTAATATATGTAACGCTACCCCCGCAGGAGCCGCTGGTGAATATGGTTATCTTCCACCCTGCACAGCCAAGCACATGGATTTTACACTCTGTCTGGAAACAAGAAACCATCATTGCAGCTTTGTTTGTTTTTTTATATTTAGGGGATTAAACTTGGATGGGGAAGGGCTGTTATGGGACGCTAACTTGATCAGTAGGAAAACTTCAGGGACTCAACTATATACATCCGGTATATACACACTTTTCTTCTACCTCCAGCACAAACCTACTTGTCGAACTACAACTCCCAGGACCAGCTAGCACTGACAGGATGGTCTTACAAGAGCACAATGAGACCATAGCAAATGCCCTTTGCAGGCAGGGACTGTGGGCCCCTTTTAGTGGTGTAGCAAAAATAGAGGTCTTTGGTGCTAGCTGTCCTTCTTCTGTGGCTACTGCTCACAGTACCACCTCTTCAGGCACTGGTAGGCCGCCTGGCTGCAGCTGCCCCTTTCACTAGTCCTCCGGACTACTTCTCCACTGTCCTCCCAGACTGATTCTGCATCCATCCACGACTGCTTGCACCCAGTCTATTTAGGCATGCCTCTCAGTCCTCTGACTGTAACACTCACCAGCCCTCTTGACTGTCTTCCTCCCTGGAGATTTTTCCGGCAGTGTCCTCCTGCTGTCCACTCCCAGGCCTCCTGGTCAGCATACTCCTCTGTGTCTTGAAGAAGGGTCCCTTCTGCACCCGAGCCAGACCTGAGTTCACCCCCCCCCCCAGACTAGGGGGTTACTCTCAAAGGCCTCTGACAGCCTAACACTATATCCATCTTCCACCCCAACTCCACACTGCCAAAGCTGGCCTGACCCTGAGTAGGCCTGCCCCCTGCCAACCCTTCTGTTGGGTATTGGTCAGGGCCCTGAGAACACTCCAGCCAGCTCCTCCTAGACCCATCACAACTGCTTCTGGAACCTTCTCCAAGTTTCCAGCAAGCAGGGAGGAGTCACCAGACAAGCTGTTGCAGTCATCCAGCCTACCCGAGTCACTCAAACCCTGATCCAGAAAAACACATAGGCTTGGCTGCCAGCAATGCCTGACAATTTGCCTAACCTAACAACAACCCTATCCTTAGCACTCTAGCTACACTAGGGGGTGCTACATATATGTTATAAAGTTCAGGCATTTAGGGGTGCCTGCATTTACCTGCAGCATCTTGCACCCCCTTCCCCACTGAAGTGGAGGAACGCTCTTCAGAGGGTGTTTGACAAGCGGAGAGGAGGCATTTTATCACCTCGTCACCGCCTGCTTTAGCCCCTAAAAACTTGCAACACTGGGACAAAACCACGAGCATTGCATGTGGTTGTGGGGTGTTTGCTGTGTAGTCACATTCAGGTGAATGGGTTGCGTTCAGTGGTGGTACTGACCTGGCGGTCATTGCAATACTTTCTGTCATTCCGTCAATGCTTTTTACAAGGAAACCGGTCGGTAGGAGAGCTATCCGTGACTAAGGATGAGCTCCGGCGTGTTCGCATGCTCCACGTGCAGAGCCCGCCAGGAAGTCAGCGCAGCGCTAATCATAGGCAGTGAGACATTACCCGATCTCTGCAGCCACGCATCGGGGCAATGTCTCACTGCCTGTGATTTGCGCATCGCTGCGCTGACTTCCTGGCGGGCTCTACACGTGGAGCATGCGAACACGCCGGAGCTCATCCCTATCCGTGACGTCACCACACACCAGCAGGCAATGTGAATGAATTTTTTTTGCTGCTGAGTGTTTTTTTTATATTATCCTTTTAAATGTGCTTGGAAAAGTTTTTATTGTTGGAATAAACTCCTAAAGAATTTACCGCACATGAGTTTCCCTCAGTTTTTTCTCCTTTTATAAAACCTGAATGGAACCTGTGAGCTGAGCTGATAAAATAAAGAATCGCTTTATTTTTTTGCTAAAAAAACTCTATGGAAACAGTTGTGAGGCCTGTGGCTCACCATCCAGGAAAACAGCACCGTGATTGAGGAGAAACACAGACAGGAGTGCATGTAGATTACTGGAGAGCTGGAGACCAGAAGCTGATTCTTTCATTCACTTTTGCAAAAACGACTCCTGTAATTATGAGTCCATCAGATCTGGTAAGAAGCCACTTGGCTGCTTATTTTGTCCCCCACAAGGATGGATGTACAATATCTGATATACTGTACCTGTATAGGATGAATATGATACGGTCACAGTTTGTAGGGTCACACCTGCTGTTTTCATCTCCCTGTTCTGGACTTTTTTTCTATATACATATATATATTTATATATATATATATATATATATATATATATATATATATATATTTGTTTTCAGATTTTTTTGAGGTTTTATCATTATACATACACATTTTTATATGCACTTGTGTGTTAAATTGTTACTTATCTATTTTTGTCTGTAGGTTGGTGTGTTTCAGAAGTTTTCTTCACTGTCATTATTTCACATGCAACATATATGACCCACTTTACTTATTTTTATTTTAATTTTTTCACATAGTCTTTTCAATTTGTATATAGATTTTTTGAATTCTTATACATAAATAATTTTTTGCATTTTTATCACGATTTTTATAAAATTACATTAATTCAAGGGTGTTTTTATTACACACTTGTTCACTATTTGTATTTGCACAACTTTTTGTGTTTAGTAATACCTTCTGTCACACCGTATTTGCGGAGCGCTCTTACAAGAGCACATTTAAAAAAAAAAAAATACACTTGTTTGAATTAAAAATAAGACAACAGTAAAGTTAGCCCAATTTTTTTTTTATATTGTGAAAGATAATATTACGCCAAGTAAATTGATACCCAACATGTCTTGCGTCAAAATTGCACCCACTCGTGGTATGGCGACAAACTTTTACGCTTAAAAATCGTATAGGCGACGTTTAAAAAATTCTACAGATTGCATGTTTTGCATTACAGAGGCGGTCTAGGGCTAGAATTGTTGCTCTCGCTCTACCAATCGCGGCAATACCTCACATGTGTGGTTTGAACACCGTTTTCGTATGCGTTCGCTTTAGAACGCGAGCTCGGCGGGATGGGGCGCGTTTACATTTTTTTTATTATTTATTTTACCTTTTATTTTTTTATTTTTAAAAAAAAAAATCGTGTCATTTTTATTCCTATTACAAAGAATGTAAACATCCCTTGTAATAGAAAAAAAGCATGACAGGACCTCTTAATCATGAGATCTGGGGTCAAAAAGACCTCAGATCTCATATTTACACTAAAATGCAATAAAAAAAAAAAAAAATGTTGTCATTTAAAAAAAAAAAGAAAAAAAAATGGCCCTTTAAGAGCTATGAGCAGAAGTGACGTTTTGACGTCGCTTCCGCCCTGCAGTTCTGCTATTTTTTATTTCTAATAATTTTTATTATTGAGGATTAATTGTTGCACTGTTATTTACATTTCTATACATTCACTTAGGCCCCTTTCACACGGGGCTGCCCGTATTTAGCATCCACTTGCTCAGCGTGCAGGGACGGACTTGTTGGAAAGTCCGCTCTCCCCTATGGGGGGATCGAATGATTACGGACCACCTGTCCGTTTTCATCCGATTCGCCAGACGGATGGAAAATAGGACAACCATCCATTTGGATTTTGCGGATCGGGGCGGATCGGATGTCAGTGGACATGTCACCGCTGACATCGGACGTTCCATAGAGACAATGGAGCAGCCGTACAGATCCGCCTGAAAAAACTGGCAGGCGGATCTGAACGGTCCGCAGATGTGAAAGTGGCCTTAAAGAGGGAGTGTGCCTAAAAAAAATTAAAATGATTAAAAGCCAGCAGCTAAAAATACTGCAGCTGCTGACTTTTATGACTTTTAATAAATGGACACTTACCTTTCCTGAAGTCCAGCGATGCCGAAGCCGAGCAATCGCTCGGCTCTCGGCTGCCGCCGCCATTCTTGGTGAGGGAATCAGGAAGTGAAGCGTTACGGCTTCACTTCCCGGTTCCCTACTGCGCATGCGCGAGTCGCGCTGCACGTCCTAAATGGTCCCCGCCATCTCCTGGGGCCTGTGTGTTTCCCAGGAGACAGCAGGGGGGGGGGGGGGGGGGGGGACAGGAAAAGGCGTATACTCCCGTGGGAGTCTATTCCTGGAAGTGGGTGCAGATATCTGTTTTATACCCCCCTCCCCCCTGAAAGGTGCTAAATATGACACCGGGGGGTGGAGGAATCAGATGAGCGGAAAGACCACTTTTGGGTGGAACTCCGCTTTAAGCAGTTGTTAATTTGTTGCTAGTTGCGCTGCACTATACACATGGTTTAATTTAGATTGACGTGAGTGAGAACACATTTGAGTGTCAGGAAGCAATTGGATCATTTACTTGCATTCACTTGATTTTTATAATACTGTATATGAATCTTGAGATTGTTTGATTCAATTGCACTGATTAAGGTAGAGGTTATTTAGTACATCAGGACTGATCAATTTTCAGATATACTGTATATACCATACTGTAGGTTGTGGACTATAACTTTCTTACGGAATAAATACTATACAGTGATTTGGGTTATTTTCACCAAAGAAATGTAGCAGAGTACATTTTGGCCTAAATTTATGAAGAAAGATTATTTATTTGTCTAATTTTATAACAGAAACAAAGGTTTTTTTATTGCTATCTCTGTCCCTATTACAGAGATTCATCTCCTCTATTTGTCCGGTTTACTGTTATCATCAAAAGAGAAAGTAAAAGAAGATCCCAAATTTTGGCTTGTGCCCAGAACAGTAAATGAGGGGAAACCTTCCAATGGGGACACTAGTTCTGGTGCCCTTGGGAGCCCCAACAGTTTCCCTTAAAGTACAACTAAAGGCAAAACTTGTGTTTATCCCCTTCCCGCTGAGCGTACGCAGATATGCGGCCTCGGCTTTCGGGGGTTATACCGGGATGATGCCCGCAGCTGCAGTACCATTTTTTTAAGAGCAGGCGATTGGCTTTCCAGGGATAACAACCGATGCGGCTAAAAGCTGCTCGATAGTTATCCCGGAGGAGCCGGAGTGGACATTCCTCCCTCCCGCCGCTCTGACCGGGCCTCCTATCCCACCGGGAGACCCGATCCACGATCCTTCACTTCCGGGGTCTAGGCACAGACTGGAACGAAGCCGTAAAAGGCTTCGTTCCAGTCTCCTGAATGTAAATACGGAAGTGACGTCACGACCGGGTTACTCGGCTGCCAATGGCGCCAGATTTAAACAAATATACAGAATCACCGTTTTCAGTGATCTGAATACTTTGAAGTGCAAAGGAGGGATTGGAGGTCTTTTAGACCCCCGATTCCTCCATAAAGAGTACCTGTCACCACCTATTACTGTCACAAGGGATGTTTACATTCCTTGTGACAGCAATAAAATTGATCAAATTTATTTTTTTTAAAACACAATTTAATAAAATAAAAATGAATAAGAAAAAAAATAAAAAATGTTGAAAGCGCCCCCATCCCTGCGAGCTCGCGCAGCAAATAAAACGCATATGGAAGTCGTGCCCGCATATGTAAACGGTGTTCAAATCACACATGTGAGGTATCGCCGCGATTGCCAGAGCGAGAGCAATACTTTTAGCACTAGACCTCTGTAACTGCCACCTGGTAACCATAAACATTTTTTAAAGCGTCGCCTATGGAGATTTTTAGGTACCGTCGTTTGTCGCCATTCCACGAGTGCGTGAAATTATAAAGTGTGACATGTTTGGTATCTATTTACTCGGCGTCACATCATCTTTCACATTATACAAAAAAAATTGGGCTAACTTTACTGTTTCGTTTTTTTTAAATTCATTAAAAAGTATCCCTTTTCCCAAAAAAGTTGAGTTTCAAACACCGCTGCACAAATACCATGTGACATAAACTATTGCAACAATCGCCATTTTATTCTTTAGATTCTCTGCTAAAAAAAATATATATAATGTTTGGGGGTTCTAAGTAATTTTCTAGCAAAAAATACGGATTTTAATTTGGTAAACACCAAATGTTAGAAATAGGCTTAGCCATGAAAGGGTTAAAGTACTATTGTGTTACATGGCGCTCCACTGACATCTACTGGTCAAACGTGTGAAAAGCACCAGAGCCGCCCTGGTTGTATTTTTTTTCCCTTTGGACGATTCCATTGTCTCAGTGGGTGGATATCAAATCCAATGCAGAATGCGAAAATACTCTGTAATGTGTTCCGAGATATAATAACACAATGACTGATATATTAGACATTTAAAAAGACACCCCCTGTTTAAACAAGTGCCTGGATTTGCTTTCTTTTACTTTTTTGCCCTGCCGATGCTGTCTTGGTGCTCCCCCGTGTGCGGGGTGGGAGAGACTGTCATGTTCTTCCGCACAAGCTGCAGCCTCTGCAGAGTAAGTAAGTAAAGTTTGTGCGGTGCTGTGTGTCCGGCTGTGTGCGGAGGGGCGGTGGTGGGTCAGTGATAGGGAGGGGGTGAGGTGATGTTGGGGGACCCCCTTCTTCCGCCCGGTCTGGGTGCTGGAGAGCCCCCCGGAGGTTGTTTGTGTGTCCCCCTGTGTACACCTCTGTGTTCTATTGTATATCACACGGAGCCCCCCCTCGGCTGTGCTGCGGGCTCCATACATGGTGACTGTCATTGTAGGGAATAGTAAGGAGCTGTGTGTTGTGTAATAGAGGCTCTGTGTTATGTAAGTACAGTCATATACCCAACACACAGGAGTCCCATCCTCCATTCTACTACCTATACATAGGAGGTGGTGGGGGTCCTGCAGGCACTGTCTGATCTCTGGTGGAAGCTTTCTACATAGGAGGAACAATCTTCACCCTTCAATACTGGGCACACTCACCCCCCTTCCTGCCCAGGCCAACTTTCAGCCCGTTCAAACGGCCCCCCGAATCCATGCGCCCGGCGCCCAATCTACATGCGGACGCATGGATTCCAATGTTTTTAAGCACATGATTAGAGCCTGAGCCTCCAATTGGCTTCAAAAACAGGTGGGCTCGGGGCGCAGAAGACTGCGAGCCTACCTAATTGTGTGGCAATAGCAAATTAATATTCACTGTTGTCTCCCTGATTCTCCTCCCGGCCAATCAGGAAGTGGGTCCTGAGACCCGATTGGCCAGGGAGTCTAATGGCGCGTACACACGATCGGAATTCTCATTGGAAAAAGCTCTGATGGTTTTCCTGTTGTAATTCCGATGGAATTTCGCTCAAACTGTCTTGCCTACAGACGGTCACACCAAATTCCGACGGTCAATAACACCGCGACATACAAAGTGTTCAACGGCACTATAAAAGGGAAGTTTAATGCTTGCGAGCATGCGTCGAATTGTTTCCGAGCATGCGCCGGAATTTTGCGTGTCGGAATTGCACACACACGATCGGAAAATCCGATAGAAAGGAAAATTAAGAACATGCTCGCAATCCAAAGTCCGCCGGAAATGCCGACAGAAAAAGACCGATGGGCATACACACGGTCGGAAAATCCGATGAAAAGCTCCCATCGGACTGTTTCCATCGGAAATTCCGGCCGTGTGTATGCAGCGTTAGGACTCCCTGGTCAATTGTCCCTTGGGGTCCTCAAGTCTGGAGTAGGGTGGTGGACCCTGCTTTTGGTGACATCAGGACCCTGGAATGTGGGGGAACAGACGCTGTGGGTAGCAGTGGAAGATCGGTTAATTTTATCTCCAAACTATGGCCCTATAGTTGTTCAGGAACTACAATTCCCATCATGCCTAGTTCTATCTGTGAATGTCAGAGTTATACAATGCCTCATGGGAGGTGTAGTTCTGCAACAGCTGGAGGGCCGTAGTTTGGAGATCCCTGCCCTAGACATAATCGAGCAATCAACCCTTAGGGGGCAGGGGCAGTCCCTGGTGTAGTAGGAGTTAATCCTCATTAAATTGGAAGTAAAGGCAAATCCTAAGACCCCTTTCACATGGGCTTTCCAGTTTTTCAGGTGTACCTGCTCTGAGCCTCCATTCACACCTATGGGGCGGTGGATGACGGTGGTGACATGTCCTCTGACACCCGCTGCTATCCTATCCTGAAATCCAGATGGATGGAGATCCTATTTTCCATCCGTCTGGCGGATCGTATGAAAACGGACAGGCTGATCTCCCCATAGAGGAGAGCCGGGCTCTGACAGTTCCATCTGCACAGTGACCTGTCATCCACCTGCTTAGCTCTGAGCAAAGCGGAGTCCACCAGGCGGACCGCCCGTGTTAGAGGGCCCTTGTTTCGTCACATATGGCGACCCATCACATTTGGCTACCCGCTGGAGTGCGCATGCGCAACACCGCTATATGCGCACCAACACTTACAAATCTTTTGTCAGTCTTAACACTTTTTTAAAAGTGTTTAAAAAAAAATAAAAAGTGTTAAAAGTTTTTTTTGTCACTTTTTAAAACGTAAAGTGTTGGAACGCATATGGCGGCGTCGCGCATGAGCACTCCTGCGGGTAGTCAAATGTGATGGGTCGCCATATGTGACGAAACACCCTAACTAACTGGAAACCTAAACCTACTCTCTCCCCCATTCTAAGCCTAATCTGTCTAGCCCTGTAAAGAAAAGATCGCTATACTTACCTGTTCTGAAGCCGCTCCGGTCCGGTCCCAGGCTGAGCTGTCTGTAGGAGATTTAGTTTTTATTTAGGTTATTATTATTATCATTATGGTCGTATGTGTGTATGTTTACACTCTGTTTCAGGTTGATACACTGATACTTTTTGTGCATTTGCAGAGTATTGGTGGCTACTTTAGTATCATCTGCCGCATATTACCACCCATACAAACTGTTACATTCTTTCTGACTCACAGTTGCCTTTCATTCCGTACCAGTGTTCATTTTGGCAGCAGATTTTGATTTCGTTTTAGTCTCAAGCCTCGTTCACGCGATCAGATTTTTCAGACGGAAATTGTGTGATAGGCTGTTGGCGGAAAATCCGACTGTATGCTCCATCAGGCCAACTTTCCGTGGACAAACGTTGGGTGACAGGTTTATACATTTTCTACGGACAACGATCTGTTGTCGGATTTTCCTATTGTCTGTACACAAGTCCGTCGGACAAAAGTCCAAAGTACAAACACGCATGCTCGGAATCAATGCTCACCAAACACAACATTAGCAGAAGGTGCCCAAAGGGTGGCGCTAAAGTGATGGAAAATGGCGTAGTACTTCACTACGTTCGTGTTTGTTGGCCAACAATTGTGTACCGTTTGTATGCAAGACATGTTTCTGGCCAACGCCCTTCGGACAAAAGTCAGATGCTTTGTCTGCGGAAAATCTAATCGTGTGTACGAGACTTTAGTCTTAGGACTAAAATGCCATTTTAGTTTTAGTCCAATTTTGGTCTTCTGTAATTTTTAGTTAAGGTCGTATTTAGTCGACTAAATCTGCAGTACATTTTAGTCGACTAAAATTTAATGGCTGTATTTAAATTGTAATGCATTAGTTAACATTTCTCTAGAATTTCCAAACTCATTATACACTGCTGTAGTGAAAAATCGAATATGTTATTAATGGTATTAAGGTATGAACATGCACTACAGACCAGTGTTATTTTGAAGTCAATTTAGTTTTAGTCTTAGTCTTTTGACTAAAATGGCGTTTTAGTCGTCTCAGTTGTTTTAGTTTTAGTCGTATTTTAGTAGACTAAAATAGTATTAATTTAGTAGACTAAAATAGTATTAATTTAGTCGACTAAAATAGTATTAATTTAGTCGACTAAAATAGTATTAATTTAGTCGACTAAAATAGTATTAATTTAGTCGACTAAAATAGTATTAATTTAGTCGACTAAAATAGTATTAATTTAGTTGACTAAATGGTTTTGTCGACAAAATTAACACTGTTCCTTACTGGGTCATTCCCTCCCAGCGGCCTGCGATTCCTTGTTGGTGAATGTACACCACTTTAGAACAGCCCCACTGCAAGAGATAATTTTATGTTTGCCCAGAGTTGGTCGCTTCAATACTGGGCACTTTCACCCCCTTCCTGCCCAGGCCAATTGTAGCTTTCAGCACTGTCACACTTTTGAATGACAATTGCATGGTCATTCAACACTGTACCCAAATTAAATTTTTATAATTTTTTTTCACACAAATAGATTTATTTTGGTGGTATTTAATCACCACTGGGTATTTAATTTTTTTCTAAATAAACACAAAAAAAGACCAAACATTTTGGTGGAAAAAAACATGTTTTTCCTAATTTTTGTTATAAAATTTTGCAAATAATCTTTCTTCATAAATTTAGGCCAAAATGTAGTCTGCTACATTTCTTTGGTAGAAATAACCTAAATCACTGTATAGTTTTTAGTCTGTGTAAAAATTATAGAGTTCACAAACTACAGTATATCTGAAAATCGATTAATCCTGATGTACTCTTTCTTGAGGCCCGAAAATGTCAGGATATTACAAATACAGTACCCCCAAAATTACCCCTTTTCGGAAAGAAGTTAGACCAAGGTATTTAGTAAGAGACATAGCAAGTTTTTTGAAATTGTAATTTTTGTCACAATGTTTTGGAAAATTAAAATTAATTTTTTTTTAATTTTTTTATTATTTTTTTTTACATACTGTCATCAGTGCAGTACAGTGTCATCATATAACTGGTGTGGCGGTGATCAGGGACACTGACTGGTGACCGTATGTAAAAAAAGTTTTCTTTTTTTATTACATTAATAATTGTAAGGAAAATGTCCAAATTGGGCCCAAAGTTTCAATATTTTGTGTGGCCACTATTATTTTCCAACACTGCCTTAACCCTCTTGGGCATGGAGTTCAATAGAACTTCACAGGTTGCCACTGGAGTCCTCTTCCACTCCTCCATGACAACATAACGGAGCTGGTGGATGTTAGAGAACTTGCGCTCCTCCACCTTCCATTTGAGGATGCTCCACAGATCCTCAATAGGGTTTAGGTCTGGAGACATGCTTGGCCAGTCCATTACCTTTACCCTCAGCTTCTTTAGCAAGACAGTGGTCATCATCGTGTTTTTGTGGCCGTTATCATGTTGGAATGCTGCCCTGCAGCCCAGTCTCCGAAGGGAGGGGATCATGCTCTGCTTCAGTATGTCACAGTACATGTTGGCATTCATGGTTCCCTCAATGAACTGTAGCTCCCCAGTGCTAGCGGCACTCATGCAGCCCCAGACCATGACACTCCCACCACCATGCTTGACTGTAGGCAAGACACACTTGTCTTTGTACTCCTCATCTGGTTGCTGCCACACACTCTTGACACCATATGAACCAAATAAGTTTATCTTGGTCTCATCAGACCACAGGACATGGTTCCAGTAATCAATGTCCTTAGTCTGCTTGTCTTCAGCAAACTGGGACAACAGCCATGTAGACCAATATGATGCAGTGTGCAGCGTATGGTCTGAGCACTGACAGGCTGACCCCCCACCCCTTCAACCTCTGCAGCAATGCTGGCAGCACTCATACGTATATTTCCCAAAGACAACCTCTGGATATCACGCTGATCACGTGCAATCAACTTCTTTGGTCGACCATGGCGAGGCCTGTTCTGAGTGGAACCTGTCCTGTTAAACCGCTGTATGGTCTTGGGCACTGTGCTTCAGCTCAGTTTCAGGGTCTTGGCAATCTTCTTATAGCCTAGGCCATCTTTATGTAGAGCAATAATTCCTTTCAGATCCCCAGAGAGTTCTTTGCCATGAGGTATTAACCATTTGACATATTTTGATACTTTATAAATGTAAAATAACTCTTTGGAGTTGGGAAATATGTTTTATGGAACAGTATAACAATGTAAGAGTCCAATAGAGTGGGTGCTTTTCTTTTGAAAAGGGACTGTTCTTTGATTAACCACTTGCTTACCGGCACTTAAACCCCCCTCCTATCCAGACCAATTTCCAGCTTTTGGTGCTCTCACACTTTGAATGACAATTACTCAGTCATGCAACACTGTACCCAAATGAATTTTTTGTCCTTTTTTTCCCACAAATAGAGCTTTCTTTTGGTGATATTCGATCACCTCTGGGTTTTTTTTTTTTTGCGCTATAAATGAAAAAAGACCGAAAATTTCGAAAAAAAAACGCATTTTTCTTTGTTTCTGTGATAAAATTTAGAAAATAATAAATTTTTCTTCATAAATTTTGGCCACAATTTATACTGCCACATATCTTTAGTAAAAATAAACCCAAATTAGTGGATATTATTTGGTCTTTGTGAAAGTTAGAGAGTCCACAAACCGTTTTATCACACCTGATGTACTGGTGACCTATCTCATTTCTTGTGACACTGATGACAGATGGCACCGATACGTGGCATTGATGACAGGTGACACTGATAACAGATGGCACGTGACACTGACAGGTGGCACTGATGACAGATGGCACTGATACGTGGCACTGATGACAGATGGCACTAATATGTGGCACTGATGACACGTGACACTGATATTGCACTGATGACAGATGGCACTTATACATGGCACTGGGGACAAATGGCACTGGGGACAGGTGGCACTGGCAGATGGCACTGGGGACAGATGGCACTGGGGACAGATGGCACTGGCAGATGGCACTGGGGACAGGTGGCAGTGGGGACAGATGGCAGTGGTGGCAGTGGGGACAGATGGCAGTGGTGGCAGATGGCACTTTATTTATTTTATTTTATTTTTTTCTCTACTTACGGCCGCTGCAGCCGTTCATCTCTCCCTCCTCACACGCTGTCTCTGTGTGAGGAGGGAGAGCGGCGCTGAGAGATGATCTCATATGTTTACATATGAGATCATCTCCCATTGGACACGCCGATCGCGATGTAAACGGCCGCTGTGATTGGCCGTTTACAGCGATCTGTGATTGGCTGTGTCCAAGGGACACGGCCAACACAGAATTTCCCCGCTGCACGCTCGTGAGTGCGCACAGGGAGCGAGGAAAGGGGAGGACGTCATATGACGTCCTCCCGGGAATTGACATCCGCGCCGAAGCCGTCATTCGGCTATGGCCGGATGTCAAGTGGTTAAGGCACCTGCTCAGGTGAGAGGACAATATATCCTTTTTCCTGATACTTTATGTCTCTGTATTTATGGTAATTGTCATCATACAGCAGTCACCTAATTTTTGTAAGACCCACTTTATAATCCAAAAAACATTTTGGAAGTTGTAAAACTCACAGTATAAAAAGATTATATCTTATAATCTTATAATTATACCCTATTTTTATCAATTTCATTAATAATAAATAATTGTGCTAAATACACCTACACTTTTAGTTGGATTTTCTGTTTGTTCGTCTAGCACATATTTGTTTTTGTTTCACTATTATTGTTTTTACAACATTCATTATGGATGTTCACAACAGGGCACAGCAAATACACACATCTGAGGTTTATTTACTCATTTATATGGTAATGGTGATAAGTTTTAGTTTAGGCTGGGTTCACACTGGTGCGACACAACACTTGTCTTACTTTGGATCTGACTTTGCCCTGCGACTTGAAGTCATAGACCCGTCCAACTTCAATGAACGGGGATCCGACTTGGATCCCCGCCAATACCAGGCACTGTTTTTACAACATTCATTATGGATGTTCACAACAGGGCACAGCAAATACACACATCTGAGGTTTATTTACTCATTTATATGGTAATGGTGAGAAGTTTTAGTTTAGGCCGGGTTCACACTGGTGCGACACGACACTCGTCTTACTTTGGATCTGACTTTGCCCTGCGACTGGAGTCATAAACGGCAAATACCAGGCACTGTGTTTGGTATGAATTTTGAGGGGAACTCCACGCCAAATTTTAAATAAAAAAACGGCAACCAACGGCCAGGGTTGTCGGGAAGAGGCCCTTGTCCTCATCAACATGGGGACAAGGTGCTTTGGGGTGGGGAGGGGGGTCTTCTTTGCTGTGTCCTCCACATGGCTTCTCGAAAACAGCAAACGGGACAAATTATAGCTTTCTTTCAACAATGGCTTTCTTCTTGCCACACTTCCATAAAGGCCAGATTTGTGGCGTGTACAACAAAGGCTGGATTTACACCTATGCAGTTTTAGTGCTTTTTGCATTTTGCAGATTTGCACTACAGAATGTGTTCCATAGGAAACCATGTTAAATGGACTGTAGTGCAAATGTGCAAAATGCAAAAAGCACTAAAACTGCATAGGTGTAAATCCAGCCTAATAGTTGTCCTGTGGACAGATTCTCCCACCTGAGCTGTGGATCTCTGCAGCTCTTCCAGAGTTACCATGGGCCTCTTGACTGCTTCTATAATTAATGCTCTCCTTATCCGGTTTGTCAGTTTAGGTGGACGGCCATGTCTTGGTAGGTTTGCAGGTTTGCCATACTTTTTCCATTTTCGGACGATGGATTGAACAGTGTTCCATGAGATGTTCAAAGCTTGGGATACTTTTTTATAACCTAACCCTGCTTTAAACTTCTCCACAACATATCCCTGACATGTCTGGTGCGTTCCTTGCCTTCATGATGCTGTTTGTTCACTAAAGTTCTCTAGCAAGCCTCTGAGGGCTTCACAGAACAGCTGTATTTATACTGAGATTAAATTACACACATGGGGACTATTTACTAATTAGGTGACTTCTGCAGGCAATTGGTTTCACTAGATTTTAGTTAGGGGTATCAAAGTAAAGGGGGCTGAATACAAATACACACCACACTTTTCACATATTTATTTGTAACATTTTGCAAACCATTTATCATTTTTCTTCCACTTCACAATTATGTGCCACTCTGTGTTGGTCTATTGCATAAAATCCCAATAAAATACATTTACATTTTTGGTTGTAACATGACAAAATGTGAACAAATATGAGGGGAATGAATACTTTTTCAAGGCACTGTATATATGTTAACGTTCATTGTTGAGGTCATATAGTACAATCTCCTGCTGAGTGTGTATATGCTATCACACAAGTAAAGCAGTTTGTTTAGCAAACCTGCTGGAGGACACGAACCTTTGCCCATTCCTTATCAGGAACATTAGAATTGACAGACTTCACATTACAGGTTTACATTAAAGAACACCGGGTTTTGCAGTCTTATGAAGTTAGCTTAGAAAAAGAAGATATGGCAATGATGTGCATATGTGCAGTAGGTTTATTTATTTATTTAGGTTTCTCTTTCCTCTCTCCTTTACCCATCAAAACCAGCAAGGTATGATTTACAAAAAGAATAGAGCATGTTTGCTTTGCAAAGTGAATTTTCACCTAGCTTAGTGCCCGTTCACACCAGCCGCTGTGTTAGCAAACAGCCTCCGGTGTTCGGTGTCAAGACAGCGGTGCTGATGCTCTGTAAACAGCATATTGTTGTGTTTACTTTTTTGCATGAATTTTATTGAAATGTCAGAAAGTGACATTACATTAAGTTCTATTTGCTGCAGGTTGGTGCAATGAGGTAGATTGCGTCACACCATGCTGTGCTGAAAAAAGAATAGTTCATGTCAAAATGCTGGTCAGCGCACACCACTGGCACAGGGCCATATTAAGAGCATTGTAGGCCCCCGGGCAATACAGTGCACTGGGTCCCTGTCTACACGATCACGCACGAGAATAAAAATGCAAATTATCAATAAGGCTATATTTATTGGTACTTCCAACAAAATCAGTGTTTAAACATTAACACGTTAAACAATTAAAACGTTTGGAATATAACACGAGTTTGGTGGGCACAGTGGCAGCGTTTTATGGGCACAACGGCAGCGTTTGGGCACAGTGGCAGCTTTTGATGGGCACAGTGGCAGCTTTGATGGGCACAATTGCAGCTTTGATGAGCACAGTGGCTGTTTTATGGGCACAGTGGCTGTTTGAGGGGCACAGACACTGGCTGTGTTTGATGCACAGCTTGAACTTACTTAGGTAAGTAGACATTGTTAGACTTACTTGAGGCCGCCGGCCTGGTGCAGTACAGTGTGTCACTCACAGCAGCAAGGCAGCGCCAGCTATCAAGGGCCATATTTCCGCTCCCTCTCCATGCTGTCTGAAGAACATGGCAGAGGTGGGCGGAGCCTGTTCACTAGCCACTGGGGCAGCCGCGGTGCGCTATGAATGCTGGGGCGGCCGCGACCTCTGATTGATGTCACTGGTTGCTAGCTAGATGCCGGCTGGCGAAGTGAGCAACCAGTGCAGTCAGTCAATTTAAGCAGCAGATTGCAGCGCTGAGGATCAGCCCTGGATGGGGCCCTCCAGACAAGTGGGGCCCCCGGGCAACTGCCCAGCATGCCCAGTGGAAAAAACGGCCCTGCACTGGCATGATAGGAAACGAGGCTTGTTGTCTTGTCTTGCGTTGGACAGTCCCAAAACACCTGGTGTGAACAGGCCTATAGCAAGTGATGTAAAACTGTGCTGACTTCAGTCATCCAATCATGTGTAAGCATAAATCCTGTTTTTTTTTGTTTTGTTAGGTTGTACTGTGCATAGTGGTATGACTGACTGAAGGCCAAGACAGCAGTGCAGGTAGAACTTTTTACCTGATGGATTGTATTAGTAAAGAGCATTAAAAAATATTACGAATTTTTTGCAGGCAAATTATTATGAAATTGACAGGTTCTGTTTACTGTATGGCCCAGTTTACTGTGTGAGGGCAGGGAAATTGTTCTGAATGGTACTGCTGTGCTAAACATCATAATGGTGGTTTCTGGAGGAAGTAAGCAAGCCTCTTGTACTGGGCTCCACAGAATTCTCTTGACTCAAGTGTGGGCATGTTTCCTACCACTGATCTTTGGTATAATTATTATTATAGGTACTTTATATAGCGCTGTCAATTTACTCTGCGCTTTACATATATATTTTACATTCACATCAGTCCCTGCCCTCAAGGAGCTTACAATCTATGGTCCCTAACTCACATTCATACATACACAAACTAGGGCCAATTTAGATAGGAGTCAATTAACCAACCAGCTTGGTCTTGAAAAATGGAGTACCTGGAGAAAACCCACGCAGGCACAGATGATTCCCTAGAATCATACTGGAAGAATTTAAGTTTATCTAAAGCTAGCTACATGGATCAAAATTTGTCCGGTTCAGTAGACTGGACAAATTTCAATTCATGTATGGGCAGGCTGGTTGTACAGAAGTCGATCTACCAACCAGCCTGTTGTGGTTTTCCAGAAGGATCAGTGCTGCCACCTAGATCAGTGTATTCTGACTGCAGGGAAGTCACCCTGCAGTCAGAATACAATGACTCAATGGGAGTGATTCCCCCATCCACATCAAGTATGTGGAACAAAAAAATGTTTTCCTTTTTTTTATTTTTTATTTTACTATGTGTTGCTTACCTTGCCCTGTGTGCTGTCCTTTATTTTACATCAGTGGAAGATCTCTCCTCCCTTCAGATTCAGGCGTAAATCATTTCTCTGTACAAGCTTTCCGTTGGAAAAGCCATCCAAGATCTTTCTGATGGAAAATCCGCTTGTGTGTACGCGGCATTAGGGTTTTTTTTTTAATACCGTACGAGTGGAAGGGACTCGGGGAGCGCTAAATGTCCATGGGTTAGGGGTGAAAATGACTTGTCTTGCCTTGGGTGCTGACAACCCACGCTACAAATTTTTTGTTTTCTATTAGGGGTCCCCACAACTTGGGAAATGTTATCAAAGAGTCACAGCACTGGGGAGGTTGAGAACCACTGGTCTAGTGTATCCTTCACAGTGTGAATATTGAGAGGGGGGACAGTAGGCTTGCCCTTCCAAAGAAATTGACCGCAATTCTGGCATGAGCAAATGTGAAATTGCGCAAAGGTCAGTAGGAATTGTAGTTTTAAGCCACAGAGCCACATGTCTGAATTCAAACATGCAGCCCCAGCTAGAGCACAGATGCACAAATTTGGAAGTGAAGGATTTCACATAGATGGAGGTGAGAAGGCAGAACAGGAAAATTCCCATTGGTAAATGGATTTGTGATTTGATTAATGAGCAGTTTGAATGCAGAGGGATTATATGCAGCATTACTTTATTCGTGAAGAGATTTAAGTTCTACTTTAACAACCCAATTTCCGTCTTTCAGGGATCATAGCGGCAACCCAAGATACCTGAGAGAGAACGGATACGTCACTGCAACTGACTTTTTAAGTGCCAAGCCTCAGACATGGGGTGGACAGTTTTTCTTCTAGGAAGAAGATGTATACAAATCCAGCGACCTGAAGCCAGGCTGCTTAAAAGTACATTATGTTTCACTTGTATGAGGCACATTTCATCAAGTTCTGTGGTACAAGACTGCCCGCCTTCTCCGAAACGGGCCTCGGTGAGGATTGGATGTGCTTCTGGTTTCTGGGGGGATACTGCAGCTTCAGGTAATGGTTCACTCAGCTGTCAGCTGTTAAACTTGATCATGGTTGATGTATGTTGTACCCAGAGGAGTGACAGATGATTTCTGTAATTCAAACAAACTCTGTATGTTTATTTTACATTTTATTTTGAATATTATTATTATATTAATATTATTATTATTATACAGGATTTATATAACGCCAACTGCGCAGCGCTTAACAAAATGAAGGCAGACATTACAGTTACATTACACTTTGGTACAAGAGGAATCAGAGGGTCCTGCTCATTAGAGCTTGATAGTATAGGGAAGGTATGGACCCTCTGTCAGGTTTTATTTATGTATCACCACAACAGAGACTTCTCACCATTTCCTGCCTCGAATACATGGGAAGTAAGAGAAGGTATCCCCAAAAAAGGGGGTTATCTCTGTTGACAGTTGTTGTCAGAGCAGCTGTAACCTCTGTGCCAAAAGCTAGAATAAAATGACTTATATAGGGACATGGGCGACAGGGTCACATGCACATGTCACATGGTGACCCCGCCCCCTTGTGTTGTCACAGTCCCGGAGGATGCAGTTGACCCTGTCGCCCATGTCCCTATATAAGTCCGAGCTCATTTACTTTACATTTTACACCTTAGGTGAATGGGTAGGGGTACATCGTACCCCATACAAATTCCGATAAGCCCCCGCCCGCAGACCCCGACAACCAACGGCCAGGGTTGTCGGGAAGAGGCCCTTGTCCTCATCAACATTAATTACTTTTTTAGAGCCTGCTGTACGTCTGTATAGGGCACTAATTTTGGGACATGCCTTCCCTATGTGGCATTTATAGTCTATTGATGTCACTGGGCACCAGTCTGTGTTAATAACAGCCATGTAATCACTAGGAAAATTGGCCACACTGCAATAAGAAATATTGAAAATCCACGAAATCCTGTTTAGTTTAGACTAGTTGTCATACAGACAGTTAATTCTCTAAAACCTGAGAACTCCTTTGTTAGGAAAGTAAGAAAAAAACAGTTAACAATATTAATATAATAATAATAATATAATTAAAGCTCAAATCCACTGAGGTTTTATTACTGCCTTTGTCACTGCTGGGGCGGATTTTTCACTTGAAAAAAACAAAGAAACATCTCTTAAATGGGGACCCAGAAAAAAAACTAAACTACATTTCGATAGAACGAGAAAGAGAATTCAAATTTTTAACAATGTTTTTAGTGCTGGCAGTGTCCTGGTGAAGTCAGCAAACCCCATTTTCTGTACCGACATCATGAGGATAGAAAGTGAACCACAAATCTAAAACAAAAATAACTTTGGCGTTTGGCTTTGAAGTGTAGGTTCACCTTCAGCAAGATTTATATGTTTTATGTACATACCCAAGGTTTTAAATGTGACACCTGCTCTCATTTCACATGCAGCTGTGGGGAGGGCCTCTCCACAATAACCGCTGGCCCCTCGATCCCCCTCTGTACTGCCATTTGGAGGAAGGCTGGATATTACAATTGTGCGCCCCCCTAGCAGCCGATGTGTTCTTCGTCCTATTCTCACTGCATATACATTTCAATGTAGGCCAGGGAGCCCAAAAAAATCTGAGCAAGAAGAAGAAAATTATGCAACTCCATTTTGATTGGTTAGCAGGAAAGCCCTAATTGTATACATAAACAACCACCACTGATTGCGCTGATCCAAAAGACCCCACCTGGGCTAAAGAGTCCTGTATATTATATTCTCCAATCACTAAGGTGCGGCAACTCCTTTAATAATCCACTGGGTGGTGGACATATACCTAATAGAGAAAAAAAAACAAGAGAGCGCACATCATCCCTAGTGTAATACCGTTTATTCAGACAGAAATAAAAACACTTGCAGCTAATGCACTCACATTTAAAGTGGAGTTCCAGGCTAAAATTAAAGTATCTCTAAAACAATCGAGCACCCACCCAACCCCCCATTCAGAAAGTGGCGCATGACTCGCGCATGCACAGTAGGAAACCGGCTGTGAAGCCAGAAGGCAATCCCGGCGCCTGCACCCAAGCTGATGGACGAATCAGCTTAGGGAGACGACATTGCGGGATCCCTCGACAGGTAAGTGTCCTTATTTTAAAAGTCAGCAGCCACATTATTTGCACCTGCAGACTTTTAAATTTTTTGTTTAAAGGCTGGAACTCCGCTTTAAAAGGTGATGAAATACCGTGTTTATGAGTGAATCCTCCTCTCCTGGACCATCTCTGTAAGATGTAAGGGAAATCTGTAAGCCAAGAGACCCGATGACTATAGTAAACTGCCCGTTCCCACTCTACTGCGCGTGCACCCGGACCAGCCAGAGCCGTGTGGCGATGAAAGCGGAACGTAACACAGGGAGAGATAGACGCTAGACGTCTGCGCGCTGGGGTTGCTATGACAACGAGTTTCGGAGGTGGGCCTCCTTTATCAAGTCACAACCAGAAAGATTACAGAGTATCCCTAACACTCCTTTACATATACACAATATCTGATATTATTAAAGTTAGTGTACAGGACCTGTAAATCTTGCAGACAACTTTCTTCTCTTTTTCATTTTCATCTAACATAGCTGACTGTTTTACTCGTTGAACTTTATTGACTGCTGTTCATTGAAAGGGATGGTGGCAGTAACACCTGGCATATACTGTAAATCTGAACAAAGAGCAAAGTGTGTTTCTTTTCCATGAGATTAGCAAAAATATGTGTTTTTATTGTCTTTCAGTTCCACAACTTGTTTATGGAGGAAAATTAGATTTCTTGGTATTTGACTACCTCTCTGAAATCACTATGTCTATACTGGCTGCTGCAAAAGCAAAGTCACCTGTAAGTAAACCCATAGTTCTGATTCTGTAATCATTAATCATTTTCCATCTTCTGAACTTTTATCATACCAATATTTTCTCCAGCCCAACAATCTTTAGAAAAAATAATGTTCTAATTTGTTTGGGAGTAAGGTGGAAAATCTATTCATTGCTGGTTTGAGATAGGTATAAGGAAAAATCTCTTATACCAGGTTCAGACCATTCCCTTACCTATGTAGAAAATTCCCTTGCCTATGTAGAAAAGGGAGTCAGCTTCTGTTACATCCATCCATTAGCCATTTTAGTGAGAGGAGGGTTTTCTCAGCTTTCCAGAAGCACAAGTGAAGAGGAGTAGCTGTCACATCTCCCATTGCTTTTAGTGAGACATCTTTCCATATGTGGCATGGTTAGTAAACTTCAGTGGAGTGGTAGATCCCATCACATAGAACATTTACTAATTGGTTTTCAGGAAGATATAAACATGTGCTATGGGCTAGCACGCCACTAATTTGGATAAAGTACAAAATATTCTATGGTCAAAGTCACGTTTAACAATATCCTGCTGTGTCCAGTTACAGGTCAGGAGCTTTGAGTCCATGAAGTATCTATGCAGAATTGCAGCATAGTTTCTGAATCTGTAGTTTTTATGCAGGATTGATGCAAAGGTTCTGAATCTTTACAGTAGCTATATACGATTTCCTGGAAAGGTTCTGAGTCTATGCAGTATCTATATAGGATTACTGTAAAGGTTCTGAGTTTATGCAGCGTATATATAGAATTGCAAAAGTTGCAGTATCTATGCAAAAGTTCAACGTCTATGCAGTATCTACGGTATATAAGATTGCTGAAGCCTTTAAGTCTATGCAGTAGTTATATAAACTGTCTGGAATTTTCCTAAATCCCTGTAGTATCTATAGAGGACTGCTTCAAATATTCTGAATCTTTGCAGCATCTATATAGGATTGCTGTAATGGTTCTGAATCTATGCAGTATGTATACAGGAATGCTGTAAAGGTGCTGAATCTATGCAGTATTGATATAGGATTGCTGTAACTGCTCTGAATCTATGCAGTATCTATATAACATGGCTGAAAGGGATCCTAACGTATGAAGGTTCTAATGCCCTGTACCCATGAGCGGAATTTCCGTCGGAAAAATCTTGGATGGTTTTTCTGACGGAATTCCACTCAAGCTTGGCTTGCATACACACGGTCACACAAAAGTTTGCTGAACTTTCGACCGTCAAGAACGCAGTGACGTACAACACTAGGACGAGCCGAGAAAATTAAGTTCAATGCTTCCGAGCATGCGTCGAATTGTTTCCGAGTATGCGTAGGAATTTTGCGTGTCGGAATTTGTACAGACGATCGGAATTTCCGATCAGAACTTTTTCCAACCGAAAAATTGAGAACATGCTCTCAATCTGATCCGATCGCATTTTCAATCCAAAAGCTCTCATCGGTCTTTTGCTGGCCTAATTTCCGATCATGTGTACGCGGCATACGTCTATGCAGTATCTCTATAGGATTCCTAAAAAAATACTGAATGTATGCAGTATCAATGTAGGATTACTGCAGAGGTTCTGAGCCTATGCAGTATCTATGTATGACTGCTGCGGAAGTTCTGAGCCTATGCAGTATTTATGTAGGATTTCTGCTGAAGTTCTATGCAATAGGTTTCATTATTTACTTTAAACCATTGGTATGATTTACACACACTGTTTAATTTACATTGTCTCTTATATTTATGTATGGGGACGATGGCACTATAATTATTTTAATAATAAAAAATCTACGTAACTTTTTCCTAATCAATATACAGCTGTCACATAACCCAGATCTTTCCCAGGTTGTCTGCAGGGAAACATAAGGATGAGAAGCTTCTAGTCCTCTGCTGCTGGTCACATGTTAAACAACTAAAAAAACAGCCTTTGGAATACAGAGTAAAAATTTATATTATCAATAAACTGTTTTTGAATTGGCATACAAATATATATTTTAAATCAAATCTTTATTAATATTATGGAAAAAACATGGTGCAGACGGATTTCTGCCAATCACAAGCTGTGTCACGCTCTCCAGCCTGTTTTTGAATAAGAGGGAGGTGATTCCTCCATTAATCTACATGTAATATCCCCACCATCATTGTGTTTAGCTAGTTAGTGGGCATGAGGGAGGGATTGGGCTGTCACCTACCACTGTGTATACCCCCACATGTGTGACTATATAGTCATATGGCCTGCTTAGATGTGATAGAGAATATATGCTCAGAATAGAAACTCACTGAAAACTGAGCATGTGCAGAGTTACCACCACAGTTGCAAAATTCCTAGCTGAATTGGGGACATGAACAGAAGGTGGAGATAGAGAGCAAAGGATCAACCAGGTTTTTGTGCAGAATACAGAAAACAAGTTAGTATGAACAGCATGTAATACACCATTTATTGCTAGTTTTTTATGATGTGGGTTTAGTGACACTTTATTTTTATTTTTTAAAGTTAATCCAAGAGACTAGACCCACAGGGTCAACATAATGAAGATACAGAAGCAAAACGTGTTACATGGACATATGTGGTGCTACACCTCATAACAGTTTGTAATATTACAGGAGAGGAGAGATTAATGACGGAGATTCAATTGATTTCCCGAGTGTATAGTAGGTCAAATCTTCTTGATATATAGTTCTACTAGGCATATTGTGCACTCCCTTACCCTATGAGAGCGTGTTTGTATGCGTGGTGAGAAAATACAGTGCTATTCCGTGAGCCTCGTCCCTTACAGTTGTCATTTTTATCTGAAGTACTAAGAGTAGAAAGAAATAGCGTAGACAGTAGGTGGGGGGAAAGAATGTTTAGGGGTTGTTTGGGGGTTCTAAGTATTTTTCTAGCAAAAAAATACAGATTTTAACTTGTAAGCAACAAGTGTCAAAAATACGCAGTGACGCTACAACGAAGAGGACGGGCTCCTGAATTTGTCAGCCGGCTATTTGTTTTTATGCGATCCATACAGGATATTTTATGTAAGTGTATTACTTTCTCAACTCGCCTTTTCAGGACAACCCTGGAGAGAGCGCAGCTCCGCCCACTTTTCAGGAAACACTTGCTTTGACCTTTAAATCCCTCCTCTTCCACCATGGCTCCAGTTATTGTGTTTCCCTGCCATGGTGGAAGCACTTGTGGGAACCATAGGGGCTGCGATCTCTCCAGGGGGAGTTGAAAGGCCTTACCTCTGTGAGGTGCTGTTTTTGCGGCAAACGACCATCCCAGCTCCTTCCCGGTACGTTCGGAGGGTGTTCCGGAGCTCCCAGCCTTGTCCAGCTCAGGGGAGCAATGGCCGACCGGAGGTCGAGGCGTCTTGGATACCTGGAAGCCCGAGTTTGTATCTCGCGCGCTGGAACCGAGTCGGCTTCCGGGTCTCCTCTGGAGGGCGGATGACGCGGCGGCCAGTGACGCGGCTTCCTGTTCGGGTGGTGCGACGAGTGGTTCCGGTCGCCTGATACGCAGGGGCTAGGGGGCGGGTCCGTAGACCGGTGCGTTCGTTTCCGGCTAGCGTAATGACGCCAGACCTGGGAAACTTGAAAAATCAGCTGTGTAGCTTCAGTCCCTGCTGTGCTCTCTGCATAATGGAGGAGAGATCTTCAGCGTCGGTGGAGGCAGGCACCACAGTCACCGGTCAGGCCCAGGTAAGAGGGGCACAACGGTGCTCTCTATTCTTATCCCTATGGGCTTACGTGTTTTTATTTCTGTACTATGTTGTTTCCTCCCTGAGGGGAGCCTGCCCCTACAGGTTCTGAGGTTACTTCTCTCAGACCTGTGGGTTAATGGTGGCTGTAATTTCCCTTTTTTCACAGGGGGTTTTTCCTTCTGCCTGGTGGTGGTGGTGTGAGCACTGGTTGTGTTAGTGGCCCTCTGCAGTAGCAGTAAGACATCCTTTTGTTTTTTTTAGGAGACTGTCTTGGGTAAAGCAAAACGGTCAAACCGTCCAGGCCAGAAGAAATGCCCCTCATGCAAGAATCCGTTGCGAGAATATTGGCAAAAAGCCTTGTGCAAATCTTGCATCAAGGAGCTGGTGGAGGAAGAGTCCTCCTAGCAATATAGGGATCTCTTTTCCTCTGTTAAGGAAATTGCAAGCTCTTTAAGCTCTGTCAAGACACTGCTGGCCCAGAGCCCAGCGGGTCAGAGCAGTAGCCAGCAGCCACCGCTAAGTCCTAGGGCATCCACCTCCAGACAGCTGGAGATCATGGATTCCGAGGACGAAGGGACTAGCACTCTTCCTTGCCTCAGGGATTCAGAGGACGAGGGGGAAGAAGAGGATGAGGATCGTAGATCTAGATATAAATTGTCCTTAGAGGAAGTGGACGACCTTTTGAACATTCAGGAGGAAAAGGTCCAGTTATCGGTCCATGATAAAATCTATCAGGGCCTGGATGACACCAAATCTAGGGATTTTCCGGTCCATAGAGTGCTGTCAGACATGGTCAATGATTTTTTTTTTTTTTTTGTTTATTTATTTTTTTTTTTTTTTTTTTTTTTGTGTTATTTTATTTTATTGTGTTTTTTTTTTTTTTATATTTTTTTTATGGTTTTTTTTTTTTGTTTTTATTTGTGAATATTTTTTTTTTTTTTTTTTGTTTTTTTTGGATTTTTTTATTATTTGTTTTTTTGTTTGATTTTTTTATGTTTTTTTTATGTGTTTTTTTTTGATTGTTTTTGTTTTTTTTGATGTATTTGTTTTTTTTATTTTTTTTTTTATGGTTTTTTTTTTTTAATTGTGTTTTTTTGTTTATTTTTTTTTTTTTTTTTTTTTTTTTTTTTTTTTTTTTTTGTTTTTTTTGTTTTTTTTTTATGTTTATTATTTTTTTTTGTGTTTTTTTTTTTTTTGTTGTTTTTTTTTTTTTGTTTTTTGATTTTTTTTCGACATGGTCTTTTTGTTGTTGTATTTTTTATTTTTGTGATTATTTTTTTTTGTTTTTTTTTGTTTTTTTTTTTTTATTTGATTTTTTGCATGGTCAAAAGGGAGTGGAAGGATCCAGAAAGAGGTCCTTTTCTCTCCAAAACCCTCAAGAGGCATTTTCCATTCAATGACAAAGAGTCTGAGGTTTGGAATAAAAAGCCTCGGGTTGATGCCGTTTTTTTTCAGGTTTCCCGCCGCACAGACTTAGCCTTTGAGAACATGTGGGTTCTCAGGGACACAATGGATAAAAGGGCAGATGCCCTCCTGAAAAAGGCATGGGATTCAGCGGCAGCAAGCCTCAAACCAGCCATGGCGTCCACAGTAGTGGCGAGAAATCTGGAGTGCTGGGATGAGAAACTGAAAAGTCACATTGAGGCAGGGACATCACGGAAGGACCTGTTGGAATCTTTTCCGTTGATCCTAAAAGCAGTAAAATACATGGCCGACGCTTCGGCCGAGTCTATCAAGATGGCAGCCAGGTCCTCGGCCCTAGTTAATTCGGCTAGGCAAGCTGTCTGGTTAAATACATGGTTGGGTGACACAGCCTCAAAGATTAGGCTGTGTGGCCTTCCCTTTTCAGGGGATCTACTTTTTGGTCCAGATCTGGAAACCATTTTGGATAGGACTGCAGATAAAAAGAAGGCCTTTCCTACTAAAAAGAAACAGGCACCGAAGAAGAATTTTCGTGCTGTTCAGCAGTCCCAAAAAGGTAGAGAAGACAACAAGAGTCGTTGGGCTTCCCAGAGGGGTAGAGGTAGAGGAGGAGTTCTCTTTAGATCTCCCTCTGACCAAACACCCAAAAGTAAGTGACAGTCCAGTTCCAGTATGAGGAAGGTTATCAGCCTTCCTTCTGCAACGGAACAGGATGACGTCGAGCCAGTTCGTGGGGAATATTGTCGCTCAGGGCTACAACCTAGAGTTTCTAGAGCCTCCTCCAAACAGGTTCTACGTCACGACCCTCCCAAAGGACCGAGACAAAGCCTCTGCCATGACGAGCCTGTTACAGGAACTGATACAGCTGACCAAACACCCAAAAGTAAGTGACAGTCCAGTTCCAGTATGAGGAAGGTTATCAGCCTTCCTTCTGCAACGGAACAGGATGACGTCGAGCCAGTTCGTGGGGAATATTGTCGCTCAGGGCTACAACCTAGAGTTTCTAGAGCCTCCTCCAAACAGGTTCTACGTCACGACCCTCCCAAAGGACCGAGACAAAGCCTCTGCCATGACGAGCCTGTTACAGGAACTGATACAGCAAGAGGTGATTGTCGAGGTTCTGAAACATCAGCAGGGGAGAGGGTTTTATTCCCACATTTTTCTGGTGAGGAAGCCCTCAGGAAGGTATCGGTTGATCTTAAACCTAAAGGTCCTAAACAAGTCGATCCGATACAAAATTTTCGTATGGATACAGTCCATTCGATAACGAAACTATTAATGCCAAATTGTTTCATGGCATCCCTAGATCTGAGGGATGCTTATCTGCATGTTCCAAATGCCCAGACCTCCCCACATTTCCTCCGGTTGGCAGTCAATCTGGGGACGTCCATTTGGCATCTGCAGTTCAGGGCTCTGCCCTTCGGGCTCTCCTCTTCCCCCAGGATCTTTACAAAGATTATGGCGGAAGCCCTGAAGCCTCTGAGGTTGAGGGGAATTTCCGTAGATCCGTACCTAGACGACCTTCTGTTTTTTGCGGACTCCAGGCAGCAGGTAGCCACAAATCTGCGGGTGGCTCAGGCTCACCTCAGGGACCTGGGGTGGCTCCTCAATTTAGAGAAGTCAAACCTGGTACCAAGTCAGAAAGTAACTTTCCTGGGCTATGTAATCAATTCAGTCCTCCAGAGAGTTTTCCTTCCGCAGGCAAAGTTGGAAAAGGTCCAGGCAGCAGTGAAACAAGTTCAAACGAATTGTCTAGTATCAGTTCGTTCAGCCATGAAGGTGCTAGGGCTCCTTATGGCCTCTATCCTGGCAGTACAGTGGGCCAGGTTTCACGCCAGGCCTCTCCAGTTAAACATTTTGAAGACGTGGTTGCATCAGGTTTCTCTGGAGAAGGAAATCAGACTTACCTCAAAGGTAAAAAGGGCTCTGTGGTGGTGGAGGTTTCCAACCAACCTTTCCAGAGGCCTCCCTTGGGTCTTCCCACTGGACAAGCGCCTCACAACAGACGCGAGTGCATGGGGCTGGGGAGCTCATCTGGATGGGCTAACGACACAAGGGACTTGGTCCAAGGCAGAGTCCCGAAGGTCGTCAAACTGGCGAGAGCTCAGGGCCATTCTTTTAGCCCTCCTAGCTTTTCAGCAGGAGGTGAAGGGTCATCATGTCCAAATCCTCTCGGACAATACGACTGCGGTAGCTTATGTGCAGAGACGGAGGGACCAGGAGCAGGGCCCTTATGGACCTAGCCGAGCAACTTTTCAGTTGGGCAGAACAGTATGTAGCCTCCCTCTCAGCAGTCCACCTAAAGGGCTCCCTAAATCTATTTGCCGATATGCTCAGCAGGAAAAGGCTGATAGAAGCAGAGTGGGGTCTGAATCAAGAAGTCTTTCTAATGATCACCAGAGTGTGGGGGTACCCTCAGGTAGACCTTTTTGCCAGTCAGCAGAACTGCAAAGTCCGCAGGTTCTTTTCTCTTCACAGGGAGGATGGGGCCATGGGTCTAGATGCTCTAGCATACCCATGGCACTACCACCTGTGTTATGCCTTTCCCCCCTTCCCTTTTAATTCCGGTAGTCCAAAGGAAGTTCAGGGAAGAGGGGACCAGCATGATCCTAATCATGCCTTTCTGGCCAAAAAGGCCCTGGTTCGCAACGCTCCTAAACTTAGCTGTGGAGACTACCAGCCAGGGAGGACCTGCTGTTGCAGGGAGCAGTGGTTCATCCAGAGGTAGGCAGACTTCAGCTAACTGCCTGGCTTCTGAGGAGGACCTCCTAAAGGCTAGAGGTTTGTCCAATAGGGTAGTCAAGACTCTACTTTCCAGCAGGAAGGAGGTGGCTAGGGCAATATACCTAAAAGTATGGAGAAAATTTAACTCGTATTGTACCTCCAAGGGCTTCCAGGTAAAGAGTGTAATTTCTGTCCTGGAATTTCTCCAGGATGGAATGGAGAAAGGATTAGCAGCCAGCACCTTGAAGACTCAGGTAGCGGCTCTGTCAGTTTTTTTTGAGAAAACCCTTTCCAGGGAGACTTTCATTTCTAGATTTTTTAGGGCGTTGGCATGAAATAGGCCAGTGGCCCTTACTTTTTTCCCTAGTCGGGATTTGTCCATTGTCCTACAGGGACTTATGGGGTCTCCTTTCGAACGCCTACAGGGGACTTGTTTAAAAAATTTAGTGTTGAAAACAATTTTTTTGGTAGCTATTACGTCAGCGAGGCAAATCAGTGAACTGCAGGCCTTGGCAGTCACGGAGCCTTTCCTTAGAATTTTTCCAGACCGAGTGGTTCTTCAGACAGATCCAGCTTTCCTACCCAAAGTCTCCTCAAAGTTTCATTGTTCTCAACAAATAGTTTTGCCTACTTTCTCTACAGTTCCTGCTAACGCGGGTGTCTTCTCCAGTCCCTATCAGTCACTAGGGATTTCAGAAAGTCTAATGCCCTCTTCGTAATCTTCTCAGGTCCTCGGAAAGGGGAAAAAGCTTTGAAGAGCACTTTGGGTAGGTGGCTTATGGTGGCACTTGCAGAGGCCTACAGGGCTAAGGGGGAATTGTCCCCATCGGGGATTGCTGCTCACTCCACAAGGGCAACAGCAGTATCTTGGGCTGAAAGGGCCGGTGCTACGCCTGATCAGATTTGCAAGGTGGCCACGTGGTCAAGCTACTCAACTTTTCTTCGGCACTACAGGCTGGACTTACTGTCAGCTGCGGATCAGTCCTTCGGCAGGAAGGTACTGCAGGCAGTAGTCCCACCCTAGGTAAGCTTCTCGGTTATCCTCTCCAGGGTTGTCATGAAAGGCGAGTTGAGAAAGACTTAGTTAGACTTAACGGTCACGGTATTTCTAAGAGCCTTTCAGGACAACCCCTAGTTTCCCTCCCTTGTGTTTCTAAAGCTTAAAGGGGATACAAGTATCTGTCATGGTTTGTGTGTGGTTCTCTGTGCTTTGTTTTCCAGTATGCCGGAAGGTCACAATAACTGAAGCCATGGTGGAAGAGGAGGGATGTAACGGTCAAAGCAAGTGTTTCCTGAAAAGTGGGCGGAGCTGCGCTCTCTCCAGGGTTGTCCTGAAAGGCTCTTAGAAATACCGGTAAGTCTAAATAAGTCTTTTTCGTTTAATAAATTGTCAAACCAGGATTACGCTATGGGCGGATTTCTTTCTTTTTGAGTATCATTCCAACTAGTTTGTGGAGACGGAATATCCCATAATTGTATCTGGTGCAAGCTGTTGATCTAGGGGAGAGAGAGGCCCGCGACACACTTGTCAGTTGGCTGATTGGCTGCAGTTTATGCTTAATCTGCTTCACCATCTGGTAAGCACATTGTCATCTAGGTGGTCGGGCACTTCTCTTCACCAATTGTATATGAAAAGCCACTGAGGTGTATGATCTGAGTCACGTTTGGACTGTCCTGTTAATCTTTGAATTATCACCTTTTCCCTGCTAGAAGATTTTTTCATTCATATCTACCAAGCAGATGTCAATACATAGACTAATTGAATGCCTAATTGCTTTCATTTTTTGTTCCATGCATATCATTCAATATTTCATTTAGGTGTACATTCAATATTTCACTTAGGTGTATATTATCTTAACTTACTTCATGTGGGTTTAGCTTTTTAAATGTAATTACATTTTTTTGAATAATTGGCGCAGCTTTTTATCTTTGATGTCAAAAATAGGCTTGGTCCAGAAGTGGTTAACCACTTCCCGCCCACCATATAACAGAATGACGTGCGCAAAGTGGTTAAGTTATCCTGACTGGATGTCATATGATGTCCAGCAGGATAAGCCGTGATCGTGCACATGCGGAGGCATGCAGCGCGGCGATCCTTGGTGGGGTGTGTTAGTCTGACACACCGCATCACCGATCTTGATAAAGAGCCTCTGATGTACAACTCAATTGAACTGAAATCTTTTAGGTGGAGGAAAGTAAAAATAAAAAAAACATTAAATAATATGGTTGCATAAGTGTGCACACCCTTAAACTAATAATTTGTTGAAGCACCTTTTGATTTTATTACAGCACTCTCAGTCTTTTTGGGTAGGAGTCTATCATCATGGCACATCTTGACTTGGCAATATTTGCCCACTCTTCTTTGCAAAAACACTCCTAATCTGTCAGATTGCAATGGCATCTCTTGTGCACAGCTCTCATCAGATCACCCCACAGATTTTCAATCGGATTCAGGTCTGGGCTCTGGCTGGGCCATTCCAAAACTTTAATCTTCTTCTGGTGAAGCCATTCCTTTGTTGATTTAGATGAAGTTCCTCTTCATGTTCAGCTTTCTAGCAGAAGCCTGACGGTTTTATGCCAATATTGACTGGTATTTGGAACTGTTCATAATTCCGTCTACCTTGACTAAGGCCCCCAGCTAAAGAAAAACAGCCCCAAAGCATGATGCTGCCACCACCATGCTTCACTGTGGGTATGGTGTTTTTAGTGATGTGCAGTGTTGTTTTTGCACCAAACATATCTTTTGGAATAATGGCCAAAAAGTTCAACCTTCAAGTTTCATCAGACCAGAACACATTTTCCCACATGATTTTGGGAGACCTCAGATGTGTTTTTGCAAAATTTAGCAGGGCTTGGATGTTTTTATTCGTAAGAAAAGGCTTCCATCTTGGCACTCTACCCCATAGCCCCGACATATGAAGAATATGGGAGATTGTTGTCACATGTACCACACAGCCAGTACTTGCCAGATATTCCTGCAGCTCCTTTAATGTTGCTGTAGGCCTCTGGGCAGCCTCCCTGACCAGTTTTCTTCTTGTCTTTTCATCAATTTTGGAGGGACATCCAGTTCTTGGTAATGTCACTATTGTGACATATTTTCTTCACTGTGTTCCATGGTATATCTAATGCCTTGGAAATTCTTTTGTACCCTTCTCCTGACTGATACCTTTTAACAATGAGATCCCTCTGATGCTTTGGAAGTTCTCTGCGGACCATGGCTTTTGCTGTAGGATGGGACTAAGAAAATGTCAGGAAAGACCTACTAGAACAGCAGTACTTTATTTGGGGTAATCAGAGGCACTTTAAATGATGGCAAGTGTGTACTGACTCCTATTTAACATGAGTTTGAATGGGATTGCTTAATTCTGAACACGGCTACATCCCAAGTTATAATAAGGTGTGCACACTTATGCAACCACATTTATTTTATTTTTACTTCCCTCCACCTAAAAGCTGCATATGATACTCCAATGCTGGCCATACACTGGGCAATATAAACCAAAGAAATTGGATCTTTTGTGGGCTCATGTACCATCATGTTCGGGTGACCGTTTTAACGATCAGTTTCACTTATTACACTTTAAAAAGTAGCGAATATTTGATCATCCTTGTATGTTTTTCTTATTGTACCATTGTATCTCAATAAAAATGTGGTTTTCTTTTACATTTTCAGAATTTAGGATTCACTCCAGACTTTGTGCATACGGCCATGGCACCATATCTTAAAGATATTCATAAATCAGGTACTTTTTTTGTTTCCCTTTGTTTGGTATTTTAATTCAGCATTGGTCTAAAGAATATAAATGCTGTATAATTATGTGATGAAGTGTACAAAGGAAACCTTCCAGCAACACACCTTACTATTTATTTTTAGTAAACATTCCCCACACAGCTGGCTTCCTGTTCTATAGATCATTATCCGATTGTCAACTCATCCAGGAAATTCCACGTGACAATCCTGATGTGTATTTTTATTAGCAGACCCCTTGCAGATGCCTCTGGCTGGCCAATGCTCTTTCATCTGCAGTTTTATCACTGAACTGTAGCATCTGCCAGTTCTCCCTACTACTCCTTTTTCTACCAACATGTATGCCTGATCTAAAAAAAGACATGTTTGCAGTTGTGTGAGCAGATCTGATTCAGAGCTGAACACAAAAGTCTAAATACACACACACATTATATATATATATATATATATATATATATATATATATATATACACAGTTGCAATAAAAAGTATGTGAACCCTTTTGGAATGATAGGGATTTCTGCACAAATTGGTCATAAAATGTGATCTGATCTTCATCTAAGTCACACAACAATAGACAATCACAGTCTGCTTAAACTAATAACACACAAAGAATTAAATGTTACCATGTTTTTATTGAACACACCATGTAAACATTCACAGTGCAGGTGGAAAAAGTATAAAAAAAAACTTGGATTTAATAACTGGTTGAACCTCCTTTGGCAGCAATAACTTCAACCAAACGTTTCCTGTAGTTGCAGGTCAGGAGTAATTATTGACCATTCCTCTTTACAGAACTGTTTCAGTTCAGCAATATTCTTGGGATGTCTGGTGTGAATCGCTTTCTTGAGGTCATGCCACAGCATCTCAATCGGGTTGAGGTCAGGACTCTGACTGGGCCACCATAGAAGGCGTATTTTCTTCTGTTTAAGCCATTCTGTTGTTGATTTACTTCTATGCTTTGGGTCGTTGTCCTGTTGCAATACCCATCTTCTGTTGAGCTTTAGCTGGTGGACAGATGGCCTTAAGTTCTCCTGCAAAATGTCTTGATAAACTTGGGAATTAATTTTTCCTTCGATGATAGCAATCCGTCCAGGCCCTGACGCAGCAAAGCAGCCCCAAACCATGATGTCCCCACCACCATACTTCACAGTTGGGATGAGGTTTTGATGTTGGTGTGCTGTGCCTCTTTTTCTCCACACATAGTGTTGTGTGTTTCTTCCAAACAACTCAACTTTGGTTTCATCTGTCCACAGAATATTTTGCCAGTACTGCTGTGGAACATCCAGGTGCTCTTGTGCAAACTGTAAAGGTGCAGCAATGTGTTTTTTGGACAGCAGTGGGTTCCTCTGTGGTATCCTCCCATGGAATCCATTCTTGTTTAGTGTTTTTTACGTATCGCAGATTCGCTAATAGGGATGTTGGCATATGCCAGAGACTTTTGTAAGTCTTTAGTTGACACTCTAGGATTCTTCTTCACCTCATTGAGCAGTCTGTGCTGTGCTCTTGCAGTCATCTTTACAGGACGCCCACTCCTAGGGAGTAGCAGCAGTGCTGAATTTTCTCCATTCATAGACAATTTGTCTTACCGTGGACTGATGAACAGCAAGGGTTTTGGAGATACTTTTATAACCCTTTCCAGCTTTATGCAAGTCAACAATTCTTAATCGTAGGTCTTCTGAGAGCTCTTTTGTGAGAGGCATCATTCACATCAGGCAATGCTTCTTGTAAAAAGCAAACCCAGAACTGGTGTGTGTGTTTTTATAGGGCAGGGCAGCTGTAACCAACACCTCCAATTTCATCTCATTGATTGGACTCCAGTTGGCTGACACCTCACTCCAATTAGCTCTTGGAGATCTCATTAGTCTAGGGGTTCACATACTTTTTCCACCTGTACTGTGAATGTTTACATGGTGTGTTCAATAAAAAACATGGTAACATTTAATTCTTTGTGTGTTATTAGTTTAAGCAGACTGTGATTGTCGATTGTCACTATTGTGTTGTGACTTAGATGAAGATCAGATCACATTTTATGACCAATTTGTGCAGAAATCCATATCATTCCAAAAGGGTTCACATACTTTTTTTTGCAACTGTATAATATCTCACAAATATCTCACAAAAGTAAGTACACCCCTCACATTTTTTTTTTTATTATATCTTTTCATGTGATGACACTTTGCTACAATGTAAAGTAGTGAGCAAAGCTTGTATAACAGTGTAAATTTGCTATCCCCTCAAAATAACTCAACATTATTATTTATTATTAATTTGTTCCATTCCATTTGTTTAGATGCGGCATTCATTATTTCGGATAATTCGTAACTTCGGAAAAAATTCGTATTCATTACGTTTACTAACAGCCAAATTTGAAAGGAAATTCCAATACCAATAATTTAATTGTTAGTTTTTTATTAGTTAGTTATTCTATTGAATTATCGGATTTTCTTTCTTATTTTTGGATTTTCGAATTTAGGAATTTAGGAATTTTCAAATTTACGAAATTATGAAGTGAGATCATAACGAATGATGCGAAAAACAAAAAAAAACAAAAAACGAATGAAGCGAAAACGAACAAATTTTTTGGCAGTGCACATGTGTACTGTGTTGTCACAAGGAGTGACTCTCAGAGTCCTCAAGACTCCTTACCTGAAATTGATGGGAATTTTCTTTTCTCCTTGTGGCCAAACATAGCTTTAATGCATTTGTAAAGTCATTTTTTTTTCTTTTAAAAAAACAAACATGTTATATTTGCCAGCTCTGTACAATGGTATACAGAGCAACCCGATCCTCTTCTTAGGTCCCCCACCAGTGCTCCTGGCTCCTCCTCTTCTTGGTGTGCCACCAAGGGTACCCACTTCCTAGTGTGGACACCCGCAGGTCTGCTTCTGAGCTGCGCTGCCTGCGTTTATAGACACAGACAATGAGGCTCGGGCCTCATCACAGGATTTTACTGACACCCACGAAAGCCAATGACTCCCACTGCTGTCAGTAAAGCCTGTGAGAGTGGGGAGAAGAGAGTCACTGCAGACGGGCACAGTGCTGGATTGAGATCGGGCTCAGGTAAGTTTAAGGGGGGGTTAGGGGGCGATACACATACTGAATTTTTTTTTACCTCAATGCAAGGAATGCATTAAGGTGTAAAATGTTTAGGCTTTACAACAACTTTAAGATCATTAACTATTAGGCATATTGCACTTTCATAGTGGAAGTTGCCCCCCTCATGCAGAAATAGGTCACAGCAGAAGTGATCTGTTGCTGAGTAAAAGAAAATAGCAGATCACTATTATAATGTATCTGTTTTTGCAGAGGTGTATGGGGACATACTGTATATACTCGAGTATAAGCCGACCCGAATATAAGCCGAGGCACCTAATTTTACCACAAAAAATGGGAAAACTTATTGACTCGAGTATAAGCCTAGGGTGAGAAATGCGCAGCTACTGTAAGTGGAAAAGAGGGTCAATAATGCCCATTTGCAGCCTCACTGTGCCCATTTGCCTGCATCACTGTGCCCATTTGCAGCCATAGGTCCCCCGAACTTCAAACTTGGTAGTTAAGGGTTCCTAGATGCCCCCTATCTGCAGCCAAAATGTCCCGAAATGACATTGCTGCAAATGGACACAGTTGACCGACTTTGGGGCCCTGTATCTCGGGGACACTTGGTGCTTGGAACCCCAAATTTGGATATGCTGTAGTGCTAGTTCCACTGGGTTTGCACACCAAATTTGCTGAGTTTTTCAGCACATTTTTTTGTGCTGAAGGTCCCCCCCCCCCCCCCCCCGCTTATACTCGAGTCAAGCACTTTTCTTCAGCAGAGAATGACATTTTCCGAACCGACTTCCGACTTTGGGGCCCTGTATCTCGGGGCCTCTTGGTGCTAGGAACACAAAGTCGGGTCGGAAAATGTCATTCTCTGCTGCAGAAAAGTGCTTGACTCGAGTATAAGCCGAGGGGGGCATTTTCAGCACAAAAAAATGTACTCAGCTTATACTCGAGTATATACGGTATATTCTTCATTTTCTAATTTTCTTGCTAACTAGAAAAGATGCATAATTTGTCGGGTGAACAGATCATGGAGATAAGAGGTTCACTGAAATGGAAACAAAAATATATACCGGTGAAAATACTGTGGTTCTGAAGTGGTTTATGAATTCAGAGCACATTTAGTATGTTGAGTTTGTGTTCTAAAGGGATGAGTAAGTCTGAGCAACCCAGTAATGCTTTTTGACAATACCAGCCCTGCCAGATTGCAGATCCATATATATGATGTTCCTATTTTTGTAATAGGTATTCGTGTGATCAGTAATGCGGGAGGAACCAACCCCCTGGCCTGTGGTGCTGCTTTACAAGAAATAATAAAGAAATCAGGTCTGGATATGAAAATTGCAGTTGTTACTGGTGATGATTTAATGAAGCAGGTGAGCAATTACATTTCTAGCAAAAACAGTTGCTGCAATTCACTATGAACAATATTTTACTGCACAAATCTCACTGTCCTCCTTTAACCACTTCAGCCCCGGAAGAATCACAAAAGCGGCACTGCGTCGCTTTTACTGACAAAGTGCAGTCGTGCGACGTTGTAACCAAGCAAAATTGATTTCCTTTTTTCCCTCAAATAGAGCTTTCTTTTGGTGGTATTTGATCACCTCTGCGGTTTTTATTTTTTGCGCTATAAACAAAAAAAAAAAAAGAGCAATAAAAAAATAAAAAACATAATATTTTGTACTTTTTAATATAATAAATATCCCAAATTTAAAAAAATTACGGCGGACAGATCAGACACTTTTGACACTTTTTTGGACCAGTGACATTTATACATCGATCAGAGATAAAAATAGCCATTGATTACTGTATAAATGTCATTGGCAGGGAAGGGGTTAACACTAGGGGCGATCAAGGGGTTAACTAGGTGTGTTCTAACTGTGGGAGGGGGGGTGGGACTGACTAGGAGAGGAGACCAATCGGTGTAGGAGCACACAATCTGTCTCTACTCCCCTGAGAGAACCGGGATTTGTGTGTTTAGACAACATACAGCTACGACGGCTCATGCAGGGAAGCCAACCGACTGTAGTGTAACTGCGGCGGCTGGTCCTGAATCGGTTAAAGTGTTACTAAACCCAGGAGCCTGTATTCACTAGATCTGGTGTCTCACAGTACACAGAACATGGAAATGCAATTATTTTAGTAAGTTAAACTGCTAAATACCTTTTCTCATCAGTAGTATATAGCAGTCTTGTGACTTCTATCATTGTCTGGTTAAAGCTTGTATGAGGAGTTTTCATTCTCCCATGACTGTCCTATGAGACTGCATGACCCCTGACCCTCGGTCTGGACAGTGCTGATTGGCCCTGTGCTGATCACATTCACTCTCCCAAGAAAAGAAAAAAAAAAAACTCTCTAGCAATACACACCAAGCTGAGCATGTGCAGCTTGCCTCTAAGGTTCTGTTCTATTAGTCGATAGATTGGGGACAGTGGAAGAAGGCGAGGTTAAGAGAAGACAATATCAAGCAGCTTTTTTTTTTTACACAATGCAGAGGATTAACCCCTTAGGTTCCACAGTGAGTATAACCAGCATGCTTTACTGCATATACAGACTGATTTTATTGTTGTGGGTTTAGTAACACTTTAAGCTGTAGACACAGCGGTGAACATTGCTGATCATGAATCATTTACAACATTTTGCTTTTTTATTATTATTATTATTTATTAGAATTCCAGGCAAACCCTAAAAAAAGGTTATCCCTCATTAGCCATCGCCCCGTCCGTTCCCTGAGTATTTCGAAACTTCCCGTTTCAAAACTAGAAACAGTGCACCACAGAATAAAGGCTATTGCTACAAAAACAAGATCAAAAAAAGGAAAAAGTCCTGCACGCATTGGAATTGTTTATTCATACAGAAAACATAATGAACACCTTATATTACTCAAACTAAGCATCAGATACTATAGTAGCCTCCCTTCTCTAAACGTTTTCACATCATTTAAAAACATTTTTGCCACCCTTTGGGCACCTTCTTTGGGCATCTTCTGCTAATGTCGTGTTTGGTGAGCATTGATTCTGAGCATGCGTGTTTGTACTTTCAACTTTTGTGTGACGGACTTGTGTAAGCAAGATAGGAAAATCTGACAACAGACCGTTGTCCGCTGAAAATTTACTAGCCTGTCATCCAACATTTGTTGGCGGAAAGTTGGACAATTGGCTGATGGAACATACTAACGGTCGGATTTTAGGCCAACAGTCAGTCATCACACAATTCCCTGCCGAAAATCTGATCATGTATACGAGGCTTTACAGTGGAAAGGAATTGAAAGAGGCTGCACTCTGAGAATGGAGACAGTGTAAAGTCACAAGTCAGGTCTAAAGATGGGCTCGGGTGTGTTTTTAAAATCCCACATGCCCGATCCCGCCAGGAAGCCGAAACTGCACATCGCTAATCACAGGCAGTGAGACATTTCCAGATCTGTGCAGCTGTGGACCAGGAAATGTCTCACTGACTGTGATTAGCGCTGTGCAGTGTCGGCTTCCTGGCGGGATCGGACATGTGGGATTCGAACACGCCCGAGCCCATCTCTAGTCAGGTCTATAGGGGCTCATTGCACATGTATGGTCAGTGCTGGAGATTTCAGTCTGGGAGAAATAAACAGCAGAGGAGGCTGCAGATGTAAGTAATGAGTGTTTAGTAACAACTGAGCATACAGTATATACTCGAGTATAAGCCGAGTTTTTCAGCACAATTTATTGTGCTGAAAATGCCCCTCTCGGCTTATACTTGAGTCAAGCACTTTTCTGCAGCAAAAAATGACATTTTCCAAACCGACTTTGGGGCCCCGTATCTTGGGGCCACTTAATGCTAGGAACCCATTAGGTATGTAAACAGTGTGGAACCTGCACCACAACATATCCAAAGCTGGGGTTCCTAGGACTAAGTGGCCCGAGATACAGGGCCCCAAAGTTGGTTCGGAAAATGTAATTCTCTGCTGCAGAAAAGTGCTTGACATTTTCCGAACCGACTTTGGGGCCCCATATCTCGGGGCCACTTAGTGCTAGGAACCCCAGATTTTGGCTGCAGCTAGTGGGAAATCTAGGAACCAATAATTACAGAGTTTAAAGTTCGGGGACCTATGGCTGCAAATGGGCACAGTCAGGCATGCAAGTGGGCACAGTGAGGCTGCAAATGGGCATGGTTGACCCTCTTTTCCACTTACAGTAGCTGCGCATTTATCACCCTAGGCTTATACTCAAGTCAATACGTTTTCCCATTTTTTTGTGGTAAGATTAGGTGCCTCAGCTTGTATTCTGGTCGGCTTATACTCGAGTATATACAGTAATTACTTGTTTTAGGCTTCATAAATAGGCCTTGAAGTAGTGTATTCTCATGTTTCCTGATATGTGACAGTTTTTGTCCACAGTTATAACAAGTTATGTATGGTATAGGAGTTATTATCTAACAATCTTGGGTATTTTGTGTAATACAAGTTTGGTTTTATATTTTACTCTTTGTGTGTTCACAGAAAGATGCCTTCAAGACAGGAGGAGTCACTGACATGGATAGTGGGAAGCCGTTCCCAGATCATATTCAGAGTGTGAATGCGTACCTGGGGTAACTAAAGTGCCTCTGAACTTTCTGCCTTTCCCGTAGAAATGTATATATTGCATATATTTTATATATTCTTTGACATATTCTGCAGTGTTATGTTTTGTAGAGAATCAGCCATATCAAACCTTGCTCCCACATAGATCTTACAGTCTAACACTCACCCACTCACTCTCCCTCCTCTGCTTACTCAAGGGCCACAATGGACTGATGCAATTTATGTATGTTCTCAGATTGTCAGAGCACACCCTTGCACACATTGTTATGGAATACAGTGCTGCCGTATGGGGTATGCTAGTAGTGCCGTGTGCCATGAAGGTTACAATCCTCAGTTTGGGTGGAGTCAAGGCCACAAGGTTCTATATGTGCAGCATAAATTAGCACTGCATGTGTGCCCCCCCACCCTAGTTTTGCTTTAAGCAGTGGTGGTCCGTGCATAGAGGGCTCGCGGGCGCCACCTCCCCTATCCATGCCTCCAGCCCCATGATCTACATATCAGTGGTTCCGGACCATGGATTTCAATTGCCACCATAGCAAACTGTGTGCTATGAGGTATCCATGCTGGCATGCTCCCGTAGACACACACAGCATGGCTTAGCAATGCCTCCAACTCCCTCCTCACGTGATTTGACTGGCAGTAGCCTGAGCCTATGGCTACCGCTGCTCTCTGTGTAGCCGGTGAATCCAGGAAGAGAGGAGACGGGGGCTACCAGCAGCGACAGTGCTGAATCATGAGAGGTGTCAGGTAAGTGTAGTGAGGTATTTTTTTTAACTTAAAGGAGAAGTATAGCCAAAGCTATTTTTTCCCTAATTCTCTTATAGATCACAGGAGTGCAGTTTATCCTGCACTCCTGTGAGCCGCAATCGGCTGACGTCTCTCAACCGGTCCCAGCTCTGGAAAGATTCTGACTTTACAGTCAGGATTCATCCATATGCCAGGACCAGTAGCTGGCTCAGCCTCTCGGCGAGCCACTGGGTGACTGAGCCAGCTGCTCTTGCCCCCTGCACAGCCCAGTGGGCGCTGGAGGAGCAGAGCAGAGAGGAGCAGAGCAGAGAGCCGGTGACTGTCAGTCACCGTCTCTCTGCAGACAGAGGAGCAGCACTGTAATCATAAATACATTATTTAATGTATATGTTTTTAAATGCAAGTAGTGTAAGTATCTGAAATTGACCTGGAATCAATCAGCCTCTTGTAGCCCCTGTACAGCAGAGATCAGAGAGGAAGAGGGGGGAGCAGCACAAAGAGCCCGTCAGGTGTGGTGGAGTGCAAAGGAGCATCTGATAGGAGAGGAAGGTACAGAGTGATGAGCTCATTAATCTCCTGCTGTTCAGTCACACGTTGGAGTTAGGGAGGAAACTTATAAATTGAAAGTGGAACTGCAGCAGAGGAAAAGTAGGCCCCTTCTCTGCCAGGCAGGGCTGTGCTGTATAGCACATCTGTGTAAATTATAGGACTGGATGGACTGAAAAACAGATCTTTTTGCCTAGTAAAATAGTTTTCATTTGTGCATTTTATCTGTAAACTTAGCTTTTTGCCTGGAGTTTAGCTTTAAAGGAAATTCATTTTAAATCAGCATTGTAATAACAGTAAAAACAATAGTTATAGTTAACAATCCAATATAAGCTTAGTTGAAAAATCTCCATTCATGCTGTGAGTCCTGCCTGCCTCCCATGGTACCTTGCTGCCTTCAAGCAGTGATCCCTGTACTGACACCGTCTCCTGAAACTCCTCCTCTCAGCGCCTCTGAAGTTCAGAAGGCAGGCTCTATGACTTCTGTGACACAGCAGTGCCTACACCCAGGGCATAGTGAATACAGGTCACAGAATTCAAACTTACAAAGTAAGTTTACAAACTTTTTCAAAAAAGGATCCAGGACTTGTTTACCCCCTTTTCTGAGGGTAGGGCCCATTGAAATGAACGGACTGCCCTACCCACAGAATGCAGACCACACAAGAGTGAACCAGGTCAAACGTGATCAGATTAGTGTCATTGTAATCTTTCTTGGAGTGTCTGTGTAAATGCTGCTACCACAGTAAGGGTTTGTTTACACTTGCTTCAAAATGTGGCATTGGGCACACTTTGCATAAGTGCCAGCAATCAGTGCCACCTATCAGTGCCCACGAGTGCCACCTATCAATGCCCACCAGTGGTGCCAATCAGTGCCTTATCAGTGCCACCTATTAGTGCCACCTATTAGTGCCCTTCAGTGCCACCTATCAATGCCCTTCAGTGCCACCCCTCAGTGCCACCTATGAGTGCCACCTAATCAATGCCGCCTATCAGTGCCCATCAGTCCCGCCTTATCAGTGCCCATCAATGCAGCCTATCAGTGCCCATCAGTGCAGCCTCATCAGCATGCATCAATGAAGAAGAAAAATTACCTGTTTGCAAAATCTATTAAGAAAATATAAAACGGTTTTGTATTTTTTTGTTTTTTAAATTCTGTCTTTTTTAATTTTTTTTAACAAAAAATGAAAAACCCAGAGGTGATCAATCACCACCAAAAGAAAGCTCTATTTGTGGGAAAAAAATGATAAAAATCATATTTGGGTAGCGTGTTGTATGACCGCACAATTGTCATTCAAAAGGCCCGTACACACGATCTGAACTTTTTGCCAACAAACATGCAAATTAGCTGTTTTAAGGCAACATCCGACTGTGTGTACGCTCCACGGACAAACTTTTTCGGTTTTCATCGGACAAATGTTGGCTGTGCGAACAGACAAACTTGGCGGGAACAAAAGTCAGACGTCGGCAAGTCCGATCATGTGTACACAAAACCATCGGTCTTTAGTACAAACACGCATGCTCAGAACCAATGCAAAAGATCAGACAACAATACAGAAGTTGACCAAAGGGTGGCGCCGGAGAATTAAATGTCCTCTTTTGAAGTGTCGTCAGTACGTTGAAACGTCACTACGTTCGTGTTTGTTGCCTAAAATGTCCTGCCGTGTGTATGCAATACAAGTTCACGGCCAACGCCCTTTGGACAGAAATCCACGGAAAGTTTGTTTAAAGTCCAATTGTGTGTACGAGGCTAAAGAGTGACAGTGCTAAAATCTGAAAATTGGTCTGGGCAGGAAGGGAGTTTAGGTGCCCAGTAAGCAAGTGGATAATCATTATATAGGAGGAGACCACTTTTTTGGAAAACCATTACTAGTCCCTATAAAAAGTGGCTTGTAACTTCCTCTGAGGGCTTGTTCAAGTGTTTGTGTTTGGCATAATGTCATATTGTCTCACTACATACAGTTTTCCTAAAGTGGTACAGCTTTGTGATATGTGGTGTGTACAACAAAGTTACATGTAAAATGTATATTCTGTGTCTAGATCACAGCCATGTTTCATTATTGCTGGCAAGTACAATTAGCGCAGTACTTCCTAGAGCTTTGGCTCTCACACAGTGAAGGGATCAGAGAATGCCTTGTATTCAGTTCACAGATTATGAGGCATTTTGTAAATAGATGAGTGGAGAGGAAAGGGAGAGTACACAAAAGAATCCCTGATGACTAAAATACTTATTTTAACTTACACAGCAGCAATCCAGACACATGAAATACATCTATACATTTAATGTTGATGTACACACCACATATCTCAAAACTGTTTTTCCTACAGTTCCACTTTAATTAAAAAATTGTTTTTTGAATCTGTTGCAAAGATTCTCCCTGATTCTAATAGTAAGGCAGTGGTTGAGTAGTTATGAGCCTGCTGTTACTGACAAGACCTCCGGGTAAGAATCTTTGCAATCGATTCACAAAAAAGGATTTGTTTAAAGCATATCTAAACCATAACAATGACATTCTCTTTATTGGTCCCTTTTTTGTCTTAAGAAATATACCATTGATAGGGTTTTGCTGTTTCTACATGGAAAAGAGGCTGCACACTGATGCTGTGTATGCAAAGTGGGTACGTGCTCTAAAGCCAGCCATACAATTTGGTCAGTTCTGCAGGGACCATCTGAATTTCAGTCCATGTATGGGCAGGTTGGTTGTGCACAAGTCAATCTATCAATTGTAATGTGTACAATCAGCCTGTTGGAAAATGTTCTCTCGATCAGCACTGCAAACTATTGCAGTGAAATATAACAAAATAGCTTAGCGGGAGCATTCCCCCATCCACATTGAATGTGTGGATGGGGAAATCAAGTCATTTTCTTTTGTCCAACCTGCCGGTTCATCGAAAAAAAAAAAAGACTCCTGCATGGCCAGTCTCAAGCAGTACATAGATGATGCAATGACGACGTGTTGCAGGAAAGAAATTTGCTCGATTCCCCAATCAACACAGTCATTGTTATTGGGGGAATCCCTCGCGCGGAGCTATTGTGTTCTCCTGGCAGGGGGACGTGGGGAGCCATCCCTGCAAGGAAAATAGAGTGATTAATGCTACTGGCTATAGCCGCTGGCAATAATCACATGTAAATATCCGACATGCTGGTTGTACCCAAGTCGATCAATGGATCAACTTGGGTGCAATCAACCTTCCCATATATGGTTTGAATCTCAGCCAGTCCCTGCTGAATCGACCAAGATTTGAAACTATGGGTGGTTTTACGCTAGGCACCTGATTCAACTGTGAACTGGAGAGGTCAGATGGGGGATTCAAGTGGTGCAGATTCAAAAACTACCTATTAGGCCCCTTTCACACTTGTACGACTTGTCCTAGGAATTGGGACTGCAAAGTCACATGACAAGTCGTTCCCCATTAATTCCAATGACCACCATTCATATTAGTACGACTTCAAAGTAGTCCCTGCACTACTTTTGTCTGACTTTGATCCTACTTCAACCAATTGAATATCACTGAAGTAGGATCAAAGTCGGATCGCCGTCTTAACTGATCCGACTTTGGCATGCGACTTATGCTCTGATGATCTTGAAGGGGAACTCCACGCCAAATAAAAAAAAAAAAAAAAAACGTCATGGGTTCCCCCTCCAAGAGCATAACAGGCCCTTCGGTCTGGTAGTGATTTTAAGGGGAACCCCCATACCAAAAAAACTGCGTGGGGGTCCCTCCAAAATCCATACCAGACCCTTATCCAAGCACACAGCCCGGCAGGTCAGGAAATAGGGTGGGGACGAGCGAGCGCTTTGCCCCCCCTCCTGAACCGTACCAGGCTGTATGCCTTCAACATGGGGGGGGGGTGGGTGCTTTGAGGCAGGGGGGCCCTGCGCCCCCCCCCTCTAAAGCACTTTGTCCACATGTTGATGAGGACAAGGGCCTCTTCCCGACAACCCTGGCCATGGGTTGTTGGGGTCTGCGGGCAGGGAGCTTATTGGAATCTGAAAGCCCCCTTTAACAATATGGCCCCATTGGCATGGGGCGGGGTCCACTAAAAACAGACAGATGGGGATCCGTTTCACATCCGTCTAGTAGTGAATTGGATCAGATGAATGTCGGATGTAAACGGGCAGGCATTCTATTTCCATCCGACAGGCCATAGAGCTATCATCCACCTGCTCAACAGAGAGGTCCATAAGTGTGAACAAGCCCCAAGATAAAATAAAGATGATGTTTGTGTGAGAAGGAATGTTATACAAATGAGTAAAATATTTTCCTATTTGATTGTTCTAATTAGTGTGATCTGCATTGACCTTTACACACATACATGCTGACAATGCAGCAAGATGTGTTGAATCCAAGGCCTGCGCTGTAGTTGCATATTGGGGGTTATTTACAAAAGGCAAATTCACTTTGCACTACAAGTGCACTTGGAAGTGCAGTCGCTGTAGATCTGAGGGGAAGATCTGAAATGAAGGGAAGCTCTGCTGATTTTATCATCCAATCATGTACAAGCTAAAATGCTGTTTTTTTTATTTTTCTTGCATGTCCCCCTCAGATCTACAGCGACTGAACTTCCAAGTGCACTTTCAGTGCTCTGGTAGTGCAAAGTGGATTTGCCTTTCGTAAATAACCCCCGACATCCATCTTCTTTTGAGAGGGAGAGGACTTAGTAATAACTGTAGTAGCAATTAAAACGAATCTGTGAATATAAAATATGGGAGCTGTCACTGCTGAATTCATTTCAGGCTCTGAGGCTGTCGCCTTGATCCTGGCTTCAATGCTTTCAGTCACTGGACTGCAATTAGCATGCAGTCAGTGAAGTCAAAAAGTCTGAGCAAGAATCAAGATGACAGCTCGGGATCCAACAGGTTTTAAAAACCAAGTCACTAAGTGCAGCTCTTTCTATCTTTCTATCTTCATGGGTTATCGTTCATTTGCTGAAATTTCATGTGCTTTGGGGGTGAAAATGGATCACTGTGCAGTGAAACTCACACATAAATTATTACGTAACATATTTTACACTTATGTAGAAGGCTTAATCTATTTATATACAGGGTCATGCTAACCATGTGTTTTATGACTATATTAAGGACATTTTCTGAAAGTGTGACTAAAGGCAGGCAATGTAGTAAAATCATCTCCAGTGGTGCAGATCCATGTGTGTGTGTGTGTGTCTCTTGCTCTTCTCTGTATTTCTTGGTTACTCTGTTTCATATTATGATAGAAGCGTATTGACAGAACATTTTCCATTTTTGTAGGGCAAAACCAATTAGCAGGGCTCTGGATCTCGGGGCAGACATTGTTATTACTGGAAGATGTGTGGACAGCAGCCTCGTCTTGGGACCACTAATACACACTGTATGTGTACTTTGTTCTTCTATTATATGATTAACATTAAAAAAAATTCATTAATTTGTGTCGTGCTCTCTGAAGGGTGAGCCACACACTCTTCAGAGAGCATATAACTAGCTAGGTCATTTCAGGGCACTTGCAGAGTGGTCCTATTCACTTGAATAGGTCACGTTCTGCAGGCACTATGCCTGTCAAAATTGACAGGGGATATAATTCTTGCCACTGGATGTGTACACCCCTGGCCACTGTCTCTGGGGGGCAGTAAAAGCATGGTTCAACTGTGGGGTTTTCACCATCACTCCCAACCTTCCATGTGAATGAGCCTTTACTGTTGCATTGCTCTGTTACAGTTAGTAATTTATTCAGTGTATTAACAGCACTGACCGCCTTTAGTGTTAAGATATGTTATCATGGATACGTGATCGTTTACATTTTTGGGGTTGTATTCGAGATGTGCAAAGAGAAATCACACAAATACTTAAAGGTATAAAATTGAATTAAGTAATGACAGATACAAATAACAAATGCAATAATATTATAAAATATAACTTGTATAAATATAAGAATTCTTAAAGCGGAGGTCTGCCAACCACTGCAAAAATTAAAAGCCAGCAGCTGCACATACTGCAGTTGCTGACTTTTAATAATCAGACACTTACCTGTCCTGGAGTCCAGCGATGTCGGCACTGCAGCCTATGTTTCCATCAGCTGTTGTGTGCATGTCGCCTCCATTGCGAGTAAGGGAACCCGGCAGTGCAGCCTTACGGCTTCACGCTGGGAACCCTACTGAGCATACGCAAGGCTCCTCTCCTCTCTCCTACTGGCCCGGTGGCCGGGGAGGGAGGAGGAGGGAGCTCAGGCGGTGACGTCAATAGCTGAGGCTACCCAGAAGTAGAAACAGGATATCTGTGAAAAACAGGTATCCTGCCCCCCAAAAGGTGCCAAATGTGGAACCCGAGGGAGGGGTGGGGGGAGTATAACGAGCAGAAGTTCCACTTTTGGTGGAACTCCACTTTAACTAAAGATGCCTTTTCGCCACGGAGTCCTGCTCACATACATGGCGTGGCACCGATAATCAGACCAGACGCATGCATGATGCAGCTCTGGAGATTAGACTGAATATTACAGGTTCTAACTGTAGTATATACATGTCGAGTTGGTAGGCTTTAACCAATCATAAACAACATTACCTTCTACCTATAGCATGAAGTGATCTAAGGTAACTAGACTTTGGAGACTTGCTGTCTTAGATATTGTGAGACAACTTTAATAAGGAAATATGAAATATGCAATTTCCCCATTATAAGAACAGCACCAAAGTCACAAATGCTTCATCATTTTGATAAATATGTAACTGCATTTTAGTGATGTCACTCTGTGGCAGTTAAGATTGTATAATTTCTCCTCCAGACTAAAATTACTATGAATCTTTAGTAAAATGCAAAAGTATTTTTACCCACTTTTTGGAACTAGTAATATAGTTTAGTGCCAAACAATGCAATCTTTAAATTATGTTTTTGGCAGTGACCTGTTAATTATAAGGGCTTTTTTGTTTCCTTAATTGAAAAGTTAGTTTGAAATATCTATTGCAAAAAAAAAACATAAATCAAAGTGAAAAAAGAAAAAAAAAAGAAACAACTATACCAAATACGACCACAAGGTGGTGGTATGGCATCTCTTGCGTTGCCTAAATTCTTTTTACAATACAGTCAACATGGTAATGAATCGTAAGACTAAAATAGACCATTAATAACGTTTTGGTGCCGAAAACAAGTTAAAAGAACCTATGCCAAACATAACAGACCCCAACACCTAAAGTGTACATAATCCCAAGAGCAAAACAATTGTATACTGCAGCATACCAGTCTTTAGATTCGATGGGTTGCATTTGTTTTGTTTTTAGGCATTTTTCTTCTATTTTTTTACCTGGTAATCCTGTTGGTAGCACATATCCTGTTCTAGGCTAAAGGCTTAGGATTTCTGGCAGGATCAACAGGTAATTTTCTGTACTTGCGAAAAATGTGCTTAACCTGAAAAATTAAAACAAATGCAGTTACCACATCTAAGGGACTGTTAAGCTGCAATATATTACATTTTTGTTCTCAAGTTAAGATATACCTTAATATATATATATATATATATATATATATATATATAATATATATTTTTATATAGAATATATATATATATAATTTTTATATATATATAATTTATGTAGTATTTTTACAGAGAACATTAAACTACTGGGACTATAATTTTTTACTAGGACTATATTTTTGTTGTTGTTACCATTATGTTTTTCAGGAGGGCATTTAAATACAATAGGGAAAGCTAACAGAGACATGGGGACTGTATTAACCCTGTCCTGAGTGCTCAGGTTGTGATTGTACTAAAGCATTTTGGTCCAGCACTGCTACATGCCTGTCCACCATGTTTCTATATTGTTTCCTTTCATAAATATTCTAACATACAGTGTGTGTCATTATTACGTTTGATAATATATACTCTGAATAACTTTAATTACAATTATGAATAAAAACTTCTCTACTTTTTCCTTTATAGTTTGGATGGAAGAGGAATGATTTTAACTTACTCGCATCCGGAAGGTAAGCGCTAAAAAGGAATTACGGTAATATAAAAATGTGTGTGTGTGTGTATATATACAGTTGTGCTCATAACTTTACATACCCTGGCAGAATTTATGATTTCTTTGCCATTTTTCAGAGAATATGAATGATAACACAAAAACTTTCCTTTCACTCATGGTTAGTGTTTGGCTGAAGCCATTTATTATCAATCAACTGTGTTTACTCTTTTAAAATCAATGGCAACAGAAACTACCCAAATGACCCTGATCAAACGTTTACATACCCCCGTTCTTAATACAGTGTATTGCCCCCTATAACATCAATGACAGCTTGAAGTCTTTTGTGGTATTTGTGGATGAGGCTCTTTATCTTCTCAGATGGTAAAGCTGCCAATTCCTCTTGGCAAAGAGCCTCCAGTTCCTGAAAATTCTTGGGCTGTCTTACATGAACTGCACGTTTTGAGATCTCCCCAGAGTGGCTCAATGATATTGAGGTCAGGAGACTGAGATCGCCACTCCAGAACCTTCACTTTATTCTGCTGTAGACAATGACAGGGCGACTTGGCCTTGTGTTTTGGATCATTGTCATGTTGGAATGTTCAAGTACGTCCCATGTGCAGCTTCCTGGCTGATGAATGCAAATGTTCCTCCAGTATTTTTTGATAACATACTGCATTCATCTTGCCAACAATTTTGACCAAAATTCCTGTGCCTTTGTAGCTCTCACATCCCCAAAACATTAGCGATCCACCTCCGTGTTTCACAGTAGGAATGGTGTACCTTTCATCATAGGCCTTGTTGACTCCTCTCCAAATGTAGCGTTTATGGTTGTAGCCAAAAAGCTAAATTTTGGTTTCATCAATCCAAATGACTTTGTGCAAGAAGGTTTGAGGCTTGTCTCTGTGCTGTTTGACGTATTGTAAGCGGGATACTTTGTGGCATTTGCGTAATAATAGCTTTCTTCTGTTGACTCAACCATGCAGCCCATCTTTCTTCAAGTGCCTCCTTATTGTGCATCTTGAAACAGCAACACCACATGTTTTCAAAAAGTCCTGTATTTCACCTGAAGTTATTTGTGGGTTTTCTTTGCATTCCGAACAATTTTCCTGGCTACTACCTGACCATGGTTTGGTTTCAACAAAACCCCTCATTTTCCACTTCTTGATTAGAGTTTGAACACTGCTGATTGGCATTCTCAATTCCTTGGATATCTATTTATATCTCTTTCCTGTTTTATACAGTTCAACTACCTTTTCCCACAGATCCTTTGACAATTCTTTTACTTTCCCCATGACTCAGAATCCAGAAACGTCAGTACAGCACCGGATGAAAGATGAAAGGGTCTGTCAGGAGTCCAGAAACTCATTGACCTTTTATACACACACACTAATTACAAGCAAACAGATCACAGGTGAGGATGGTTACCTTTAATAGCCATTCAAACCTCTTTGTGTCAACTTGTGTGCATGTTATCAGGCCAAAATCATATGTATGTAAACTTTTGATCAGGGTCATTTGGGTAGTTTCATGATTTAAAAATAGTTTCTGTTGCCATTATGATTTAAAAAGAGTAAACACAGTTGATTGATAATAAATGGCTTCAGCTAACCATGAGTGAAAGAAATGTTTTTGTGTTTTCATTTATAGTCTCTGAAAATCA
>CM053026.1:599758497-599928294 GCA_028564925.1 Lithobates sylvaticus
ATTAGGGATGAGCTTCGAGTTCGAGTCGAACTCATGTTCGACTCGAACATTGCTGTTCGACTGTTCAGCGAACAGCGAACAATTTGGGGTGTTCGCGGCAAATTCGAAAAGCCGCAAGCACCCTGTAAAAGTCTATGGGAGAAATCTCAAGTGCTAATTTTAAAAGCCTATATGCAAGTTATTGTCATACAAAGTGTTTGGGGACCTGGGTCCTGCCCCAGGGGACATGTATCAATGCAATTTTTTTTTTTAAAACTGCAGTTTTTTCAGGAGCAGTGATTTTAATAATGCTTAAAGTGAAACAATGAAAGTGTAATATTCCTTCGTACCTGGGGGGTGTCTATAGTATTCCTGTGAAGAGGCGCATGTTTCCCGTGCTTAGAACTGTCCCTGCACAAAGTGTCATTTTTGCAGGAAAAAATGAATGAATTGCCGGATCCCGTAACACAGAGAACAGTCATTCAATGAAAGTCATTGGTAAAAAAAAAGTCATTGATAAAAAAAAAAGCGTGGGGGTTCCCCCAAATTCAATTACCAGGCCCTTCAGGTCTGCTATGGATATTAAGGGGAACCCTGCTTCAAATTAAAAAAAAAAATGACGTGGGGGTCTCCCTAAATAGATTTTAAGGGGAAACCCGGCCAAAATTTTTTTTTAAAAATGGTGGGGTCCCCCTCAAAATCCATACCAGGTAGGCCAAGGGCCTCTTCCCCACAACCCTGGCCATTGGTTGTGGGGGTCTGCGGGCGGGGGGCTTATCGGAATCTGGAAGCCCCCTTTAACAAGGGGACCCCCAGATCCCACCCCCCCTGTGTGAAATGGTAAGGGGGTACAAAAGTACCCCTACCATTTCACCAAAAAAGTGACAAAAATTTTAAAAATGACAGGAGACGGTCTTTGACAATTCCTTTATTAAAATCTTCTTTCATCTTCTTTCTTCTGGTCTTCCTTCCTTCATCCTTCAGTTTCTTCATCTTCTTCTTCCATCTTCTTCCATCTTCTTCTTCCATCTTCTCCTTCCTCCGATCCGCTTCTTCTTGCTCTGGTCTTCTCGTCCGGCATCTTCTTCCCACGGCGTCGGCGTCTCTTCTTGGGCCGCTCCGCGCTATGGGAGGCTCCCGCTGTGTGAGGCTTCGCTTCGGCATCTTCTTCCACGGCGTCGGTCTCTGAGGCTTCGCTCCGGCATCTTCTTCCATGGCGTCGGTCTCTTCTTGGGCCGCTCCGCGCAATGTTTTATATGTTCGCATGGGGATGGAGACACTTCACAGGGTGCATGAAATCACATCCTGTATTTTAGCAATCACTAAAATATATTTTTTTTAAATTTCAGTTTTGCAGATCCTGGTTGCTCAGGTCATAGTGTAGTCTATCCGCTGTATCCCCTGTCACAAATACCGTATATACTCGAGTATAGGCCGACCCGAATATAAGCCAAGGCACCGAATTTTACCACAAAAAAAATGGAAAACCGTATTGACTCGAGTATAAGCCTAGGGTGAGAAATGCGCAGCTACTGTAAGTGGAAAAGAGGGTCAACAATGCCCATTTGCAGCCTCACTGTGCCCATTTGCAGCTTCAGCTGTCCTCTCCTTGCTCCCGTGCCTCCTGGTCAGTATCCCTCCGTGTGTCATGAGAAGGGGTCCCTTCCGCACCGGAGGCCCGAGTTCACCCCCTAGACTGGGGGGCTACTCTCAAAGGCCTCCGACAGCCTAACACTCCATCTCCATCTTCCACCCAAACTCCACTGCCCGAGCTGGGCTGACCCTGAGTATTTGAGGGGACCTACCTCCTGCCAACCCATCTGTTGGGGATTGGTCAGGGCCCTCAGAACACTCCAGACAGCTCCTCCTAGACTCCTCCCAACTGCTTCTGGAATCTTCTCCAGGTATACGAACAAAAATCCTAGCATTAGCACTCTAGCTACCCTAGAGGGCGCTACAATTATATCAGTTCTTAATGGACACAATGACCACCTATTGCCCCCTGATGGGTATTTTATGGGGGACGTCACATGAGTTGTACTGAGAAATTGGGATGGAGAGAATATGAATTATGGGGATTTTGATCATGGATTTAACAGTTTACACACTATAATAGTGTAAAGTACCACATAAGTTATGTTACTGTCTTACTTTACACTATTACATTATTACTTTACTGTGGCTGATATATAGTGGAATACAAATATTTAATCTTATTTGACACACACACACATATATTTTGCACAGCAATCACTCTGGTTGATATGTTGGATCAGATCAATTGCCTTTGTTGCTTGTACTACATCCTGCTCTGTTTGTCCTCCTGGGTCCTTGCGGATCCTATGCCTACAGCTCCTCGGTCAGACATCCCTGGCGGTCACCATTGGAATATGATCATGGGGTTTAATTTTTGCAGATTTGTAAGTATGGGCCCCTATGGAGACCCTGTGCTTTAGAACAATAGTATTGTTTACCAACTTTGTCATGTATTTAAAAAAAATTACTTTACAGATATTTGTGTGTGCATCAACCCCTGAGGAAGTGATAAAGATGCATTTTTAAACTAATTATGTCCTGTTTTTGGAATACTGTATGTTGCTATGGAATATACCATGTAAATTACTACAAATTTCCCCGTTAGCATAGTATCTGTCTGATATGCCATTTTACTATTATTGTACCTATCAATAAATCTGCATACCATTTAGTCATTTATTGGGTGTGTTCCGCCTCATTCAAAGTTCCAAAGGCAAATCTATGTTTTATATGTTCGCATGGGGATGGAGACACTTCACAGGGTGCATGAAATCACATCCTGTATTTTAGCAATCACTAAAATATATTTTTTTAAATTTCAGTTTTGCAGATCCTGGTTGCTCAGGTCATAGTGTAGTCTATCCGCTGTATCCCCTGTCACAAATACTGTATATACTCGAGTATAGGCCGACCCGAATATAAGCCAAGGCACACAAAAAAATGGGTATTGACTCGAGTATAAGCCTAGACCCAGAGCAGCCATAGGTCCCCCAAACTGGTAGTTAAGGGTTCCTAGATGCCCCCTATCTGCAGACAAATTTGGGGTCTCTGGACCCAGAGGGTCCTGAAATAACATTTCTGCAGATGAACACAGTTGACCGACTTTGGGGCCCCCGTATCTTGGGTCCACTTGATGCTAGGAACCCCAAATTTGGTATGCAAACTCAGTCGAACTAGCACTACAACATATGCTCCTATTACCAAGATAGGGGGCCCCAAAGTCGGTGTCGGAAAATGTCAAGCACTTTTCTGCAGCAGAGAATGACATTTTCTGAACCGACTTTGGGGCCCCGTATCTCGGGGCCACCTAGAGCTAGCATATTTGGATATGTCGTAAGGTTGGTTCCACTGGGTTTGCACACCAAATTTGGGGTTCCTCGCGCCAAGAGGCCCCGATATACGAGGCCCCAAAGTTGTGTCGGAAAAAGTAATTTTCTGCTGCAGAAAAGTGCTTGACTCCAGTATAAGTCGAGGGGGGCACTTTCAGCACAATAAAATGTGCTGAAAAACTCAGCTTATACTCGAGTATATATGGTAATAAGGAAAATACAGTACATCACAAGGTTTGACAAACATAAATAAGGAAAACATATACTGAAGCAGACTGGGCTTGAGACGCACTTAGGACACTTTGCAGTGGAGACACATTGACAAAAGAAGTAAAAACAAACTCATAAGCTATTGTAGATTCAGAATTATCAATAACATAAATTAAAAGCTTTGGTTCCAGTAAAACCTCTGTATTGCCATCATTTGTCTGAAAGTCAACTTTTGCAGCCAACTTAGGATAACACCTACTTTATATTTGTTACATGTTCCTATTTACAAAGCATAACTTAAAAAAAATAAAATGCTGCTCACATTTTTGCTTGCTTTTCACTTGTTAAGAAGGGTTCATGTGTTATTATCAAGCACACAAGTGTCCCCACAATGAATTTTCACATCAGCCCCCTGGTGGATCCTTTGATAAGGTATTGATGAAATGTGTCAGCAAGTGATGTCCAACCAGTAGGGCTGTGTCTTAGCCTAGGCCGACAAGGCCCTGGCCTAGGGCGCAACTTGGTGGGGGGCGGCAAATGGACAATGCCCACCCCCCCCCACACGATAAAAAGATCCCCCCTCCACCCGGCTCCCATTGCAAAAAAGTCAGCTGCGGCTGGCAGCTTTTGTGTAGCCGCTACACTGTATGAAGCCAGTGTCATTATGGCATGGGACAGACGGCATTTTCTATGTGATTTTGGGTACTGCACTATATGATTTTTTTTTCTCTTTGGGTACGTGTGTGAGGATGTACTGTATGTAGAAAACAACTAGAGAAGACACGGAGACAGTTTGGAGTTTAAAAGCTCTATGTGACTCATTCATTTGTATTTGGTAAAAGCCTGGGATATTGAACATATACAGACCTGGTAAATAGAGGAGTGTTTGCTATATAGTGCTGGATGATGCAGACTAAAAATGTAAAGGAAGGGGGTGAAGAGGTAGGATTACCACAGTTAGCTCTGACTGTACTGTGCTGGCAGCTGTCAGTATTAGTCAGGCAATTGGCTTTTTTTTTTCCCTGAGCCCACCCAGTGAATTAATATTCGCTAATGACTTCCTGCTTCTCCTCCCTGCCAATCAGGAAGCGGGTCCTGAGATCTAATTGGACAGTGAGTCTTAAGAGAAGCAATGGCCTCGGCTCTTCCCTCGGCAAACTGAAGCAAGGAGCAGTATCGGCCTCCTAAGGCAAGGCCACTGATTGCTGCCAACCCTCTCACTGGTCCATCTTGTGCGTTTTAATAATAAAGCCTATGAAGAATGCAACCATCCAGAATTTGTTTGTGTGTCCTAGTAGCTGCTGATGGGCAGGGCTTGCAACTTTTTGGAGGTGCTTCTTGCAGTGTGAAATAGAGAGCAGCAGCCTGGACCAGTGTATGTGAGATAAGTCAAGATAATTACATTCTGAAGGGCTAAGTGGAGATGGTGATTTGTATTTATAAATGTAATGAAGATCATAGGGGAAGGTGTGTTCTCTGTCATATTTAATGCTTTTGGTTTAATGTTTACTACTGAAAATGAACTAGAAATGTAACTCAAACTCAATCAAATAGAAACTTCTAATAGACATACATAGACCCCTTCCACACGTGCAGACCGTACAGGGCCGGTACAAGGGTTGGGCAGAAGGGACGGATGCCCTGGGTGGGACCATTTACTGAAGTAAAGGGGGGCCCAATAGTGGCCACTCTACAGGCCGCCTGTCCTGGGGCCGCAGCGCTCCCCTCCCACCTCCTCCCTCCTGTTTGTCACACAGCGCCGGGAGCGCTGTGTGACAGGGAACTGGATCTGTGTGTGTGTTTTCGGTGGCACTGTAACAAGGATCCGCCCCCCTAGACCGGCTCATGTGGTAGCAGATTGCATCAGTGTTCCGCCTATCACATTAGGCGGTCTAGGGGGGCGGGACCTTGTTACGGCGCCGCTAAACACACAGACCCAGCTGTGTGACACTGCTAGAAAGCTACCTGACTGAGGTATGCTGACAGCCCTGCAATCATGTAAGTACACCTCAGTTCAGGTAGTTGGCAGCTTCAGAAACGAAACAGCTTCATATACACTGAATTTCAGCATTTCGCATTTCAGCCATAGTGCGGGGAATGATATCAAAGCAGTTGGGACAGGGGCATGCTCTGCTACTAGTTCAGGCTGACCAAATACTGCAAAAGAGGGTTGTGGCTTTGTTGGCATCTTCTGTGAGAAGCAGGATCAACAATGATGGATCTGGAAGAGGTGCTCTTAGTGTCAGGAGTCTGGTGAGGAGAATATGCCTCTAATGTAAGCTAACAGCAACATTAGTGAGGTCTCAACACCTCCCTCCAACACCCTTTTATTACAGTTCTTTCCCTCTTCCAGTCACAGCTCTGCCACCTTAAATCCACCCCCCTATTAATAAATTACCTTCTTTCCACCAGTTATAGAACCTCCCACCCTCCTCCACCCCTGGTTACTGTGCCTCTATGACAACTCTGACAACTACCTTGCCTCCTGGGTTACATCGCCTCTGAACTCAAGCCCCTCCTCTCCCTCATACCACCACCAAACCAGAGGCTGCAATTATGGTCAGAGAGGCTGCGATTATGGTCAGAGAGGCTGCGATTATGGTCAGAGAGAGGCTGCAATTATGGTCAGAGAGAGGCTGCAATTATGGTCAGAGAGGCTGCAATTATGGTCACAGAGAGGCTGCAATTATGGTCAGAGAGGCTGCAATTATGGTCACAGAGAGGCTGAAATTATGGTCACAGAGGCTGCAATTATGGTCACAGAGGCTGCGATTATGGTCACAGAGAGGCTGAAATTATGGTCAGAGAGGCTGCAATTATGGTCAAAGAGGCTGGGATTATGGGCACAGAGGCGTCGCAGAGGCTGCGATTATGGTCACAGAGGCTGCGATTATGGTCACAGAGGCTGCAATTATGGTCACAGAGAGGCTGCAATTATGGTCACAAATAGGCTGAAATTATGGGCACAGAGGCTGCGATTATGGGCACAGAGAGGCTGCAATTATGGGTACAGAGAGGCTGCAATTATGGGCACAGTGAGGCTGCAATTATGGGCACAGCGGTAGGCTGCATTTGATGGGCATTGGTGAGACTGCATTGATCTCTTGTATCATGTCTGCAGTCTCTGTGACCATCTTTAGTATGATGTCCTCAGTCTCTAACCATCTCTTGTCTTATATCATGTCTGCAGTCTCTGAGGGGAGTTGCTTAATTAGCAATGGTATTGGTAATATGCAGCAGGAAGGGGGTTAATGCACTGTCACTGATGCATTAGTATAGATCCCATCATCTGTAGGCGCTGTAGCTTTTCACAGGGGGGCGGGGGGGGGGCGCAGTTTTTCATCTTCGCCCTGGGCACCGGATGACCTTGTGCCGGCACTAGGACCGTATGTCCGTATTTCATCCATCCGTTTTCGGATGAAATACGGACATACATGCATCCCTATGGGATAGCGGGTGTCAGCGGATGAACATCCGCTGACACACGATATCAACCGTCTCTGCTGGTCCGATTCTGCAGACGGAGGAAAATCCTATTTTTCTATCCGTCTGTAGAGCGGATCGGATGAACGCGGACAGACGGTCCGTGTTCATCCGATCCCCCATTGAGGAGAGCGGAGATCTGACAGGACGTTCCCTGCACAGTGTCCCTGTCATTCGCCGGCTAAGCGGGGATCAACGGACCGATCTCCACTAAGCAAGCGGATGTTCACGGGGGGGGGGGGGATCATTACAGATCCGTCCCGTGTGAAAGGGGCCTAACACAACAATGTAAAATTACATCTTTTACCATGGCATTGCTTAAAGGGGTTGTAAAGGTTAGTTTTTTATTTTCTAAATAGGTTCCTTTAAGCTAGTGCATTGTTGGTTCACTTACCTTTTCCTTCGATTTCCCTTTTCTTTGTCTGAATTTCTCACTTCCTGTTTCTCCTCAGACCTCCTAGACCCAGTGAGGTCTATTTACTAGCCAGGAGGCTTAGCCCACTTCCCATCCAATGATGTATCTGTACTTCACTGGACTTTCGGTGGATATACCGAGATGGTACCTAGCACTGCATGCATCCTGGTACCTTTTTTTTAGAGCAGGCTGTCGGCTCTCTTGTAATAGCAACCGGTTGCTTTTACAAGCAGCAGGAGGGGTCTTTCCCGCCACCTTCCGTGTCTCTTTCAGGCTCTCCCATCCCACCGGGAGACCCAAGCGATGTATCCGCGGGCTGGCCAGACAGCTGAACAAAGCGGGATCGTCTTTGATCAGCTGTTCGTTATAATAAACCGGAATCAATGACATGACAATACTTCCGGTTTACTCAGAGACTATCGGCGCCAGTTTGTGAAAATCTAAAGCATTCAGAAACACTGATCTTGCTTTTAAGTGCAGAGGAGGGATCTGGGGTCTTATAGACCCCAGATCTCTTCATAAAGAGGGCCTGTCACATGCCTATTGCTGTCAGAAGGATGTTTACATTCATTGTGACAGCAATAAAAGCAATAAAAAATAAAAAATGTAAGCAACAGTGTAAAAATAAAATAAATTAATAATTAAAAATAAAAATGTAAGTGCCCCCGCCCTCCTGTGCTTATGCGCAAAGGTAAAGGTGTGCTTTGGTCCAGAATGCACACATGCAGCAATCGTCCCACAAATGTGAGGTATCGGCGTGAATGTCAGATTATGGGCAGTAATTCTAGCACCAGACTTCCTCTGTAAATCTAAAGTCTAACCTGTAAAGGATTTTAAAGCACTGCCTATGGAATAGTAAAATGTACGTCATTTGTCGCTGTTGTGCAGGTGTGCGCAATTTTAAAGAGTGACATGTTTGCTATATATTTACTTGGCGTAACTTCCTCTATTATATTTTACAAAGAAAATGGGTTATGTATTGTGTTTTTTGGTATTTACATTTTTTTAAAAAAAATGTATGTCTTCCCAGAAAATTGCGTTTGAAAAACTGCTACGCAAAGACCGTGTGACATAAAAAATTGCAAAGCCCACCAATTTATTCTCAGGGCCCTCTGCTCTAAAAAAAAATACTGATTGTTATATGTGAACAAAAACTTCTAGAAAAGGCCTGGACTGGAAGTAGTTAAAGTGGTTGTAACGTCAAAGGTTTCTGATCATCTTGATCCAACAATGTTGCAGGTGTGTCTCGGCTGCCTGGGACTATCCCTCGTCATTGGCTGAGAAGGCAGCACGGCGCCATTAGCTCCCGCTGCTGTCAAAGTCAGTGAGCCATTGAGGAGAGAGAGGGGGGGGGGGGCCTAACCACGGCTCTGTGTCTGACTGGACACACAGAGCAGCGGCTTGGGTGCCCCTATTGCTCTGGGGGCAGGAGGGATGGGCCAGAAGCAACTGCGAGGGACCTGAGAAGAGGAGGATCAGCAAAACCACTCCACAGAGCAGGTAAATATGACATTGTAAAAAAGTGGTGTTTTGAGATTTCCGCCCTCCTATGCTCAACACCTCTCTGCGCTACTAGGATGCGTGTACTTACAATGTTTGGGGTGGTGAGTGATGTAGACCCCAAATAGTAGTGTGGTAAACCAATATATAAATAAATAAATAAATAAATAAATATATATTGTGTGAGTGAATAAAATAAATAAATATTATGTGTAAAACTGTGTATACAAGATTATAAATAAATAAATAAGTATAAATTGTATATAGATGTAATAAAATGTGATTGCTAAAATTGATTTTAGTGGTGTGCTAAATATTTTAGTGAAACGAATGTAAAAGTATAACGATCTTATACATACATTTTGTAGCAGCTGCTTAAAATAAAGGTAAAATGGAATGGTATAAATAAAGGGATGGACACCAGGATGCTCTATGGCTGTGTCTGCCCGATACTTATAGCAGCGCTGAGTGATAGTTTTTCAACTTAATTTGAAAAAATATGTATATATATAAACATTGGTGTATATATAAAAAGTATATATATAAAAGGTAAAGGAAGTGCACCTTTAAAATACACCTTACAAGGTGAAAGAAAGTGCACCTTTAAATACAGTGGTGTGAAAAAGTGTTTGCCCCCTTCCTCATTTCCTGTTCCTTTGCATGTTTGTCACACTTAAGTGTTTCGGAACATCAAACCAATTTAAACAATAGTCAAGGACAACACAAGTAAACACAAAATGCAATTTGTAAATGAAGGTGTTTATTATTAAAGGTGAAAAAAAAATCCAAACCATCATGGCCCTGTGTGAAAAAGTGATTGCCCCCTAAACCTAATAACTGGTTGGGCCACCCTTAGCAGCAACAACTGCAACCAAGCGTTTGCCATAACGTGCAATGAGGCTTTTACAGCGTCCTGGAGGAATTTTGGCCCACTCATCTTTGAAGAATTGTCCTAATTCAGTTACATTAGAGGGTTTTCGAGCATGAACGGCCTTTTTAAGGTCATACCACAACATCTCAATAGGATTCAGGTCAGGACTTTGGCTAGGCCACTCCAAAGTCTTCATTTTGTTTTTCTTCAGCCATTCGGTGGTGGACTTGCTGGTGTGTTTAGGATCATTGTCCTGCTGCAGAACCCAAGTTCGTTTCAGCTTGAGTACACGAACAGATGGTCGGACATTCTCCTTCAGGATCTCTTGGTAGACAGCAGAATTCATAGTTCCTTTTATCACGGCAAGTCTTCCAGGTCCTGAAGCAGCAAAACAGCCCCAGACCATCACACTACCACCACCATATTTTACTGTTGGTATAATGTTCTTTTTCTGAAATGCAGTGTTCCTTCTACGCCAGATATACTTGGACACACACCTTCCAAAGAGTTCCACTTTTGTCTCATCGGTCCACAGAAGGTTGTCCCAAAAGTCTTGGGGATCATCAAGATGTGTTGTGGAGAAATAGAGATGAGCTTTGATGTTCTTTTTGCTCAGCAGTGGTTTTCTCCTTGGAACTCTGCCATGCAGGCCATTTTTGCCCAGTCTTTTCCTGATGGTGGAGGCATGAACGCTGACCTTAACTGAGGCAAGTGAGGCCTGCAGTTCCTTGGACGTTGTTGTGGGGTCTTTTGTGACCTCTTGGATGAGTCGTCGCTGCGCTCGTGGGGTAATTTTGGGCGGCCGGCCACTCCTGGGAAGGTTCACCACTGTTCCATGTCTTCGCCATTTGTGGATAATGGCTCTCACTGTGGTTCGCTGGATTCCCAAAGCTTTGGAAATGGCTTTATAACCCTTTCCAGACTGATAGATCTCAATTACTTTCTTTCTCAATTGTTCCTGAATTTCTTTGGGTCTCGGCATGATGTGTAGCTTTTAAGGATCTTCTGGTGGACCTTACTGTGTCAAGCAGCTCCTATTTAAGTGATGCCTTGATTGTGAACAGGTGTGGCAATAATCAGGCCTGGGTGTGGCTAGAGAAATTGAACTCAGGTGTGGACAACCACAGTTATAGTATGTTTTAACAAGGGGGGCAATCACTTTTTCACACAGGGCCATGATGGTTTGGATTTTTTTTCACCTTTAATAATAAACACCTTCATTTACAAATTGCATTTTGTGTTTACTTGTGTTGTCCTTGACTATTGTTTAAATTGGTTTGATGTTCCGAAACACTTAAGTGTGACAAACATGCAAAAGAACAGGAAATGAGCAAGGGGGCAAACACTTTTTCACACCACTGTATGCCTTAAAACATAATACTATGTGCATAGATTAATAAATCATAAGTGCACGTGAACAAATAAATAAATAAATATTGATCAATAAATAAATTGCACTGCGTGTCTTCATAAAGCAAAAGTCCGCGTGATAAACAAACGATCCTCCAATCTGATGGATCAGCAATACGGCAATAGTGACAGTTCAAAAAACATGCGACAGTACGATTCTGTGTGGATATTCCGTGAGTGATCCAAACCTTCCACCATAGATATCACCGTGTTAGAGGGTTGTCCCCTTTTGGGGGTACACTCACCAGAAGTATACTTTAAAAACGCCTGTAGTAATAGATCATGTGGACCTTCTCCACCAGCATCAGCCACAGATTTCACCAGCGCGTGAAATCTGTGGCTGATGCTGGTGGAGAAGGTCCACATGATCTATTACTACAGGCGTTTTTAAAGTATACTTCTGGTGAGTGTACCCCCAAAAGGGGACAACCCTCTAACACTGTGATATCTATGGTGGAAGGTTTGGATCACTCACAGAATATCCACACAGAATCGTACTGTCGCATGTTTTTTGAACTGTCACTATTGCCGTATTGCTGATCCATCAGATTGGAGGATCGTTTGTTTATCACGCGGACTTTTGCTTTATGAAGACACGCAGTGCAATTTATTTATTGATCAATATTTATTTATTTATTTATTTGTTCACGTGCACTTATGATTTATTAATCTATGCACATAGTATTATGTTTTAAGGCATATTTAAAGGTGCACTTTCTTTCACCTTGTAAGGTGTATTTTAAAGGTGCACTTCCTTTACCTTTTATATATATACTTTTTATATATACACCAATGTTTATATATATACATATTTTTTCAAATTAAGTTGAAAAACTATCACTCAGCGCTGCTATAAGTATCGGGCAGACACAGCCATAGAGCATCCTGGTGTCCATCCCTTTATTTATACCATTCCAGGTAAATATGACATGTTTAAAAAAAAAAACTGAGACTTTAGTATCACTTTAAAAGTTGTTTGCGGGACCTTTGTGTTTGGACTGTGGTTCTTACCCCTGCACAGGAATCTTTTGTTTTCTGTATATGCTGACCAACACACATGGGCAGAAAGCCCTTAACCCTACATGCAGCTTGGATTACCTTTCTGAGAGCTCTCCACTTGAAGCTGAACTCCACAATATATATACACAGTGCCTTGAAAAAGTATTCATATCCCTTGAAATTTTTCCAATTGTCTCATGTTACAACCAAAAACGCAAATGTATATTATTGGGATTTTATGTGATAGACCAACACAAAGTGGTACATAATTGTGAAGTGGAAGGAAATATAATAAATGGTTTTCAATTTTTTTTTACAAATAAATATCTAAAAAGTGTGGCGTGCATTTGTATTCAGCCCCCTTTACGATACCCCTAACTAAAATCTAGTGGAATCAATAGCCTTCAGAAGTCACCTAATTAGTAAATAGAGTTTACCTGTGTGTAATTTAATCTCAGTATAAATACAGCTGTTTTGTGAAGCCCTCAGAGGTTTGTTAGAGAACCTTAGTGAACAAACAGCATCATGAAGGCCAAGGAACACACCAGACAGATCAGGCATAAAGTTGTAGAGAAGTTTAAAACAGGGTTAGGTTATAAAAAATGATCTCAAGCTTTGAACATCTCATGGAGCACTGTTCAATCCATCATCCGAAAAGGTAACGAGTATGGCACAACTGCAAACCTACTAAGACATGGCCGTCCACCTAAACTGACAGGCTGGGCAAGGACAGCATTAATCAGAGAAGCAGCCAAGAGGCCCATGGTAACTCTGGATGAGCTGCAGAGATCCACAGCTCAGGTGGGAGAACCCGTTCAAGGACAACTATTAGCCATTAATAGCCATTAGAAAGCCATTGTTGAAAGCCATAAAAAGTCCCATTTGCAGTTTACGAGAAGTCATGTGGGGGACACAGCAAACATGTGGAATAAGGTGCTCTGTTCAGATGAGACTAAAATGTAACTTTGTGGCCTAAAAGCAAAACGCTATGTGCGGCAGAAAACTAACATTGAACATCACCTTGAACACACCATCCCCACACCATCCCCAAATCTGTAGTCTGCAGTAGACTTGAGACTGGTTCACCTTCCAGCAGGACAATGACCCTAAACATACCGACAGAGCTACAATGGAATTGTTTAGGTCAAAGCATGCTCATGTGTTAGAATGGCCCAGCCAGAGTCCAGACCTAAATCCAATTGAGAATCTGTGGCAAAACTTGAAAATTGCTGTTCACAGATGCTCTCCATACAATCTGACAGAAATTTAGCTATTTTGTGAAGAAGAATGGGCAAAAATGTCACTCTCTAGATGTCCAAAGCTGGTAGAGACATACCCAAGAAGACTTACAGCTGTAATTGTAGCGAAAGGTGGTTCTACAAAGTATTGACTCAGGGGGGCTGAATACAAATGCACGCCACACTTTTCACATATTTATTTGTAAAAAATTTTGAAAACCATTTATCATTTTCCTTCCACTTCACAATTATGTGCCACTTTGTGTTGTTCTATCGCATAAAATCCCAATAAAATACATTTATGTTTTTGGTTTTAACATGACAGAATGTGGAAAATTCCAAGGGGCATGAATACTTTTTGAAGGCACTGTATATATATATATATATATATATAATGTGTGTGTATATATATATATTTTTTTTTCTCAGGGCCCTCCAAATGAGCCAGAGCCTTCACTAAAGGAAGAGTGGACTATGAATATATAATTTACAGTGCCTCCACCTAGAACAGGGCTCCAGCATATGTAGAGATGATCCCTTTCAAGGACAATAACTAGTAACTCACCCAAAATAACTGACAACAGTAGTACTAATACACCCAGCATAAATTTCTAAGAGTAAAGATATGTTGACATACCAGCAGGTGATTAGTGTAACTTTATATATGATAGAGTGATAGCATTACATACAACCAAAGCAATAATAGGAAGAATGTACATATGTCTCAGAAGAACAGTGTATATATATATATATATGTATGTATGTATGTATAGGTAGGTGGTAGAGATAGGATTTTGTAGGATAGGTAAATTTAGGCAGGCCTGGCTGGTAAAAAAAAGGGTTAAAATCCTCCGCTTATACTACTCACCTGGTGAAGGGAAGTGTGACTATTGAAATGGAGACATCAAACACATAAATAAATAAATGAAAATATATAGATAAAGAAAAGCTGCAACCTAAAAGGTCCGAACCCCTACCATTAACATAGATAATTAAAAGAAACAGGTGCGCTAATCTATAAGAATATCCACTGTGCAAAAAAAAACACATGACAAAAATGTAAGGGCATAAAGTCCACTCCTACAAAAAACAAGTGTATAAAAATTAATTAAAAAGTTGGATGAAATGACTCATAAAGTGAAAAATATACGATTCAGTTCATAAAAGGTGCAAAAAAAAACAAAAAATGTGCACAAAAAGATGTGCATGAAAAATGTCCAACTGACAAACCCTTATACAAAAGGGAACTGAGTGAACCAAATATGTGAACAATTCTGTGTTCTTAAAGGGAATTGGGTGAACCAAATATAAGGGAACTTCAGTGCTCTTCAAAACACTAAGGCCGCGTACACACGAAGGGACAATCCCGCGGGATTATCCTCTGGACTGAAGTCCAGCAGATAATCCCCTCGTGTGTAGGCGCCGGCGGACTTTTTGGCGCCAAAGTCCGGCGGACCAAAGTTTTAAGTTTGGTTTTAAAATTATCCGCTGGACTTGGCAGTCCGGCGGACAATCCGCCGTTAGTAGGCAAGTCCGCGGGACTTTTGAAATGAACGGACTTGCCGCTCATCGGCAAGTCCATTTATTTAGCACGTGACTTCAGGTTACGTAGCTAGCGTAGGCAGTAAATGCCGCCGCGCTGGCTCCGTAAGCTGGCATGGATTTAAAGGGACTCCCCACGCCGAAAAACGGCGTGGGGGTTCCCCCCAAATCCATGTCAGACCCTTATCCGAGCATGCAGCCTGGCCGGCCAGGAAAGGGGTGGGGACGAACGAGCGCCCCCCCTCCTGAGCCGTACCAGGCCGCGTGCCCTCAACATGGGGGGTGCCCTGGGGAAAGGGGGGCCGTGCGGCCCCCCCACCCCAAAGCACCTTGTCCCCATGTTGATGAGGACAAGGGCCTCTTCCCGACAACCCTGGTTGTCGGGGTCTGCGGGCGGGGGCTTATCGGAATCTGTCCCAGCATCCTCCGGGACTGTGACAACACAAGGGGGCGGGGTCACCATGTGACATGAGCATGTGACCCTGTCCCCATGCCCCTATATAAGTCCCAGCGCAGCGCGGAACAGGCATTCCGGGCAGAGAGAGCATCGGGTCAACATCGGAAGAAGAAGAAGAAGAAGAAGAAGGACAAGAAGAAGAAGGCGGCGCCGGCGGCGCGGAAGACGACGACCGCCGCAAGAACAGAAGAGACCCCCGGAAGACCCCCGAAGGCGGATCGAGACCCCCAGACGACGGCGGCGACGACAAAGAAGGTAGCCGGACTTCCCCCGCTCGGTAAAAGAGCTTGGTAAATGGCGGGGGAGTCCGGCGAGAAGACCCCCAAGACGGAAGAAGACCCCCGGAGCAGTGCAATAAACTATTTTTTCAAAAGTGTGGGTGTTTTTTTTACTTTACATTTTACACCTTAGGTGAATGGGTAGGGGTACATCGTACCCCATACTCATTCACATAGGGTGGGGGGCCGGGATCTGAGGCCCCCCTTATAAAAGGGGGCTCTCAGATCCTGATAAGCCCCCGCCCGCAGACCCCGACAACCAACGGCCAGGGTTGTCGGGAAGAGGCCCTTGTCCTCATCAACATGGGGACAAGGTGCTTTGGGGTGGGGGGGCCGCACGGCCCCCCTTTCCCCAGGGCACCCCCCATGTTGAGGGCACGCGGCCTGGTACGGCTCAGGAGGGGGGGGGCGCTCGTTCGTCCCCACCCCTTTCCTGGCCTGCCAGGCTGTGTGCTCGGATGAGGGTCTGACATGGATTTGGGGGGAACCCCCACGCCGTTTTTTCGGCGTGGGGAGTCCCTTTAAATCCATGCCAGGTCACGGAGCTAGCGCGGCGGCATTTACTGCCTACGCTAGCTACGTAACCTGAAGTTACGTTCTAAATGAACGGACTGCTCCGTGTGTGGGCATGTCCGTTCATTTTCAAAAGTCCCGCAGACTTTTGGCCGGCGGATTATCCGCCGGAGAAGTCTGTGCGTGTGTGGGCAAGTCCACACGCTCGGAAAGTCCAGCGGACCCAGCTGGAAAGTCCGGTGGGATTGTCCGCTGGACTAAGTCCGCCGGCAAAAGTCCGCACGTGTGTACGCGGCAAAAGACTGTAATATCCCTTCACCACATAGATTCACTTCTTACCAGATAGCAGTAGTTTCAAGCATTGGATAATAATCCCACCATGCTCAACAGACTGGGCTGTAAAAACGAACCAAATTCCAGATGACAGCAGTATCAAACACTGGACAATGATCCCATCAGGCTCCAACACCTTAAAGAGGAGTGCCCCCTAAAAATTTTTTTTTAAAAGTCTGTCCCAGGGTCCAGCGATGTGGGGGAACGAAGCCCCCCCTCGTTCCACGCTCCGCTCGCGGCGCCGGCATCCTTACTGCGGGCACCCGGCTGTGACTTCACAGCTGGGCACCCACTGCGCATGCGCGAGAGGCGCCGTGCGCCGTAATACAACGCTCAGTCATCTGGGACACGTGACAGGTCCCAGATGACTGTGCGGTGCCGAGGGGAAGTGATGTCAGTGCCCGGGCACTGAAGGTGGCAGACTACGAGGGACCCCCTAGCAACAGGCATTTAGAGGGGAGTAAAACATATTTTTTTTTCCAATAATTTTTTTTTTTTTTTTTTATGAGTTTTAAGCAAATTTTTTTTTTTGGTGGCAACACCACTGTAAAAGTGGACCCAGTTTTTCAATGGACGCAGGAATCACGGTATCTTTGGCAAAGCTGATATCCAATCTGGCAGCTCAAGGATGAATCCCAGAGCATAAAGTAAAAAGAGGATAGCCTCAGTGCAATATGTTTAAACAGAAGGGTTTATTAAAACAGCACACTAAAAACTTATATCAAAGCAACCAAACATCAGCAAAAGTAAATGCACATAAAAAACAGAGCGGTGGTTTGCACCAACCAGCTCAAACGGTTAGACGTCTCACAATGTGCTCCACCGACTATTTTCTCTATAAAAGGCTTCAGCTGGGAAGCCAGGCCTGTTTTAATCTCATCTGGGCTGGGAGTGGCACAGGTTAGCAGCTGGTGACTCACAGGCAGCATTACTGAGACCTCACTCTTCTTTCTAGAGTTTGCTAGAAGGTTCTAAAAAGAGAGGAGGAGAGGAGAGGTGGAGCTGCCTAGGGTGTTTTAGGGAACCCTAATCAATCCCCAACCTGGATTGCCAGGGGGCAGGCCTCCTTAAATACCCAGGGTCAGCCCAGCTGGGGAGGAGTTGTTTGGATGGAAGAGCTGGAGATGGACTGCTAGGCTGTCGGGGGCTTTGAGGGAGCTCCCCTCTGGGGGGGGGTGACCTTGGACCTGGGCTTGGGTGTGGACAGTGTCCTCCAAGAAATCGTGGATGTATCCTGGACAGGAGGCACAGGAGGAGCAAGAGGACAGCAGGAGAGACCACTGCCGGGCAAGTCTACAGGGAGAGGAACAACTGGTCGCAGCCAGGAGGAGGGCTGGGGAGTGACATGCACAGGCCTGAGAGGTCTGGTAAGGCACGCCTGAGAGGACTGGGAGAATGCAGTCTGGGATGGGTGAAGAACCAGAGGAAAGGACTTTGGTGTCATAGGCAGTGGAGAAGGGCAGCTGCAGCCAGGAGGTCTGGCAGGGTCTGAAGATGGGTTACTGGGCTCAGTAACCACATGTAGGACAGCTAGCACCAGGAACTTTCTACATTTTGCTACACTATAGGGGCCCACAGTCCCTGCTTGCAAAGGCCTGGCTAATTCAGTGTCAGACCTGACCATTTTTTTGCTAGCTGTGCCTGGAAGCTCAAGTAAGAAAAGTGCTGGAGGAGCTGAGGAGTGATAGTCTGCAGCAAGAGTTGTTCTGGGGTGAATATTGGAGTGTATATACCAGAGTGTATATAGTTGTCTCAAGCAAGTTCTGCAAATTCCACAGACACTTCCACCAGCAGAATTTACTTTTCAGCCATAAGCTCTATGTCAGCAATATGATTGGGATTGCTTGTATGTTCTGAAAGACTTAAGCCTCATACACACAATCAGATTTTCCACTGGGAATTGTGTGATGACAGACTGCTGGCGGAAAATCCGACCGTTTGTGCGCTCCATCAGACAACTGTTAGCGGATTTTCCGCAGACAAATGTTGGATGGCAGGCTTATAAATTTCTGTGGACAAATGTTGTCAGATTTTCCGATTGTGTGTACACAAGTCTGTCAGACAAAAGTTCAAAGTACAAACATGCAGGCTCGGAAGCAAGTAAGAGCCAGAAGCGGTCGGTCTTGTAAACTAGCGTTCGTAATGGAGAATTAACATTCGTGATGCGGCAAATTATGAAATCTCGAAATGCAGCGCACATTCTCTTCTTCTTTAATGGGAAAATAATAAAGCTGCTTTGCTGGTGATACTGATGGAGTTCTGCCAAATGTATTTTAAAAGGCTTTTATTTTCTAATGATATCAAGAATAATATTATTATGCTTGTTTTTTTTTTTTTTTTTTGGGCAAGTTACCACAACACCATTATCCCGCAGTTTTTAAAGCGGAGCTCCACCTTAAAAAAAAATATTAAAAGCCAGCAGCTACAAATACTGAAGCTGCTGACTTTTAATAAATGGACACTTACCTGTCCCAGGGTGCCCGCGATGTCGGCAGCAGAAGACGAGCAATTGCTTGTCTCTCGGCTGCCCCCGCCATCCTCGGTCAGGGAATCAGGAAGTGAAGCGTTGCGGCTTCACTGCCCGGTTCCCTACTGCGCATGAGCGAGTCGGGCATCTGCGGTTATTCTGCGGCTAGCTATGCCCGAAAGTGGGTGCAGATACCTGTATTATACAGGTATCTGCACCACCCTCTCCCCTGAAAGGTGCCAATTGTGGCACCAGAGGGGGGGGGGAGGAATCCGATGAGCGGAAGTTCCACTTTAGGGTGGAGCTCCGCTTTAAGAGCAAAGATACAACTATGTTGGTGCCCCTTGTTAATTTTACATTGTATTTTTAACTGCCTACTCCCAAACTGTCATTTGAAGTAAAAAACATAGCCAAGTATTATTCTCCACAATTTTTTTTATTGTGCATTAAAAAAAGGAAAAAAATACAATTAGATATGCTATCTGCCAATAGAACTTAACCAAAAAGTGCATTCTATGCATCCAAAAATATAGAAAATATACCAAATCAAATCATTATTCAACCAAAAAATAAAATAAAAGCCTTATGCATATGTCCTGCTTCTTAATATAGGGGCTCAACAATACCAAAAATTGGTGAAAGCAGGGGTCCGTCATCCGGAGATAATTCCGAAAATCATCCGGATAATTCTCCTGGAGCTCCCGCAGCAATGACATATGACATAATTGGTCATGATTAATAAAGCAACCAATTTTTGGTCAAAGAAGTCTTCCTCCTCCTGTTCCTGGACTGGACTTGGGTCAAAGCAATAACTCAGATAACAGGGTCAGACTGCTGACATTTAATCGTTTGCTGGGTGGCTATGGAGCATCTTTCAAATGACCCCAGTGCAGCAGGGTAAGCGTACATATCAGGGACAGCTTCTGGACCACTACACATGCTGTGTCTCAAAAAAAGGCCACTTTATCTTCAACAACTGTGGCTGTAGCACACAGGGCCCCGAAACCAGGGTCAGGGACCTCTTCCCAGACATTCTCTTCAGATATAGGGGCCAACCCTGGGCATCTTGATACAGCACCTGCTCCAATGTTCTTTGGGCCTGGTTTGTACTTCAATGTAACCTGGTAATTGGAAAGAGCGGCTAACCATCAGTGCCCCGTGGCATAAAGCTTGGCTGTAGTTAGAACATACGTCAAAGGATTGTTATTAGTTCTTACTTCAACTGAAGCTCCATATAGATAATAGTGTAACTTGTCAACGACGGTCCATTTGAGTGCCAAGAACTCCAACTTGTGAACTGAGTAATTATGCTCAGTAGGAGACAGACTTTGGCTGATGAAGGTTTTCCTGGAGGATACTCTTGATGCAATACTCCATCAAGGCCCTCAAAACTCGCATCCACATGAAGTACATAGGGCTTCTGAGCATCAGCGTAAGCCAAAACCAGCGCTCCTGTCAATTTCTTCTTCAATCGATCAAAAGCTTCTTCACATGCTGAAGTCTGGTCCAGGGGCATTTGGGAGACCTCTTTTGCTTCTCAGAGCTGTTCATATCACTCTTCAACAAGTCAAGAAGGGATTTAGCCACTTTTGAATACCCCTCTACAAATCTGCAGTAATATCCGCAAAAGCCAAGGAAGGACTGTAGCTCTGTAATATTCTGAGGCTGGGGCCAGTTCACCACAGCCTTGACTTTTGCGGGGTCAGTGGCCACACCTTCAGCAGAAACTATGTGACCCACTTATGTGACTGATGATCTGCAAAACTTGCACTTGTCTGCTGACCCCTTCAGTCCCTCATCTCTCAGTAGCTTTAACACCCGCACAAGCCTCACTTCATGTTCTTCAAATGTCGATGTCATCGAGATACACAAAACATTCCCTGTGGATTAAGTCACTTAGGACTTTTTCCAGCAGTTTCTGGAAGGTTGCAGGCACACCTCTTATGCCCTGTGGCATGCGTGTAAACTGGTAAAAACCCAAGGGACATAGGAATTCAGTTTTCTCCTGGTCCTCAGATGCCATTGGGACTTGATAATACTCAGACCGCAGGTCTAGTACAGTTAACCACCGATTCCCATTGAGAGCTTCCAAAGCTTCCTCTATCCTAGGCAGTGTGTACTGATAAGGTATGGTCCTCTGATTAAGGGCTCGGTAATCTACATACAGCCGGATACAGCCGGATGGACCAACACTTTTTTACTCACTACTACATTCAGGGAGGCAAAAGGGCTTTTACTGTCTATGATAATCCCTTGGCCCTTCTGGTTTAGGATCTGTCTCAGCTTATCAACATCTTTGGGTGCTATTCTTCGAGGTTTCTTGGAAAGGAGTAGTATTGATTAGTGGAAAAGTGTGCTGGAAACTTCTAGCACAGCCCACATCCATGTCATTAAATGAGAACACGTCTAGTAAATACGACAACTGCTTAGTCAGTTTCTGGCTCCAAGCCTTTGGTAGGGTTGGATCACTCAAATCAAATTTTCTTCCTGCTGCGAATCCACAGCCTGTCGGCGCCGAGCTCTGTGCCAGCCTGTCTGCTTCCAGCCTGTTCTACTGTAAAAATCAGTTTGCTGTCAGCTGTTCCATCTTCTGTCATCCTCCCAGTGAAGTGTTGGCTTCAACCAACCAGACTACTGGACTGATCATAGGCACTTATACATCGCCATGCTCTCGCATTTACCATTTCACTAGTAGTGGTCCCCAAGCTGGAGCTGTATAACGCTTACCTCTTCACGTCAGGCTCACTGACACTTATGACACCATGCACTTAAAGGGTAAAACCTTCCCTTCAGTTGAGACCAAATGGCAGGCTGCTTAAAAAAAATCCCTTGAGACCCTCAAGGAAACAACTGACTACTTCCCCATCTTGGCCTTACAAATCTGGGCATTCAAACAGCAGTGCTGATGCACCCTAATGCCCTGTACACACGATAGGATTTTCCGACAACAAAATCCATGTTTTTTCTGACGCATTTCTGAGCATGTTGGCTCAAACTTGTCTTGCATACTCACGGTCACACAAAGTTGGTCGGAAATTCTGAACGTCAAGAACACGGTGACGTACAACATGTACGACGAGCCGAGAAAAATGAAGTTCAATAGCCAGTGCTGCTCTTCTGCTTGATTGCGAGCATGCATGGCACTTTGTGCATCAGAATTGTGTAGACACAATCGGAATTTATGCAAATGGATTTTGTTGTCGGAAAATTTGAGAACCAGCTCTCAAATTTTGTGTGACGAAAATTCCGATGGAAAATGTCTGATGGAGGCTACACATTGTCGGAATTTCTGACAAATCCTATCGTGTGTACGGGGCATTACAGTATCCCCAAAACAAACCTGAGAGGATGATAATCCTCTGCAGTAGGGCACGCACTGCATCAGCCAACCTAGGAAGTCAGTATACACACCTCAAATGTGTGGGCTGAGATGCAGAGAGAGGACCCTGCTATCTCACAGTTTTTGAGATACTGGTATAGGAATTGAAAGCCTACAGCTCTCACCCATTGCCATCCAGCTCTTGAGACAGTGGTATAAGTTCAAGAAATGCAACAGCCTCTTGTATCAGCCATTACAAACATAGATCCATAAACTGAGTTTACAAACGTGATTTATACAAAATTAGGTTCCTACGCATTTCGCAGAGCTCTTCTGCTTCTTCTGGGAACTTCTATATGTGTCTAAGATTTATTAGTATTTAATGAGAATGTTAGTTTACAATTCATCATTTAAAATAACTGCCAATAATGGTAATGATGCCATGCTGACCAACTCCATCAGGAGAGCCCATAATCGATCATGGTTCAGAAGGAAGGAGGACGTAGATGGTGAGTCATCTGACCACTGACAGGCTGCCAAGGGATGGTTAGATGGACACTGGAACACCCAAGGGGAAGGGGGGGTGCAGATCAGGCCACAGCCACGCTGCCCATGACAACTGAAACATTAATTCAATATTCCGAAATCGAAAACTGCTCATAGTGGGTCACATGACCTCCCTGCCTCCACTTCAAATGCTACACTGACATATCTGGTTGATATGCACTTTGCACCACTATGCAGTGGAAATTACACACCAAGCAAAGAACCGATGCAATTGTTGGCCTGAGATGGGTGAACTACAAGCATCTATATTATTTAGCATGTCACCCAACTTGGCAGTTCACTGAAGGTCCTGAAAACTGAAATAAGTAAATAAATAAATAAAAAGAGGATTTCCCTGCAAAAAGAGAGGGAACTAAGATTCCTAGCTGGGGGCTCAGGCCCTTAATCCTTGACACTAGGTGAAAAACTTAGCCACTACTAGCAAATGGGGTTTGGCTACCAGCAGACTGTGCTTTTGTGCCTTGTGTCCTACTCCTGGAGGTGGTGCTATATAACTCAATGGTCAGGATTTAAAGAAAGAGTAACAGAAAAAAGCTGCGCTGTGTATACAGTGATAATACAATGACTAACAAAAAACCTTATGTGTTTCAAATGATCACATAAAACCAACAGAAAAAAACTTTCTGTTGGTTATATGTGATCATTTGAAACACATAAGTTTTTTTGTTAGTCATTGTATTATCACTGTATACACAGCGCAGCTTATTTCTGTTACTCTACTTTGTTTTGTGTATATCTTACATAATTTAGAGCTGCTGCTAAGCAAATTATTTTGCATATATTTTTAGTGTACTTTTCAGCGCTGTGTTTTTGCATTTTTTCCAGGATCTAAAGATGTCTGCAATGTCCTGCCATGAACGGAAGAGAAATAAATGTTTTTCTTAGGTTCCTGATATCATTTCTAGGGATTACGTGACTGAGATGTGTTTTTGTTTTCTCATTTTCACATGTTCAATTGGATCAAGTCTCAGAAGGTTTTCATGCTGCCATCCCTTCTGAAAGACACACTAGAAAAACTGACACTGGTATCAGCACTAAGCCTTCTCAATTCCAGAGCTATAAAATTAACAAATCATTTTGAAAAAAGTACCATTAACTTTTATGTGTACAATTAAAATACACTATACTGTAAATTTTAAGAATATTAGGATTTGCATCAATGTTTCCTAACCAGATAAAAGCATGTATAGAAATGAATAAACTCTGAAGTGAATCCTAATAATCTTGTTCTGTTTTAAATGCTGCTTTATGCATTGACATATCTCCTAAGACTCAGCCTGTTTTGCCAGTATGGTAATTTGCTGACTCGGCAGTGGCACTATAGGTAGCTTAACCATTTGCCACCCAGGCCAATTCTGACACTTCTCTCCTACATATAAAAATCATATTTTTTTTGGTAGAATCTGGGGTCTAAAGGTTCCCAGATCTCGCCTCTAGGCTAAAAAGCCTGAGATAAAATAAATAAATAAACGACCTCAGCTTTCCAGCTGAGGGAACGGCAGTGTTTATAACTGCCCAGGCCGCCAGAGGGGTGACACCTGTGGGCAGCAACACCGCTAATGCCACATGATCCTTACCCTAACACTGATCTCTCATGTCTCGCCGGGTGTCACACAGCGCAGCGAACCAAAAGCCACCTTCCCCTCCTCTCTGTTTACATCTACAGTCCCCTCTGCTGTGTGAGAGGGAGTCCAAGGAACACATCGCTGTATCCCGCGCTGTTCTGAGGTCTGTAGATTAATGTGATGCAAATGGACATGTGCTGGGTGGGCGCTGTGGGAGGGGAGAGGGGAACTGCACTGGTGGAGAGGGGGTCTGCACTGGGGGGGGGCTGCACTGATGTGGGGGTCTTCACTGAGGGGGGTCTCACTGAGGGGGTATACACTGATGGAGGGATGTCTGCACTGAAGGGGGTCTGCACTGATGGAGGGGGGGGGTCTGCACTGAGGGGGTCTGCACTTATTGAAAGGGTGGGTCTGCACTGAGGGGGGTCTGCACTAAGGGGGGTCTGCACTGATGGATGGGGGTCTGCACTGAGGGGGGTCTATACTGATGTAGGGGGTCTGCACTTGGTGAGGGGTCTGTACTGAGGGGGGGGATCTATACTGCGGGAGGGGGGTCTGTACTTAGTGGGGGGGTCTGTACTGAGGGAGGGGGTTCTAGACTGCAGGAGGGGGGCTGTACTTAGTGGGGGGTCTGTACTGGGGAGGGGGATCTATACTGCGGGAGGGGGGTCTGTACTTAGTGGGGGGTCTACACTGAGAGAGGGGGTCTTTTCTTAATGGAGGGTGTCTGTAGTTAGTGGAGGGGGTCTGTACTGAGGGAGGGGGGTCTGTACTGAAGGGGGAATATAGCTGGAGGAGGGGGGTGACACTAATTTTTTCTGCACCGGGTGACACCAACCCTAGTGACACCACTGAGCGGAGAGTCTCTGTTACACTCTCTTTTACACTGATCAGAACCAGCACTGACAGCCCGCTTAGCGAAAAACTGAAAAACTATATGTATAGTGTATACTACAAAAAAATTACTACTAAAGTGTTCGGGTTTGGCTTGAAGAAAAGGTGGAAACCCTACCCAATACGGCAGGAAGGGGGCCTGCTGTAGAACATGTGAAAGGGTTCCACTGCAGGACCATAATAAAGGGCCCTGTGACGGAAGTAAAGAGCCCCGTAATCAGTGGGAAGGGCCCCACGCTTGTAGGGAAGGTCGTCACCAGAGGGGGCCCATCATGGTTCTTGCACTGGGGCCCTGAAGGTTCTAGTTACGCCTCTGACCAAGAGGTTAAGCAAGAATTTTGGACTCGCCATTATGGAATTATTTTCTTAATTATTAATCAAGCATAATCAGAAATCATTACAACTAGCCAGAGATGTATGTACTTTTTACTTGCTGAAATTACTAAAACTCTATCTTAGAAATGTATTAAAAGTTTGACCATTAAGTTTGCTGTTTTTGGCAATTTTGCTTTTTCGCGAATGATTATTGCGTGACTAGTTATACACATTACTGGAATATTCACAGAAAGAACTAGAAATTGCCAAGCAGAAGCAAATAAACAGTATAAATATACTGTTAAACAATATACAAATATACATTTAATTATAAAGGCCTAACATTTATAAACTTATACAACAGCAGAAGGTGCAAATGATCAAAAACATAAATTTGGAATTATATTAGTGACATTCACAAACCAGTGACTTATATGGGCTATTTCACAAACTGATAAACTGAAACCCAGCTGGAAGAAATACAGTAAAGATAAAAACAGTGTTTTATTAAAAAAAGAAAACCCAGTGGTAATTGTTTATAATCCACAGTACTAAAGAAAACAAAAGAGCTACACAGGCATTTCTCAAAAAATTTAAAGTCAGCATCCACAAATACTGTAGCTGCTGACTTTTTATAAACACTTACCAGTCCAGGAGTCCACTGTCATCACCCAGGCCAGTTCTGTGACAGTCTCGTGTTCCCGGAGCCACCATTTTGCAGAGAAGCCTGCTGTGACTTTCTGCTTTCCGTTTTCGGTAAAGTTCCTCTTTAAAGCAGGACTCCACCCAAAAGGGGAAGTTCCGCTTAAAGACCTCCTCCCTCGCTCCACTTTGACATTCAGCATTTTTTTGTTTGGGGGAGGGGGGACCTGGTTTTGACAGGTACCCATTCCGACTCCCGCCTGGGATTGCCTAGGTGATCCCAGCAGAAGTTCTGCTTTCCTTCCTGCCCAAAGTGTTCTGGGACACGTCACAGGTCCCAGAACACTGTGGGACCATATACAAGTGTGGCTAGCGCATTGGACATCCAGCTGTGAAGCCTCAAGCTGTCACAGCCGAGTGCCCACAGTTAAGATGCTGAGGACCAAAGAAGGTCCCTGGCGTTCCCTCGGGTGAGAATAGCACTGGATCCTGGTACAGGTAAGTGTCTTTTATTAAAAGTCAGCTGCTACAGTTTTTATAGCTGCTGACTTTTAATTTTCGGAAAACTGACTGGAGCTCCTCTATAAAAGGGGTTGTAAAGGTAAAAGTTTTTTCACCTTAATGCATTCTGTGCATTAAGGTGAAAAAACATCTGACACTGCCGCCCCCCCCCCCCCCAGGCCCCCCGTTATACTTACCTGACCCCCTTGAAAGTCCCGCGCTCGCCCCCGACGTCCTCTTCGCCGCTCACCCTGGCCGTTGATTGGCTAGAGTGGATGGATTGAAAGCAGCGCAGCCATTGGCTCGTGCTGCTGTCAATCACATCCAATGATGTGGCGCGCCGGGGGCAGGGCCGAGTGATACTGCGAGCGGCTATAGCCGCCAGCTGTATCACGGGAGCGTGCCCGCAAGTACTCCACACCATGCGAGGTAGCTCGCATTTAGGTGAGAAGTACTTGCGGGGGGGGGGGAGCCGAGACAGCCGACGAGGGACCCCAGAAGATCAGGTTCAGGGCCACTCTGTGCAAAACGAGCTGCACAGTAGAGGTAAGTATAGCATGTTTGTTATTTAAAAAAAAAATAAAAATTCTTTAGTGTTCCTTTAAGGTTAAAATCTATTGTACTTTTTAGATCTGACAGAGTTTGCCATTAAAGGATAAGTTCACCTTTCAAAAAAAAAATAATAAATGCCAATTCTTTTGCAGGTAAAAAAAAAAATTTGCATTTACAGTTTTTTGTTGTAGGAGCCTGGAAAGCATTGCACCAGCAATCAGCAGCTCGCTGGTGCAATGCAGGACTCCTGCAGACCTGTCAGTGTAACCACTTTCTTGTACCTCATATGGGCAAGCAGATACTTATTGACAGTAAGAATTAATGAACTACCACAGTGCTCAACAGTGCAGTGGTAGTTCATTTAGAACTACAAGCCGACAGCTGCAAAACTGTCCCATTCACAGAGGACTGTAAATGAATGATGTGGCTGGGCAGGTGGCGGTCTGCTCACTAACCTGAACCTAGTAGCTCTCCTGCACCTTGTGTCTTTATGCCCCATGTTGGCATGGTGTCCCCTGTAGCATTTGCAGTGGCAAAGCAGTGTAGGACTGGCCATAAGAGGGATTACTTTCACTCAGTTGGTCAGCTTAAGCATGTATTGTGTGAACTATAAAAATCCCTGTTTTTCATTGTATAGTTTGCTGGAAAGGGTGTATAACAGTGTGCAGAGGGTACATCCAGAATTTGTAGTATTAATATGTGGTTACACCCCTTTATCACCTGATAGTTTAAATACATGTATACACTATTGGGATTTGAGCACAGGTATCTTTTCTCTGCCCCCATAGCAAGCCACTTGCAATAGGTGCACACCTGTGGGCTGTGTGCATCCATAGACACACGCAGCGCAGCTCTGACCTGCCACCTTCCCCTGCTTTCTCCTCACAGGATTTGATTGACAGCAGCAGTCAATGGCTCCTGCTGCTACCTCTGTGCCCTGTGATGAGAGGAATACAGACCAGTGCTACTGCAGATGGGAATACTAATAACAACATAAAATGCCATTCACAACTCTGCCGAACTACATTTCTAACCTTTTCTCAAAATATTACCCAAACCATCCTCCTTGCTCCTCCCATGACCTCTTGCTCCATCATCACCTACCTCCCATGCTTGCATTCAGAAATTCTCCAGAGCCTCCTCTTTCCTCTGGAAGTCTCTACCCTAATCTGTCCGGCCATCTAATACTCTATCTACCTGTAGGCAATTCTTGAAAGCACATCTCTTCAGGGAAACCTATCCCACCTCTACTTAAGATCTAAACAATTCTTCATCAGCTTCTCCCCACACAGATAATACCCTTTGTATCACTTGCCTGTCTCTTTTAGATTGTAAGCTCTCACAAGCAGGACCTTTCTAACCCTCTTGTCTTGAATTGTACTGTAATTGTACTGCCTGCCAGTATATCTTTTTTTTTTTTTTTTTTTTATCAATAAAGTTTTTATTAAGGAAAGGATGGTTTACAAAGTTCAAAGTGTACATGAGTACAGCAAATCAGTACATTGAGCATAAACAGTCATGAAATTTTCAAGACAAGAAAGGAAAAGAAAACAATAAAAACATAACCATATACAATGAAATGGTAGCTAGTCTCTAGCGAGGCCCTGGCCTTAGATCACAGCAAGGCATGCGATCTAATACTTTAATATTGTTGGCTTATCTGGACCCTGGGCCAGTACGATGAGCTACACATAAAAAGAGGGGTGAATGGAAAAGAAATAAGGGTCGTTGAGAAAGGGTCCTTGGTGAGAGAGCCTAATGACGGATTTGTCAATAGAGCGAGTATGAAAGTCATTAGTGCCTATAAAAGAAACAATGACATCAATCTTCTACAGAGGTTCCAACCTACTAGAGGTGGTAAAGAGTAGTGATCAAAGCTACAATGATGATTTCAACCAGTATCAAGTTGTAAATATTGGTCAGAGTACCGGAACACCACCCAGGGAGACCATAGCTTGTTAAATTTTTCAAAGGATTCCCTAGCAATGGCTACTGTTTCCTCCATGTGATATATATCTCCCATGGAGTTAAGCCATTCGGAGATGGAAGGAATGTCCTTCGATCCCTCCCAGTATATCTTAAACGTTGCACAAATTGCTGGTGCTATAAAGATCCAGTATAATAATAATAAGAAACAAAATAAGACCCCAAAAGACACTGGAGCCATCAGCAGAAAAGTACAGGGGAGCTGAGGCTTTCATTATAAAAAGAGCTACCCCCACTCAAGTTTTTTGTAATATGACAAAATGAAATGATCATCAGAGTAAGTTAATTTTCTGGGGTTACAGTTAAAGTCATTTTTTGATGTCATGGTATGTGAAAGCGCTAGAGATGGCAATGTCAGCAAAAAGCCATAAGCAGATCTTCTGATCAGCTCATCAATCATTAAGAACGATATTTTCTGCTGATCTGCCTGTTTTCGTGAGTTTGAAGATGCTTTCAAATCTTGCACCACACACACAGAAATAACCAATGTTATGGAGAAAGCAGAAGTCATAATTTTTTAATTGTCTACCCAAAAAAAAAACATCTTAACCATTTTCACTATCATAAGGGTGGTAAGTACAATAACCTAGTAATGTAAGAAAAGTTACATAGTTAGTCTGGTTGAAAAAAGACACAAGTCCATTTAGGTCAACCAACAAAAGGGTAAAAAAAAAATACAATCCTATATAAATCCTGTATAATAATAATACACGATCCCATACCCACAGTCATGGGCGTCCGTAGGTAGGGGCAAAGGGGGTCAAGTGCCCACCCCTGGAATCAGGGATTGGATCTTAAATTCAGCACAGTTGTGTCGTTATCGGGGTGCGGGCAGCCCGCCCCCGGGTGCCACCCACCAGTGGGGTGACACCATCAAGGTGCTGTCAAGCCCCCCATCAGTGTAGTGTGACTTTGGGCTCTTTTCCCTGCTCAGTCTAGCAGAGAACTCAGCGGCGCTGTGACAGGAGAAAGGCAAGCTGCGGGTTGGCAGAGGTTTACCCCGCTCGCCCCCCCTTCTCTTGTCAGGAAGAAGAGATGGCGGCTCTCACCAGGTTCCCCACCCAGCTTCCTGCCCGCTCCGTTCCTTCCCTATGGGCCATAACTGAGGGTCAATCAAAAGAGACTAGGAGAGGAGAGCATCATGGAACATGTAGTCCCAAAGATTGGCAGCCCCATTTCCCACAGGGAGGAGGCTACAGCTCGATTAAGAGAGAGATTAAGAGACTGCAGCCTGGAAAAAAGCTGAGGGAGAGAGCGCTACAGGACAAAGAATGAGGAGTGTGCTGGGCGGAAGCCAGAGAGAGAGCCACGCTGCCCAGCACCACCAGAGAAGGGGCCACGTTGCCCAGCGCCACCAGAGAAAGGCACGCTACCCAGCACCACCAGAGAGAGAAAGACTGAGGTACTACCAGGAAACAGACATGCTACACTACTGAACAGATTCGCCCCCAGGGGGAACCCAGAGTGAGCGACCGTCCAGCCGGAGGGATCACTGCTGTAGTTTCGCTGGGTCTGGTAAGAGGGCCTGTTGACCATTATCCATTACTAATCCTAGGGACTGTACTACGTCTGCAGTCTCTGACCATAATAATAAGATTATGACATTGTCGAAAAGGGGCGGTGCATGGGTGACCCTTAAAGGATCATTTTTTTTTTTAAAGCAATCTACTGAGCAGGACAGAACCAGCTCTTGAGGGAGTCTATTCCACATTTTCACAGTTCTTACTGGGAAGAAGCCTTTCCGTATTTGGAGATGAAATCTCTTTTCCTTCAGACATAAAGAGTGCCCCTATGTCCTGCCCCCCTACGGACCTTAAAGTGAATAACTTAACACCAAGTTCATTATATGGACCACTTGTTTATACATGTTGATCATATCCCCTCTTAAACTCCTCTTCTCGGGAGAGAATAAATTCAGTTCCTCTAATCTTTCCTCATAGCTGAGCTCCTTTTTTTCCAGTTCTCCAATATCCTTTTTGTGAACTGGCACCCAAAACTAAACTGCCTATTCCAGATGAGTTCCTACTAATGATTTGTACAGGGACAAAATTATATCTCTTTCTCTGGAGTCTATACCTCTCTTAATACAAGAAAGGCTTTTTCTTGCTATGGAAACTGCAGCTTGGCATTGAGTGCCATTATTAAGCTTATGATCTACGAGAACACCCAGATCCCTCTCCACCATTGATTCCCCCAGTTGTACTCCCCCTAGTATGTATGATACATGCATATTCTTAGCCTCTAAGTGCATAACGTTACATTTATTAACATTAAACCTTATTTATCACATTGTTCGCTAACTACACAGTGCATTGAGGTCAGCTTGCAAATTGGATACATCTTGTAAAGGACGTTATTCCACTGAATAGCTTGGTGTCATCTGCAAAGACTGAAATTATACTTTTAATCCCAGACCCTATATAATTTATAAATATATAAAAACGTAAGGGTCCCAACACTGAACGTTGGGGTATACCACTAAGAACCCTAGGCCATTCAAAGTATGAATCATTAAACACTACTCTCTGAATACAGTCTTTTAGCCTGTTTTCTATTTATTTACAAACGGATTTTTCCAGGCCTGTTCGTTTTGCGCCAGAACTCTCGAACATTGTGAAAATTCATCGTGAAATTTCAGAGCCAGATAATGAACCCCATTGAAGTCTATGAGAACCTTAACTGGAAGAATTAAAAGTGCCCATTTTGAGGGCTTAGGTGCAAGTTATTGGGCCTACAAATGGTCCCCTTATGCCGCGTACACACGAAGGGACTATCCCGGTCCAGCGGATAATCCCCTCGTGTGTGGGCGCCGGCGGACTTTTTTTTGGCCAAAGTACGGCGGACTAAAGTTTCAGGTTTTGTTTTCAAATTATCCGCTGGACTTGGCAGTCCAGCGGATAATCCGGTCGTGTGTAGTATGGTCCGGCGGACCAAAAAGGACGCATGCTCAGTAGCAAGTATTTTTCTAGTATTTTTCGTTTTCTAGTCCCGTCGTACGTGCTGTATGTCATCGCGTGAACCGTCGGACTTTTTGCGTGATCGTGTGTGGTCAAGTCCGTTCGCTTTTTAGTCCAACGTACCCAGCTGGAAAGTCCAGCGGATTGTCCGCTGGACTTAGGTCCGCCGGGAAAAGTCCGTACGTGTGTACGAGGCATAAGTCTGACTGTAAAGTGGCACATCTGTACCATGTATAGAACCTGCTGCAGCAAAAATTAAGTTTACAGTTGTATGCAAAAGTTTAGGAACACCTGACAATTTCCATGATTGTCATTTATAAATATTTGGGTGTTTGGATCAGCAATTTCATTTTGATCTATCAAATAACTGAAGGACACAGTAATATTTCAGTAGTGAAATTAGGTTTATTGGATTAACAGAAAATGCACAATATGCATCCAAATGAAATTAGACATGTGCATAAATTTGGGCACCCCAACAGAAAAATCACATCAATATTTAGTAGATTTTGAGCAGTGTTTTGGGTCATTGTCTTGTTGAACTATCCAGCCCCGCCATGCATAACGCCCCTTGTTATGACCAAATAACTCAATCTTTGTCTCATCAGTCCACAGCACCTTATTCCAAAATAAAGCTGGCTTGTCCAAATGTGCGTTTGCATACCTCAAGCGACTCCGTTTGTGCAGAAAAGGCTTCTTTCGCATCACTGTCGCAAGATTGAGTTATTTGGTCATAACAAGGGGAATTATGCATGGCAGCAAAAGAACACAGCATTCCAAGAAAAACACTTGCTACCCACAGTAAAATTTGGTGGAGGTTCCATCATGCTGTGGGGCTGTGTGGCCAGTGCCGGTACTGGGAATCTGGTTAAAGTTGAGAGTCACAAGGATTCCACTCAATATCAGCAGATTCTTGAGAATAATGTTGAGGAATCAGTCACAAAGTTGAAGTTACGCCGCGGCTGGATATTTCAACAAGACAACGACCCAAGGCACTGCTCAAAATCTACTAAATATTGATGTGATTTTTCTGTTGAGGTGCCCAAATTTATGTACCTGTCTAATTTAATTTTGATGCATATTGCGCATTTTCTGTTAATCCAATAAACCTCATTTCACTACTGAAATATTACTGTGTCCTTCAGTTATTTGATAGATCAAAATGAAATTGCTGATCCAAACACCTAAATATTTATAAATGACAATCATGGAAATTGTCAGGGGTTCCTAAACGTTTGCATACAACTGTATAAAGTCAATAAAATTTAATTTTCCCTGCAAGCTTTCTTTATTTTATAAACAATGGCTTGGGGAGTAGTCTGTATGATGAGGCCACGATTAAGTGCACTCAGAACAAGATTAGAGCTTTTTTGGATAAATTCTGGTGTCTGTTTTGCAGACTCTGTATTGAAGTAACAGGTGCAGAAAAATTGGGCTTTGGGTGTTGGTGGTGCCTTTACACCATAACCCTATAGAGGTATTCTTGATGAAAGCAAGAATTGGCCTTGCTGTTAAAAAATGAAATGATATGCACCTGTCAAACAGGTGCAGAAAAAATGGTCCATGGGTATTAATTGTGCCCATGAAACCTATACCAAAAAATGTCTTCCCGATACAATAAACACCCACAAAGCTAGGCAGCCTAGACAGTCTTGCATAGATTCCACATTGCAAAAACACTTAATCTGCAACATCGGCATCAGAGACTTTATAGCTGCTGCTAATCCAGGAATGATTATTTTTGATAAATGTCAGCCGGTCAACAAAGTCTGTGGATAGACATGCCCTTTTATCTGTCACAAATCTTCCAGCAGCACTGAATGTCCATTCAGGAAAGCATGCTTGATGCAGGGCAGCATACTGGGTATAGTTCTTGAAAAATCAAACTTTTTAAATCTGAACTCTGGGAACAGAAAATGGCATTTAAATGTATTCCTTTGTAGTGCTACCCCTGCAGGGGCCGCTGATTTTCACTGGTTCTCCCCCAAACAGTACAGAGGCCACCAGTCACCCAAGCAATAATCCATTCACTCCGGCTCCAATAAACAGTATAGGGGTTGTCTTTTTGTGATTAGGGCATGGGGTACTCCAAAACGGTTAGTAGGAAAGTCTTCTCCTTAGGAAACTGTTAATATTGGACAGTTTAAGGCCTCACAGCTGGGGACCATGAGGCAAGTCTCTTTGGCCTATGATTACCCTGCTCCACTGCACACCAATTGGTACCCAGTGCAATCTCAGGAACACTGCACAGTACAGAGGGGCACTCTTCTCTAAGTCCAGGACACTGCTGAGGATGGGGAATTGCCAGTATGAGACCCTATGAGAGCTATCTCAGCCCAAACCACCTCTGGCACTTATACCCCAAAAGCACACAGCCATCAGGAATCAATTCATGGTCATTCAGATCAGATTCCTTTGGTGAAGTCCTGCAGTCAGTTCCAGATACTTCCAGTTCCCAGCTCTGCAACCGCTGAGACCTCACAGAAAAGCAAAACAGTCCACAGGCTGCATCAGGGGCAATAGCCCCCTGAGGCTCGGAGCTCTCCTTTCTTGGGAAAGACCATTTTTTTAGGGCTTTAGACTATTTATTAGCTTCAGCAGCCACCATTTGGGCACAGCTCCCCAGGAATTGGCTAGGCCCTGATCAATATCCAGGCTGGTTATCTGAATTCTTCCTTCTAAACGTCTTCTATAGGCAGAGGGAAGCAATCAAATTCCCAGCCTGTGAAACCCTGAACATACCAACCTTGATTACAGAAGAAGACAAACGTTAAATTTATCTGGCATCCTTCTCTAGGAGGGTGCTACACCTCTACTCTACAGCCACAAACAATATAAATCCACTTTGCATGCCCCAAAAAGCCTTTGAAAACCCAGACATTACCTTTAAAAAAATTATTCAGCCATCACCGGGCTTCAAATAGCCTAAGTGCGGAGTACAGAATTGTGGGAGGGACCCAGCAGGACCACCAAGAAAACTACAGGGGGTGGGGGGTGCATACAAGACCAGTCATCCTGCAAAGGAGAGAGAGCAGCACTAATGGTCTTAATTACAGGCAGCTCCTGGACAGATGTAAATCTTCACACTGGATTACTGCACAGATCTGAAAGAAATACACAAAGCACACTAAGATTCAAGTAAGAATATACACGCCTTTTGTACTTAGACAATATTTATTTATCCCAGAGTTTAGCTTTAAGTCTTACATAGAAGATAAGGGAGCACTGCTTTGTAGAACATGTGTTTTACCCTAGCTGGGCACTGCATGGAATAGGATTTTAATAAAATGGATAATGCTGTTCATGAGACTTTGTACTTGGCAGTTTAATCCTCCTGGCAATTTGATTGCAGCATGGGCACATAATCTGTACACTGTAAATAAACGATCGGATAGCAAGCTGGCATTAGGAAATGACTATTATTGTATCTAGGGAAAGAGCAAGGTATTGATTCCATGATGCGCATATAATACAATACATTGTTAATCAAGGGATAAAGTAAAACTGGAGACATAGTGTATTGTTAATGTAAAGACAAATTACTAAGCACTGTCACATGTGATCCTGAATTCCTGATATTTAAGGCACATTTATCATGATTTGGTTTAAGAGAATGTATAGATCTCTTTTTCCTGTGGACCTTGAGAACAAAGCCACAGAAAATTATTCACTTATGTATTCCTAGTGTTCAAACTGCCTTTGTTCTTTAATAACTATGAACTATTTGTGTGCACTCAAATATTCTTATTTATAAGAGAAGATCATAATATATACAATTAAATGGTGATAGGAAATTGTCCCAGAGTGTCCCTGCAGGAGTAGAAAAGCTTGGATTCACTCAATTGGGGGGGGGGGGGGGGGGTGTCACAAAAAAATAGAAAGAGAGAGGGATAGAGAAAGAGGGAGAGGGAGAGAGAAAGAGGGAGATGGAGAGAGAAAGAGAGAGAGAAAGAGGGAGGGAGAGAGAAAGAGAGAAAGCGGGCAAGAGAAAGTGAGAGGGGGAGAAAGAGGGAGGGAGAGAGAAAGAGGGAGGGGGAGAGAAAGAGGGAGAGGGAAAGAGGGAGAGAGAAAGAGTGAGAGGGAGAGAAAAAGAGGGAGGGAGAGAGAAAGAGGAAGAGAGAAAGAGGGAGAGGGAGCGAGAAAAAGGGAGAGGGAGAGAGAAAGAGGAAGAGGGAGAGAGAAAGAGGGAGGGAGAGAGAACAAGGGAGCAGGAAAGAGGGAGAGGGAAAGAGGGAGAAGGAAAGAGGGAGAGGGAAAGAGGGAGAAGGAAAGAGGGAGAGAGGAAAAGAGGGAGAGATAAAGAGGGAGGGAGAGAGTGAGAGGGGGGGGCGGGTGAGGAAGAGAGAGAAGGAGAGAGAAAGAGGGAGACGGAGAGAGAAAAAGAGAGAGGGCGAGAGAAAGAGGGGGAGGGGAGGGGAGAGAAGAGGGAGAGAGAAGAGAAAGGGAGAGGGGGGATAGAGGGAGGGAGGGAGAGAGAAAGAGGGAGGGGAGAGGGAATAAGGGAGAGAGAAAGAGGGAGGGAGAGAGAAAGAGGGAGAGGGTGCGAGAAAAAGGGAGAGGGAAAGAGGGAGAGAGAAAGAGGGAGGGAAAGAGAGGGAGAGGAAAGAGAGGGGAAAGAGGGGAGAGAGGAGAGGAGAGAGAGAAGAGAAAGGGAGAGAGAGGAAGAGGGAGGGAGAGAGAACGAGGGAGAGGGAAAGAGAGGAGGGAGAGAGAGAGAGAGGGAGTGGGCAAGGAAGAGAGAGAGGGAGAGGGAAAGAGGGAGAGAGGAAAGAGAGAGGGAGAGAGAGTGAGAAAAAGGAGAGAGAGGGAAAGAGATGGAAAGAGAGGAGAGGGAAAGAGGGAGAGGGCGAGAGAGGGCAAGAGAGAGGGACATAGAGAGAGGGCGAGGGAAGAGAGAAGAAGAGAAGACGAGGTTGAGGGAGAGAGAAAGAGAGAGAGGGGTGGAGAGAAGAGAGAGAGAGAGAGGAGAGAGAGAGAGAGAGAGAAAAAGAGAGGGGTGGAGAGAAGAAGAGAGAGGGAGGAGAGAGAGAGAGAGAGAGAGAGATGGAGACAGAGAGAGAGAGAGAGAGAGAGTGAGAGAGTTGGATGGAGAGGGATAGAGAGGGAGAGGGGAGAGAGAGAGATGGATGGAGAGGGATAGAGAGGGAGAGTGATGAAGAGAGAGAGAGAGAGAGAGAGAGAGAGAGAGAGAGAGAGAGAGTGAGGGGGAGGGGAGGTCCTCTGGACCTTAAGAATAAAGTCACAGAAAAGTATACACTTATGTATTCCTAGTGTTCAAACTGCCTTTGTTCTTTAATAACTGCAGACCATTTGTGTGCACGCAAATATTCTTATTTATAAGAGAAGGTCATAATATACAATTAAAGGGTGATAGGAAATAAGGATGCATAGTCCCAGAGTGTCCCAGTAGTGCTGAAGGTGAACTTCAGGAGTAGAAAGCTTTCCTATGGTCTTCTCTGCTCTTTTTAATCTGCTGGTCCCTGACTTTGTATTTTCCCAGGCCAACAATCCATACACCTATTTTGATGCTATAAAAGTATTGCACGTGAATAGTAACTTGAATGTAGCCATTTTCACTTTGAATAATTATAATTCGAGGACTTGTTCAAGGCAGAACACAGCATGGGAAATCAGCGTTCTGTGCAAGTTTTCTGCACCACACTGGGTGTATGATCTGCTGTTGGTGTCAATATATACCTAATGACTCCCCAAACACAGGTCACAAACACAGTGCGTATGCAGGTGGTGAGGGAGGGGGAGAGAGAGGGGAAGAGAGGGGGGAGTGGGGACAGGAGGGAGAGATTGAGGGAGAGAGGGAGGGGGGAGAAGGAGAGAGGGATGGGGAGGTGAGGGAGGGGGGAGAGAGGAAGAGGGATATGGAGAGAGAGGGAGAGGGAGAGAGAGAAGGAGAGAGGAAGGAGAGGGGAGAGGGAAAAGAGAGGAGAGGGGGGAGTGGAGGTAGGAATTAAAAGAGAGATAGGGGAGAAGGAGAGAGAGGGGGCGGTGAGGGGGAGAATGAGAGAAAGAGAGAGAGGGGGGAGAAAGAGAGTGGGGAGGGGTAGAGAGAGGGGGAAAGAGAGAGAGGGGGAGGTGAGGGGAGAAAGAGAGGGGGGAAGGGGAGAGAAGAGAGAGAGAGAGAGAGGAGATGGGAGAGGGGGAGATGAGAGCGAGAAAGAGGGAGATGGAGGGATGAAGAGGGGGAGAAAAGGAGAGGAAAACAGGAAGAGGGAGAGAAAGAGAGAAACAGAGAGAGGAAGAGAGAGAGAGGAGGTGGGAGAGGGGGAGAGGGAGGGGGGAGAGGGGGAGGGGGGAGGGAGAGAGGGGAGAGGAGAGGGGGAGAGAGAGGGAGTGGAGAAGGAGAAAGAGGGGAGGTGAAGGAGAGAGAGAGAGCGCGATGGGAAGAGGGAGAGAGAGGGAGAGAGTGAGGAAGAGGGAGAGGAAGAGAAAGAGGGAAACAGGAAGAGGGAGGGGAAGCGAGAGGGGGATGGAGAGAGAGTGAGGGAGGAAGAGGGGGGAGAACGAGAGAGGAGAGAGGGAGAGGGGGAAAAGGAGAGAGAGAAGGAGGGGAGGTGAGGGAGAGAGAGAGGGGAGAGGAGAGAGAGGGGAAGAAGAGAGGAGAGAGGGGAGAGAGAGAGGGGAGGAGAGAGGGAGAGAGAGGGGGGAGAGAGAGAGAAAGAGAGAGGAGAGAAGAGGGAGGAGAGGGGGGGAGGGAGAGAGAGAGAGATGGGAGAGGGGGAGGGGTGAAGAGGGGGGAAACAGAGAGGGGAACAGGAAGAGGGAGAAAGGGGGAGAGAGAAAGAGAGGGGTGGAGAGAGGAGAGAGGGAGAGGGTGGAGAGAGAGGAGGGAGAGGGAGGAGAGAGAGAGAGGAGATGGGAGCGAGATGGAGGGGAGAAGGAGAGAAAGGGGAGGTGAAGGAGAGAGAGCAGTAGGAAGAGGGAGAGAGAGGGCGAGAGTGAGGAAAAGGGAGGAGGGAGAGAGGGGAGAGGAGAGAGGAGGGGAAAGAGAGAGAGAGTGGGAGAGAGAGAGAGAGGGGAGAGGGGAGAGAAAAGAGAGAGAGAGAGAGAGGGTGGAGTGGGGAGGGAGAGAGGGGGGGAGGGAGGAGAGAGAGATGGGGGAGGTGAGGGGGAGGTGGGGGAGAGAGAGGGGGAGAGGGGGGTGGATAGAGAGGGGAGAGAGGGGGAGGGGGATAGAGAGAGAGGGGAGAGAGGGAGCGAGAGAAAGAGAGAGAGAAAGTAGGGGAGGGGGGGGGAGAGAAAGAAAGAGGAGGAGAGGGGGATGGATGTGAGGGGGAGAGATAGAAAGAAAGAGATGGGAAGAGGGAGGGATGAAGAGGGGGAGAAACAGAGAGGGAAACAGGAAGAGGGAGAAAGGGGGGAGAGAGAGAGGGGAGATGGAGGAAGAGAGGGAGAGGGAAGAGGGAGGGGTGATAGAGAGAGAGGTGGTGGGGGAGAGAGGGAGGGGAGAAAGAGAGAGATGGGAGGTGAAGGAGAGAGAGAGAGAGAGAGAGAGACAGGAAGAGGGGGAGGGAGAGAGAGTGAGGGAGAGTGAGGAGAGAGAGAGAGGGAGAGAGTGAGGAGGGAGGAAGAGAGAGGGGGAGAGGCGGAGAGAGGGATGGGGAGGGGAAGTAGAGAGAGAGGGGGGAGAAAGAGAGAGAGGATGGAGGGATTGAGAAAGAAAGAGAGAGGGGAGGGGGAGAGAGAGAGAGAGAGAGAGGAGGAGAGGGAAGAGAGAGAGAGAGGAGAGAGAGAGAGGAGAGAGAGAGGGGGAGAAAGGGATAGGGAGAGGAAGAGAGGGAGAGAGAGAGAGAGGGATATGGAGAGGGGGGAGAATGGGAGAGAGAGGGGGTGGGAGGAAGAGGGAGAGCAAAAGAGGGAGAGAGAGAGGAGAAAGAGAGAGAGAGAGAGAGAGAGAGAGAGAGAGAGAGGAGAGAGGAAAAAGAGAGAGAGAGAGAGAGAGGGGGGAGGGAGAGAGAGGGGGGGATAGGAAGAGAGAGAGAGAGAGAGAGAGAGAGGGGGGGGGGCGAGGGATAGGAAAAGAGAGAGAGAGAGAAGAGAGAGAGAGAGAGAGAGAGAGAGGGGGGGGTGGGAGAGAGAGGGGGAGGGGGATAGGGAGAGAGAGAGAGAGAGAGAGGGAGAGAGAGAGAGGGGGGGCGAGGGATAGGAAAAGAGAGAGAGAGAGAGAGGGGAAGAGGGATAGGAAGAGAGAGAGAGAGAGAGAGAGAGAGAGAGAGAGAGAGAGAGGAATAGGAAGAGAGAGAGGGAGGGTAGAGAGAAATATATTCCTGCACATCGGTGATTCTGTGTATATTCTTTAAAAGAAATCCTGATGATTTGATGGTAGAAGTTAGAGAAAGGAATGGTAGGATCAGATGTCTGGATGTTTTGAACACTTTGAGGAAGTTCAGCCATGGAGGAAGGCAATGTTCCAGTACACATGATTCTTCCTGGACAGGGTTGTCTTCTGTATGTTCTCACCATCCATTTCACCAGAGAGGTCTCAGAGACCATCTCTCGGTTGCTGCTGGGGAACTCCTGACTTTCCATAGAGCTGTACAATATTAATAGATAGATGGATGGATGGATGGATCTGGGAGGGTGGGAGGTGTGTTGTTGTCAGAGCCCGAGCACTGACTGGCTCCTTCTATTGCATCCCCGACTCGGTGACTCCCAAGGACTTTAATTAGCAGCTGTGAGCTGTGAGCGCCGATCAGAGATCAGTGTAGAGTGGAGGAGAAGGACGGCTCACTCTCTCACTGCCCCTTACCTATGACCAGGGGACATCTCCACCATCTATCTATACAGCAATCTATGGAGAGATCCTAGAAGCCTCCTGTCATTACACTGATCCATCCAGGAGAATGTGGACTGTCACCTCAAGGCAGCGCTTAATCTCACCTAGAAAAGAAGAAGAAAAAGATTAAAGAAGAGGAACTTTTATTTCACATCCCAAAAAGAAAGCTGACTTTGTAAGTTGTCCAAGGCAATTATTCTTCATGATGTGTATTGTACCAGATGTAAGAGCAGATTTTCCCAGCACAGCACCATAGTTCTATTATATAGTTCTATGATAGGACCCAGGGTCACCCATCTGTCTGGATTCACACTCCTTGGGTAGCTTGTTTCCCAGTTGTAGTCTTTCATCCTATGGGGGATGTCATCTTGTATCCATTGTTTCATACTATAGAGAGAAAAGAATATTTAATAATCTATAACAAATACATATTCTGTTATGTAAACACTGCAGTGCATTTGAATTATTTACTATAAATACATACACACATAAATGAACATAGTGTTCATGCTTAAGAAAACAACAATTAAATCATAATGAGCTTGTACAAAAGAGCAACAAAAAAGAGAGCAACATCAAACTGCAGTTACCCATAGAAACCAAATGTCAGTTTATTTGATTCCCATCAATTGTTAATTGTGCTTTCCACATTTTTATACTTATAGAATAGGATTATTAGCCAAAATATATACTTGTGCATCTAGATTTTGTTCTTAAAAGTGAATGGGGAATATAGGATTTGCGTTTCCATCATTTATTATTAATATTATATGTTAGTTCAATTGGGAAAAAAATTACGGTCCGAGATAAAAAGCAGATGGGAAAAAAATGTCCAAAGAGTCATATATTTAAGCATCATATCAATCTACCTGCTTTCCTATTATCATATTTTCTATAGAGACAAAACAGAATAATTTAGCTTCGTAAATTGATGGCGCTATATAAGTACCTGTAATAAATAAGTAAATCAAACAGTCTTGCGCAAAATTGACACGTTGGGGTTGATTTACTAAAACCGGAGAGTGAAAAATCTGGCGAAGACGTGCACGGTAGCCAATCAGCTTCTAATTTCAGTTTGTTCAATTAAGCTTTGACCAAAAACAAACCTGGAAGCTGATTGGTTTCTATAGAGAGCTGCACCAGATTTTGCACTCTCCAGTTTTAGTAAAGCAACCCCCATTGTGTGTTTTATTTTTCGACAATTCAAAGATGCAATCACATTGTCCAATTTGTGCAGAATCGTTTCATCAGATTGTTATGTGTATGGCCAGCATTACATAGTATATTTCAAGCTTTTTAACTACTAATACTTGTGTCACACTGTTGTCTCTATAGGGAAATACTGCCAGAAGTTTAACAGTTCCTTATAAAAAAAAATACATATTTTACTTTACTAAAACTATACATATGCATATACAAGTGAACAACATTTGAAAGAATCTGACAACTAATAGCAATTTTGTGTGATATTACACATAGAATAAGAATAAAACACTGACATCTGTAGCAGTGTGTCATATTTTTCATTGCTTATGTTGCATGAATATTATGGACACTCGATTGCAAAATGCAAATTGTGTGAATTTTTCACATATTATAGTCATTAACTTTTCATATTCACTATAAATACAGGTTAGGTATATTTGCCATGGGCATTTTTAAATACCCCATTCCCAACTTGTATTCATAGAAAGGGAATGCTCCCATATTAGGTAATGATACCATGAAACAGAACTTTTTAATATATATATATATATATTTTTTTTAGATTTGTATTTGCTTTTCCTGCATGCAGCATTGTGCAGATTGGATTGGTGTTTTATTTTCACTAAGGCCTGATTCACACCTATGCATTTTTAGTGCTTTTTGCATTTTGCAGATTTGCACTACAGAACCTGGTCCATAGGAAACCATGTTAAATGGACTGTAGTGAAAATCTGCAAAATACAAAAAGCACTAAAAATGCATAAATGTGAATCAGGCCATTAAAAAGATCTTTTAAAATAGAATTTATGTGGAAGTAGCTTCAGCTTCAATCCTGCCGTGGCAGTGACCAGTCTCCAAATACTGAAACGCATACCAGAACCCAGGCATTCATGTGGTAGTGGAGATCAATGCTGATATTTACTACCCCATAACTAAGACAAAACAAACAGCGATGCAGCAAAAAGCAGCAAAGATATAAACAAGGAGAGTGGGACTTTATATGAAGCTCATGATGACAAAATGAACATGTTTTTTGATAGGGATGGAGGCACATGGCTCTACCCAGCCATGGCTTCATTTAAAGTCCCAACTTCCCAATTCCCCCTCTTTTTTAATACCCCATAACTAAAACATGGCCAGAATGATATAGTCTTCATTTTAACCCAACCCCTGCTCTTTAATAAGCTAACCAAACCCCTAAATTAGGGATGGACAAACCAGCAGGTTCAATTCACAGAGGGTTTGATGAATTCTGCTTAACATTTGCAAAACCTGAATTCGACAATGAATCCTATTGAAATCAATGGGGGGTGAATCCTGATACTAAATTCTGGCCATCTCCAAGGTTGATAGGCAAGCTAGTGTCCAAAAAATAATGGGGATCTGGGCACCGCCATGGGGGGCAATTAAGTAAGCAAAATACTTATTTTAAATACCATGCAGTGGGGAGAGTTTCCTTTAAATTCAAAGTTTAGGGTGACATGGAAAAAACAGCAATCCTTTAAATTACACTTGGGGATGCCTTTGAACTGTATGTAGTGTTACGGAACTGTACAATTTTCACGGACAGCCTGAAAAACATTGACATCTTGTTTTACAATTTTTTTTTCTTTTTAGTTGGCTTAAATACAGCAGCAGTACCCTAAACTGATTCATTTTAATCTATAAAAAGACTGTTTTATGTTGTTTCGGTAGTAATAGGCATGAAAAAGTAAAAGTAGCAGCCCCAACAGATTTAAAAGCTATAGAAAAAAGCTAAAGCCCTCAACTTCATACAGATTGTCCAGTGGCACAGCAGTTCAAAGACCTAACAGTCTTTTTTATTAACTTTTTGTGTTTGTCAGCAACAACTGTAGTTGCTGTTTAGATGCGGAAGCCTACTGACAGTGTGAATGAGTCAAATGTTTATGCGGTTGGAGCTGCCTGGTGCTGCATGCAGACCGTGAATGGCGTGGAGCGGTGGGTGTGCAGACTCTGGGGATGTATATTTTATTTTGCCAGGGTATTTTTAATTTTTTTGGGATGCACAGCATACACTTGTTGCTGAAGCAGGGAACCTGTCCTTTTGTTTGCAACACATGGTTGTACAGTAAAGTGGTGTTCACCAAAGAACCACATATTTATCCCCCCCCTTGCCATAGCTACCTTTAAATAAGACAATCCTTTCTATTAAAAATGCCAGGCAGGGCTAAAGTGGGAGGCAAAGTTTCTGCTGAGTTAGTAGGAGGTAAGCAGATTTTGCAGGACAAAGTGGTGGTCAGACCACACCATCTACGTTATGGACATGTCTGCTTTTTTTTTTATAACAGTGGCTGTTTTATAAGACCATAGCACATGCAGGAGATAGTTGAGTGGTTGAGAAAGCCTCCCTTTTCTGAAACGTAGAGCAGCCTGTTGGGTTGATTTGATCACATTAATGCCTCGTACACACGTACGGACTTTTGCCGGCGGACCTAGTCCAGCGGACAATCCCGCGGGACTTTCCGGCTAGGTCCGCTGGACTTTCCGAGGGTGTGGACTTGCCCACACACGCACGGACTTGTCCAGCGGATAATCCGCCGGCCAAAAGTCCGCGGGACTTTTGAAAATGAACGGACTTGCCCACACACGGAGCAGTCCGTTCATTTCGAACGTAACTTCAGGTTACGTAGCTAGCGTAGGCAGTAAATGCCGCCGCGCTAGCTCCGTGACCTGGCATGGATTTAAAGGGAATCCCCACGCCGAAAAAACGGCGTGAGGGTTCCCCCCAAATCCATGTCAGACCCTCATCCGAGCACGCAGCCTGGCAGGCCAGGAAAGGGGTGGGGACGAACGAGCGCCCCCCCCCCTCCTGAGCCGTACCAGGCCGCGTGCCCTCAACATGGGGGGTGCCCTGGGGAAAGGGGGGCCGTGCGGCCCCCCCACCCCAAAGCACCTTGTCCCCATGTTGATGAGGACAAGGGCCTCTTCCCGACAACCCTGGCCGTTGGTTGTCGGGGTCTGCGGGCGGGGGCTTATCGGAATCTGGGAACCCCTTTAATAAGGGGGCCCCCAGATACCGGCCCCCCACCCTATGTGAATGAGTATGGGGTACGATGTACCCCTACCCATTCACCTAAGGTGTAAAATGTAAAGTAAAAAAAAAACACCCACACTTTTGAAAAAATAGTTTATTGCACTGCTCCGGGGGTCTTCTTCCGTCTTGGGGGTCTTCTCGCCGGACTCCCCCGCCATTTACCAAGCTCTTTTACCGAGCGAGGGGAGTCCGGCTACCTTCTTCGTCGTCGCCGCCGCCGTCTGGGGGTCTCGATCCGCCTTCGGGGGTCTTCCGGGGGTCTCTTCTGTTCTTGCGGCGGTCGTCGTCTTCCGCACCGCCGGCGCCTTGTCCTTCTTCTTGTCCTTCTTGTTCTTCTTCTTCTTCCGATGTTGACCCGTCGCTGTCTCTGCCCGGAATGCCTGTGCCGATCTGCGCTCGGACTTATATAGGGACATGGGGGACAGGGTCACATGTTCATGTCACATGGTGACCCCGCCCCCTTGCGATGTCACAGTCCCAGCATCCTCCGGGACTGTGACAACACAAGGGGGCGGGGTCACCATGTGACATGTGCATGTGACCCTGTCCCCCATGTCCCTATATAAGTCCGAGCGCAGATCGGCACAGGCATTCCGGGCAGAGACAGCGACGGGTCAACATCGGAAGAAGAAGAAGAACAAGAAGGAAAAGAAGAAGGACAAGGCGCCGGCGGCGCGGAAGACGACGACCGCCGCAAGAACAGAAGAGACCCCCGGAAGACCCCCGAAGGCGGATCGAGACCCCCAGACGGCGGCGGCGACGACGAAGAAGGTAGCCGGACTCCCCTCGCTCGGTAAAAGAGCTTGGTAAATGGCGGGGGAGTCCGGCGAGAAGACCCCCAAGACGGAAGAAGACCCCCGGAGCAGTGCAATAAACTATTTTTTCAAAAGTGTGGGTGTTTTTTTTTACTTTACATTTTACACCTTAGGTGAATGGGTAGGGGTACATCGTACCCCATACTCATTCACATAGGGTGGGGGGCCGGTATCTGGGGGCCCCCTTATTAAAGGGGGTTCCCAGATTCCGATAAGCCCCCGCCCGCAGACCCCGACAACCAACGGCCAGGGTTGTCGGGAAGAGGCCCTTGTCCTCATCAACATGGGGACAAGGTGCTTTGGGGTGGGGGGGCCGCACGGCCCCCCTTTCCCCAGGGCACCCCCATGTTGAGGGCACGCGGCCTGGTACGGCTCAGGAGGGGGGGGGGCGCTCGTTCGTCCCCACCCCTTTCCTGGCCTGCCAGGCTGCGTGCTCGGATGAGGGTCTGACATGGATTTGGGGGGAACCCTCACGCCGTTTTTTCGGCGTGGGGATTCCCTTTAAATCCATGCCAGGTCACGGAGCTAGCGCGGCGGCAGTAACTGCCTACGCTAGCTACGTAACCTGAAGTCACGTGCTAAATGAACGGACTTGCCGATGAGCGGCAAGTCCGTTCATTTCAAAAGTCCCGCGGACTTGCCCACTAACGGCGGGATTGTCCGCTGGACTTCCAAGTCCAGCGGATAATTTGAAAACAAAACCTGAAACTTTAGTCCGCCGTACTTTGGCGCCAAAAAGTCCGCCGGCGCCCACACACGAGGGGATTATCCGCTGGACTTCAGTCCAGAGGATAATCCCGCGGGATTGTCCCTTCGTGTGTACGCGGCCTAATACTGACTTGCAGCAGTAGAATGATCTTGGTCATGTGCAAGAATTACTCCTTTCAGATACCAAGGATGAGGAAAAAGCATCATGACTGTGGAGGGCAAAAGACCTACACTCCTCCTCATTCTTCACTTTCTGCATCTCACCCTCTCCACAACATTCTCCTGATTCATGTGCCACACATCTGTGACCTCTAGTGATATGGTCATGGGTTAATTCAGAGGTGGGTCAAGTGAAGGTTTGAAACTTTGCAGAATCCTTGTACACCTGCCCCACCATCTCCAGCAGTAGCCTTCCCATAGCAGGTGTCTATTTAACAATTGCTGCAGTAGAAGAACCCCCATGACCAGCATCTTAATGTCATCTTGGCAAAACGTCTGGCCTTGTAGCTGCTCCCATTCCAGATCATAGAATTGATCCCCTTCCATCTGTTTATGGTATGTGCTACATGACAGTGGCAAGTACCCAGCCTCCCAGCCAAGAAAGCCATCTCTTCCAGCATGCATGCTGAATGCATTGTGTCTGTGTCACTGGACCTTGCTGTCATGCTGGTGGGGTACACATGACTATAAACACATGTTTGGGCAGGGGCACTATATATTGGGTCAATCTTCTGGTGGCTGGGAAGAATGCAGGAGGGGGAACACCACTGGAGCTGGTGATGCCTACCACAGCTCAGTCACCTATACCCTCTTCCCCTTACTAGCCTCATCCTCCACCTCCTTGGAACTGGCAGTTCCCCTCACATGGTCCAAAGCATATGCAACATCCCTGACTAAATACTGCCACGTTGTGTTGCAGCGTGTATGCATGGAGTACAGAAGCTATACAGGCCTAGAGCTGCTTGCAGACAGAGAGGTGGTTGACTCCATGTCATCTCCAGCCAGGCAAGGTTATGTATGAAAATGACACTAAACAATACCCCCCCCCCCCCACTTCACGAGCCCAGTGCTGGTGTGCATTAGCATTAGCATTAGCTTCTACACTAGATGGCAAAAACTGCCCCCTTCTTCATGACCTGGGTAGTCCCACATTATTAATTTCCCTTCTGTCATCACTATCTGTGTAAATAATTTTTATTAAACATTTACAGAATTAAAATTTTTTTATATTCTTCATTTTTTTTATTTTTACTTTTGTTTGTTCCTTGTAAGATTGTCCCTGCACTGATCAAGCAAACTGGGGTATGGACAACAAGGCTTTAACTAAAACACTTACCAGCAATCATACCATGGACTGCTTGGTATTAAGGATGTATCACTGGCTGGACTTGGCTTAATATGTGCTTGATGTACTAGCCTGCCCTACTGCACGTTCCATGTCAGATAGAGCCTTCAACACAGTGTGGGGAATTGTGACTGAGAAGCTGACTTTAAATTATGTGAATCACACCTGGACCACAGAGAACTACCAAAATCCCACTGCCGATGCTACTAATAAAATCAACAAATGTATTTTCTATATTTTTAACTAAGACCAAACACTTTTCCTTGTTATTCTTGTTGATACCACATTTGCCAATATTTCTGCCTCCTGGCACCTCTCCTCCTTCATCCCTGTCCCTGTCTTCTCTTTGCCAGAAGTCAGTTAACCCCCTCAAATATTTTTTTGGAAGGGAGCTCTTTGAGCCTTCAGTCTCAACATTTGTCTTTGGTCTCACTGCCTTATGTCTCTACATTTGGGCCTGTGCATGTTGTCTTGAAAATGTGGGGCCAGTGGCTAATATTCTCTGCAAGTAGTGATGGACTCCTTTCACAGCTCTGCTCGGTGCACAGGCACATAGATGATGTCACCGCTCATTTAAAAGGTAATATCTGGGTTTGCAAAGGCATCGGGTACACACAAAGTAGATTTCTATCCTTTTTGGCTATTGAGATAAACACACACACACATATATATATATATATATATATTTTTTTATTCTTTTTTTTTCAATTTTCATAATAAAAGTTACAAACATTAAAACAGATTCAACAGTCAGCACTACAATACACCAGCACCAGTGAACAATGCAGCTCCAGACCATACCAGTGGAGAGGAAACACAAGCGGCAATCTGAGTGTAGCATGTATGGTAATTTAATACAGTTAAAAGAACTGGTACTCACAAAGATAAAGACATCAAGAGCACCCCTCTGGGAAGGACACTCTTCTTTTTCTTCATACTCGCCCTCTTGAGCTATAAAGACCTATTTAGAGTAACCTTTTAAGATGTAATCGACGCATAATGATCGATTGATCATCACAACACATCCTAATTAAGAATAGGTACTGCACAAGTTTCTCATGCTGAGACAATTGTTATGGATAACTCTAATGAGGTTCTCTGTTATGTGTATAGTTGAACTTGTTCTGCTCAAGTATATGTACAAAACATTTTTTTTATCAACTGTACAACAGTTTTGCTTTTGTAAAAAAAAAAACTTTTATTGTAAAAAAAAAAAAAAACATCACGAGCATTGAGCACTGAGGTGCAGCCACATCGGTGGAGTGGGATATCAGGATGGCCACTGCGATATAGACAATCAGAAGGATGGCGCCGATGGATCCTGATGCTTCCTGGAGCCGTAGAATGCACAGGGGACCGATGATGATGTCACTTCCTGGACGTGATGCAAGTTAAATGCAATGTGTTTGCACAGCATGTGCTCCTTCTTCAGGCCATCATCATCATTGTCCCCTGTGCGCTCCACAGCTCCAGGAAGTGCCGGGATACATAGTCGACATCCTTATGAGTGTCTATACAGCAGTGGTCATCCTGATGTCCCACTCCCCCGATGTGGCTGCACCTCAGTACTCAATGCTCTTGATGTTTTTATCCTTGTGAGTGTAGCGCCAATAACCCCTGCGGGGCGGCTATGATTTTCTGGGCTTACCAATTACCTCCTTGTAGCTCGTCGTTCTTGTCTAGGGGTTCCCAGGGTTGATACCCTGTAATTGCTGAGACTGACACTCAAAGTCATTTTGAGGATTTTTTATTTGCATAAAACATTAAAACAGAGCACAGTCTCTCAATTGGGAATAGAGGGTATGTGTGATAAAGCTCAGGCACTGCTGACATTCAGGTAAATGTCTATCTAGATGATCCAGGGAGTAGCCACTCGCAACTGGACAATTCACTGTTGGATAAACCCTTGTTTGTAGATCTAGCAGCCAACAAGTGATTCGGAATTAGCAAAGTCTCTGCCACAGACTTGGTCTTGAAACCTTAAGTGAACATGTAAAAGTCTCTGCCACAGACTTGGTCTTGCAACTGAAGGATGGGTTAGGAACTTTTCTTATGGTACCTGTATCTTTCAGCCATTTTGGCTATACCATAGGAAATGCGGATTCAACTAGTGTCCATACCTCTTACCGAGCAGCCAGCTTCATGCATGGCCCTCCCCCGAAGAGTCCTCCCCTGGTCGCTTGTCGAGTTGTGCCTCTCCAATCCTTAGAGGACACCAGGACACTTCAGAATCCTCCTTCAGTTACTGCGCCTCGAACTAGCCAGTTCCGAGGCTCGGAAATGGATGGATCCCCACCCCAGACCATGAGGGCCTCTGGGGCTGGTCAGGATGACCAGGCTTACGGGGTCAGCCGACACTCCTGGACCGTGACCCCCCCCACGGGGTTGGTCCAGACCGGAACCAGACCCGGGACAGAGCGCGAGAGCCTCCAATACATGACTTCAGCACCTTATGTGCCCCTTCCCGGAATACACAGCGGCACCAGACGTGCCCACTGATTGGCTCCGAGAAAAGATTGGTACCTAATGCGTCCAACCAGACTGCGTTCTCAGCCTGTCACAGGTGCTCACCTCACCTATAACCAGGCAGAACTCTAGTACAGCCCAGCCAAACTGATGCCAAAGTATAACCTAGAATAATTAACCCCAAACTCAATTACAGTTCTAGGAAAAACTACATTTACAAGAATAGCGCACACTTTGAAAAAGTGTCGGTGCTACATGAGTACCAGTTCTTTTAACTGTATTAAATTATCATACAAGCTACACTCAGATTGGCGCTTTTGTTTCCTCTCCAGTTGTTCCCAAGCTGCTTCTCGCTTCCCACTAAGTTGCCTTCCAAGTATAATCCATGTATGGACATTATGGACTACCACATTAAATTTATGATATTCTTATAAATTTGTTAACTTGACACATCTTGTCTTTATTAGTGCCACCCAAGTCCTGTAGGCACACACCAATGCTTGTGTTTTGCGCCAATTCTTTTTTTGTATCCAGACCATACCAGTGACCAGTTTCTTGTATAGAAGTAAAGAAGGAAAATAAAGCACACAATTATGGAGTGAAATTGCATCACCCCAGGAATATCAACAGGTATGCATATAGTTAGCATTTTGCCCATAGTATAAACTTTAAACCAATAAGCATATATTTAAATGAAAGCTTTTGTGTCTGTTGTTTAAATCAAAAACCTAAAAAATGTAATGCACTGCAGCTGAGGGCTGCATTCATTTTTCATATTTTTTAGGCTGTTTTCCTCCTTAATTTCCACCTGGTGATCTGGCCAGTGTCTTAGGGTGTCTCCGCTCTGGATGAAGGAGCAATGGAGACATCCTTGAACATTGAGCAGCATTGTCAGTCTGGGGAAAGATCAGTGATAGGGTCCTTTCACACGGGCTTGTCCGTGTACGCACTCCGCTTTTCTCAGCAGGGATTGATCCGCTGATCCCTGTTGAGCAGGCAGATGACAGGTCTGGCTCCGCTCACTGTGCAGAGATGAACCTGTCAAAGCCCCACTGTCCTCTATGGAGATCAGATGAAAACAGAACGCCTGTCTATTTTCATCCGATCCTATCCAACCCGATTCTCCAGACGGATGGAAAATGGGATTTCCTTCCGTCTGGATTTCACAGACAGGATCGGATCGGATATTGGCGGATGTCAGCGGACATGTCAACGCTGACATCCGCCGCTCCATTGGGCTGAATGGAGCGTCCGATCAGGTCTGCCTGAAAAACTGACAGGCGGACCTGATCGGAAAACCCGTGTAAAAAGGGGCCTTAAGCTGGCTGGTTCATGAAATAGATTTTGATCAGTGTGAGCTGTGCTCCCTCAAAAGAAATTAGTCGTTTAATTTACTTTCTTTCAAAGAAACGTGCTGAAAAACGTTTCTCGATCAGCGTCTGCAGCCACTGATCAGTGTATTCATATAATGTCCTGGTGGAAGAGATTCATCCATCCATTTCATTGTTTGTAGATGGAGGAATCTGACTGAATAAAAAAAAAAACCTAATAGTTTAGGCCAGGGCTCAAAATTTCAAGTCCTGAGCTACTAGCTAGGCCTCAAGGTTTACACGCCACCAGTTGCCCCAACAAAACCCTACCCTGACCCGCCCATAATTCCGCCCCCTAAACACGCCCTCATAAATTATCTCATGAAGTGACACTTAAATGTTTTTTGCAGAATTACATTATAAAAATAAATATTAACAACAACATTATCACTGCCCATCAGTGCAGCCTACCTGTATCCATCAATGCGGATTCCCCTATGCCCAACAATGCAGCCTACCTGTATCCATCAATGCGGATTCCCCTATGCCCAATAATGCAGCCTACCTGTATCCATCAATGCAGCCTATCTATATTCATCAATGCAGCCTGCCTGTGCAGGGGAAGAGAGGAGAGGAAAAGGATTGCCAGCCGGATCATCACAGAGCAGAACATCGCTGTAACAGCTTTCATTTCAATTGGCGTGTGTTCCTGCCGCTTGCTGTCACATAAAGCCCCGCATCCTGGCCCAGTGACTTTGATAAATGTCACACGTCCTGGGATTGGACGGGTGTTCTGTCTATCAAAGTACCCGGGCCAGGAGGCAGGGCTGTATGTGACAGCGAGTGCGGGGAACACTTGGCAATTCTAAAAAAAAGCTGTTACAGTGATGTTCCGTGCTCTGATGATTCGGCTGTCTCTCTCTTCTCTATTACTCTCGGCGATCACTGGGAGAAGAGCTCCCATCCAACCCCGCCTGCCAGCAGTGCTCGTCCCCGCTCGTCCCCGCTCCCAGCTCCCAGCCCACACTCGCCAGCCCTCATTTTCCACTTGCAAAATGCGACTAGATAAGTGAAAAATTTGAGAACAGGTGTATGCCCAGTTTAAAATGCATTTATCAGATTAAGCTAAACTCCAGGTAATACTTTTTAGGCAGTTACAGCAACAGTTTTTTTTTTTTCTTAGTTTCAGATAAAATAAATAACAGATGGCCATTGTAAGCACCCCTGTCATTGGTAAATGTTTTTTGCTCAACCATCTAACTGCCACATTTGCAGGACAGGATCACCTGGTGATTATAAAAGGGAAAAAAGCCAAACAAATAGAAAACTATTGCAGCCATGTCTTCTACATGAATGAGCGCATTTGGGGTGGAGAAACTTGACTGGCCTGCACAGAGTCTGGAACTCAACCTGATAGAATACCTTTGGGATGAATTACAGCGAAGACTGTGAGCCAAACCTTCTCATCCAACATCAGTGTTGTGAATGGTCAAACATTCCCATAGACACAGTCCTAAACCTTGTGGACAGCCTTCCCAGAAGAGTTGAAGTTGTTATAGCTGCAAAGGGTGGGCCAACTCCATAATAAACTCCATAATAAGGCTTTAATGGCACTCACTCTTTAACTTTATCTTTATCTACATTCACACTTGCACTTCTGCATTTAGCTTTTCCAAATGTGGGAGAGCTAAAAACGTACCTGTCCTTCAACAGTCCCCTTCCCTGCCGGGATCTGCTTCTGGATACTGGTCTTTAGTCATCTTCATTGGTCATTGCAGAATAATGTCACTCCTCCACATAGCAGACAGTCAGTTACCCAAGCACACAGAGACCATGCCAGCAATGTAAGCTGAGCTGCACAGGTGCAGCTCAGTTTCCATATTGGAGAATGTGGCAAGCAGACAGGTAGGTATATTGTACTGCAGAAGAGACTTTACATGTTTCCTTTGCAATAAAGAGCATGCCTGCTCGCAGTTTGTGACAGCAGAACTTTTGTTCCACTTTAACACCTTTTCAACTTCCCAGATCACCTTTTCCTGTATTTAAATGCTCCTGCTTTAAAATGGGGTTAGAAATTTGGAAACCTAGAGGAGGGGCTAAATACTTTCCCAGCAGCCAGCATCAGATGTGGACAGTTACTGGGATCTGCTGGCTACTGGTAGACACCTTTTGGTGGACATCAGGACATTATACTTCAGGAACGAAAACCAGCAGGTGATCCAGTTTCTGATAATGTAATAGACAGTTTCGCTATGGGGGTTTATTACTGACTAGTGGTCCTGCATTATATGTGATAATGTCGGCAAGAGGGGCAACAATACATCTGGAGAATAACAGCAGCTTCGGGGTACCTTTCATTACTATCAGAACTAGCTAAAAGGAAGTTGGGAGGACCATGGATAACATTTTCCTGTCTATTAGATGTAGAAAAAAATTATTATATATCCTACATATGCTGGGGGGACGGTCAGATTTTTTTTTCAATTTTTCATTTATGAATTTCTCATTTTTTAACAAGATATACAAACACACATTAAACACTTACAAACTTGAATGTTGTGATACATAAAGAAAAATCAATATACCAGAGATACCCCTTCATCTTATAATTTTTTTTCCACTCTTTGTGATGCCCATTTCAAAACCTCTGGATCTCGAATCGACATCATTTATTATTTATTGTTTAAACATTAGGCCAACCCTGTATCTTAGGACCAGGTCTTACTGTTTAAAGATTTTTCATTAAATCCCATCATGTTTTATATATATCCCAAAGGAAAGGAAGGAATGAGAATAGTATACGGGGAAGGAAGGGAGACCTCTTGCTTTCCTCTCTAGTTTCTAAATGATAGAGTGGCTACTAAAGTATGGTATGTGCAATTATGGAACGTTGGAAGGGAAGAGGGAGGGAAGGGGGTGGGGAGAGGGAGGGGGGAAGAAGAGGAAAGGTAGAGCTCCAGTATGGAGACAAACAGACGGTATGAAATGAAGTATGTACTTTCAGGTATTGTTCCTTGATATGGTTATTTTTTGTATATGTGAAAAAAAAATTAATAAAGAATAAATTAATAAGGTAAGGAGGCCTCGGATCGGCACCTTCCCATCCGTCTCTCATGTTCGGGAAAGGGGGGATGGATCGCTGCCTTCCCGTTCATCACCCACGCGGGTGGGAAGATCACCACCTTGCTGTCTGTCTCCTGCATGCGGGGGGGGGGGGGGATGTCATTGGTTTACCTCCCTACCGCTCCAAAAATATTGAGCACCAGCAGCCACTGCTTGAAGGTGTACCTGGAGAAAAAGAGTCCCATCAGAGTGATCTTTGCTGTTTTAAAGGATTTTAACAAACTTTATTGCAGATTTCTTTTACCACTGAGAAGAGATAGCTGTTTGTCTTAAAAAAGACTGATTTTGAATGGGAGGACCTGGTTTATTATTATCACTCGGTGAGCTCTCAGTGTTCTGATGAGAAAAACTAAAGAGATGTTGGCATCCCTTTAGTAGAAGCATTTAACTCTTGTATCTCACCAAAAATGTAATTTATATTTCAGGGGGTGCCTAAATTTGACTTGTGTCTTAGTACAGACTTCAGGTAAAATCACTGAGCCAATCAAACGAGCAGAAAATGACATTTCTGGGGACATTCAGTACACCAATGGGGCACAGAACAACTCTAGGTTGTCATTGCATTGAATTTACAGAAAATGATGGCTTCAGATTGTAAAGTTAAGTTATTATTATTTTTTTTTACTATAAATAATATTGCATTATAGTAAAGACAGTACCAAGCAAAACCATAAACAGTACAAATATTTGCCAGAAAATGATTGAATTACAAATTATTGTCCACCAATATAAACTAGAAAAAAAAAAAAAGCATCCAGAGGATATCTTGTATATCTGGAAAATTGGGCTCAGGGAAACCAGAGTCCAGAGCACCAAGTAAAGAGAGGGAAATAAGTTAGATGATAGAAGAGGGATGGGGGTTTTTCGTTTAAAAAGTAAGGGGGAAAAGAGAAAAGAAAATGACAAATGAAGAAAGATACATATAGAGGTCTCATCTGTAGTTATCAAAGTATACAGCATCTTGAATTTGGTTTATCAGAACAAGACATTACAATGATTACAAATTATAATTACAAAACAATTTAATAAACAGGTTTATATTTACCTGTTCTCTGCAGTGGAATTGCACAGAGTGGCCCTGAACCTCCTCTTCTCATGTTCCCCGCTGGTGCTCCTCCTCCCGAGCGAGTTACCCCATAGGAAGCCGGGAGCATACACAGGGGAGGATGTCCTATGACAGCCTCCCGGAAATTGAGGTCCGCGCTGTAGCCGTCATTCGGCTATGGCCCGGACCTCAAGTGGTTAAAAAATCAAATTTCCCAATAAGTGTATATTGATTGGTTTGCGTAAAAGTTATAGCGTCTACAAACTATGGGATATTTAAATTTTTTTACTAATAATTGCGTTGATAAGTGACTTATAACGATACTGCGATATTGCGACAATCGGACACTGACACTTTTTGGGGTCCAGCGACACGAATACAGTGATCAGTGTTAAAAAATATGCACTGTCACTGTGCTAATGACACTGGTTGGGAAAACCAAATTCAACATGCTGTATACTTTGATAACTACAGGAGATGAGACCACTATATGACTGTGTCTTTCTTCATTTGTCATTTTTCTTTTCTCTTTTCCCCCTTACTTTTTAACCGAAAACCCCTCATCCCTCTTCTATCGTCTAACTTATTTCCCTCTCTTTCCTTCTTTCATTTTTCTAGCTTTATTGACAGTATATAAGATGCACTGGATTCTGGTTCCCTGAGCCCAATTTTCCAGATACAGGGGGTCCCCTACTTACAAACATCCGACTTACAAACGACTCCTACTTACAAACAGAGGGAGACAACAGGAAGTGAGATGAAATCCACCCCTAGGAAGGGAAATTCACTCATGTAAGAGTTAATATGGGAAAAAGGTGTCTCCACTGATGCTTTATCTCCAGTCCATGCTTCCCTAACAACCCAACATTTTCAAAATTCAATTGTCATTGGGACAGAAGGTGAGGTGAAATCTTCTGAACAGGGGCACAGACAGCAAAACAAATGTTACAGGGGTGATAACCCTTCTCTATGTTATCAAAAAAACTTAAAAAATAGATTTTTTTGGCTGGAGCTACACTTAAAAAATGTACCTGTTCCGACTTACAAACAGATTCAACTTAAGAACAAACCTACAGTCCCTATCTTGTTTGTAACCCGGGGACCCCCTGTATACTCTTTATCTTTACAAGATATCCTCTGGAACCATGCGCCAGTGAAAATGAAAATTAGAATCCCAGAGGTACAAAAACAACCATTTTCTTGGAAATTAAACAAGGCTCTCTTAGATAAAAAGGGGGTGGATAATATAAAAAAAGAGCTGGAATTTTTCTTTCAGACTAATGAGAAGGAGGAGATTGACAGCAACACTATCTGGGAGACCCACAAAGTGTATGTAAGGGGGATATTTATTTCAATGGGGGCAAGGAGGAAGATCGAAGGAAATAAAAAGAGAGAAGAATTAATCGAGGAAATCTTTAGATTAGAACAGGCCCAAAAAAAGAGCAGTAATAGTCAAGATGTGGGATTGCACCATAACCTGGTAGTTAACAGGGATGAATTAAAAGAACTGCTAGAGTTGGAAACTAGGAAAACATATAATAGAATAGCGAAAGAGAGATATCAGTGGGGGAATAAAAACAGTAGAAGTCTAGCTAGGATACTGCGGAAAAAAAGATTGGTTAACTACATAGAGAAAATGTCAAATAAAAAAGGGGAGATAGTAAATAACACTAAAGACATTGTAGAAGTATTCAAGGAGTATTATGAGCAGTTATACTCGGTCAAGAAGAGCCAGACAGGATTAAAACACATAGATAGGCAAAATAAGATTAAGGTTCCACAGATCTCGGAAGAGATGGCCCAGGCACTTGAACGTCCAATAACAGTAGAGGAGGTCAATCAGGCTATAAAAGAATCAGCAGGGGGTAAAAGCCCAGGGCCTGATGGCTTTATTATGGAGTACCTAAAAAAATTTAGTGAAATATTAACTCCCAGATTATGCGCATATCTTAACGGATTGGGCGACAGATATGAGCTGAGTAAAGACGCATCAATGGCCACAATCACAACAGTCCTAAAGGAAGGGAAGGATAATAGAATATGTTCAAGCTATAGACCAATCTCGCTCTTGAATATAGACATTAAGGTCTTTGCAAAAGTATTAGCAGGCAGGATAAAGGATCTAATACCGGAGCTAGTCCACCCAGACCAGGTGGGGTTTGCGACAGGGAGGGAGGGTAAAGATAATGGGATTAGAACACTACTTCTCCTCCAGAAAATGAGGGACAGGGGAATCCCCAGTCTACTCCTCTCGATAGACGCTAAGAAAGCTTTCGACAGAGTAGACTGGGGATTCATGATGGGTACCTTAGAGGGGATGGGCTTTGGGCCCAAAATGATGGACTGGATCAAGACACTCTATAATAACCCAATGGCAGCGATAAGAACTAACGGCTTGTTGTCCTCTCCCTTCAGGCTATACAATGGTACTAGGCAGGGGTGCCCGTTGTCGCCACTATTATTCGCGCTGACGCTAGAACCCCTTTTAGCGACGGTGAGAGGAAATATGGACATAGGGGGGGTGCGGGTCAGAGAGGAGACCCACAAATTGGCGGCGTTCGCAGGCGATGTTTTATTCTATATCTCCAACCCTCGAATCACCATGCCGAACCTATTGAGCGCCTTAAGGGAGTATGGAGAACTGTCAAATTTTAAAATCAACCCAGATAAATCCGAAGTTCTAAACGTAACTATCAGCTTAAAAGAAGAACAGAGCCTTCAAAGGGAATTTAAATTCCCCTGGAAAAGGACAGAAATAAAGTATCTGGGGGTAAAACTAACGCCTTCCTTAGAGAAGATTTACCAGGCCAACTATATACCATTACTAGAAGAGTTAAAAGTAAAAATGAAGAGAATAGCAACACGACCTCTGTCCTGGATAGGGCGGATAAATGCACTGAAGGTGATCATCCAGCCTAAAGTACTCTATAAATTTCAAATGCTCCCAATTTACATACCCCCAGCTTATTTTAAAGTAATTAAAACATTAATTACAAAATTAATTTGGCAGAACAAAAAAAACAGGATTGCGTTAAGAATTCGGCAAACGGAGAAGGATCAGGGAGGATTAAGTGTACCTAATTTTAAAAAGTATTACAAAGCAGTAAATCTAACAAGAGTGGTGGAATGGACAAAACCAAATAGTCAAAAAAGATGGGCACAGATAGAGCACAATATGGCAGAAACTAATTTAGGAAATAATATATGGATACCACCTCAACATTGCTCACTAGTAGGGATGGGCCCGGTGTTCAATTCGAACCCATGTTCGAATCGAGCACCGGGCGTTCGCTCGCTCGGCGAGCCCAGAACTATTGGGGCCGCTCGCATCAAATTCGTGTGATGCGAGCGGCCCCGCAATGCTTGGCCAATCACAGCGCCGGCAGCGAGGAGAGCCATAATTGGCTACAGGCAGGATGCCTGTAGCCAATTATAGCTCAGGGGCTTTAGTACACGCCCCACGGTATGCCGGCGGCCTCGCATATTCTGTTTCAGTCAGTGTCAGCGTGTCAGTGTGCTGCTGACAATATGTGCTCTATTTCTGGGGATATGTGTGTGCATGCTGTTAGAACAGCATTGCAGTATCACATCTGGGGGGTGTCTATAGGTGGCCTGTGAAGGGGGGCAGGTTTCCTGTGCTTAGAACTTTCCCTGCAAAAAAGTGTCATTTTTGCAGGAAAAATGCTATTTAAAAGCACTCGCGGCTAATGAATTGATGGCTCCTGTAACACAGAGAACTGTCATTCATTAATAAAAAACAAAAAAAAAAAGCGTGGGGGTCCCCCCAAATTCAATAACCAGGCCCTTCATGTCTGGGATGGATATTAAGGGGAACCCCAGCCACCAGGTGCCCTCCGTTTTAAAAGACCTGTCAGACGGAGCGGAGCCTCACATAGCGGGAGCCTCCCATTGCGCGGAGCAGCCCAAGAAGACACCGACACCGACGCCGACGCCGACGGAAGAAGATGCCGGACAAGAAGGACGAGAAGACCAGCGCAAGAAGAAGCAGATCGGAGGAAGAAGAAGATGGAAGAAGATGGAAGAAGATGACGGAAGGAGAAGATGAAGAAACCGAAGGATGAAGAAAGAAGAAAGAAGAAAGAAGATTTTAATAATGGAATTGTCAAAGACCGTCTCCTGTCATTTTTACCATTTTTGCCACTTTTTTGGTGAAATGGTAGGGGTACTTTTGTACCCCCTTACCATTTCACACAGGGGGGGGGGGCGGGATCTGGGGGTCCCCTTGTTAAAGGGGGCTTCCAGATTCCGATAAGCCCCCCGCCCGCAGACCCCCACAACCAATGGCCAGGGTTGTGGGGAAGAGGCCCTTGTCCTCATCAACATGGGGACAAGGTGCTTTAGGGGTCTTAGACCCCCAAAGCATCCTCCCAATGTTGAGGGCATGTGGCCTGGTACGGTTCAGGCGGGAGGGGGGGCCGCTCTCGTCCCCCCTCTTTTCCTGCGGCCTGCCAGGTTGCGTGCTCGGATAAGGGTCTGGTATGGATTTTGAGGGGGACCCCATGCCATTTTTTTTTGGCTAGGGTTCCCCTTAAAATCCATACCAGACCTCAAGGGTCTGGTATGGATTTTGAGGGGGACCCTACGCCATTTTTTTTTTTTTGGCTGGGGTTCCCCTTAATATCCATCCCAGACCTGAAGGGCCTGGTTATTGAATTTGGGGGGACCCCTACGCTTTTTTTTTTTCATTTTTTTTATTTTTTATCAATGACTTTTTTTTTATGAATGAGTTTCAATGAATGACTGTTCTCTGTATTACGGGAGATGTCAATTAACATTAGCCGCGAGTGATTTTAAATAGCTTTTTTACTTTCAAAAATGACACTTTGCGCAGAGACAGTTCTAAACACTGGAAACATGCGCCCCTTTACATGCATACTATAGACACCCCCCAGGTACGAAATTTAAAGGAATATTACACTTTTATTGTTTCAATTTAAACATTATTAAAATCACTGCTCCTGAAAAAAACGGCTGTTTTAAAAAAAAATGTTTGCATTGATACATGTCCCCTGGGGCAGGACCCAGGTCCCCAAACACTTTTTATGACATTAACATGCATATTAGCCTTTAAAATTAGCACTTTTAATTTCAAACGTTCGCATCCATTATAACTAATAGGGTTCTAAAGCTCGCACGGACTTTAGGTCCGTTCGCGGGTTCTGGTGCGAGCCGAACGGGGGGTGTTCGGCTCATCCCTACTCACTAGGGGGAAACACACTTATATTAACGAGAAATGCAATGAAGGTATGGGATGGGGTGCACAAACATAACAAGTGGAAATACAACTCACCACTAATTGCTTTAAAATATAATAACTATTTTACACCAGGTAAAAGTACAATAGGAGGGAAATGGATAAAAAGTGAAAAGGCACAACTGAAACACATTTTGCACAAGGGGAAAATACGCACAATACAAGAATTAAAAGAGAAAAAAGACCTCTTCCAAATGAGTGAATGGCGGTTTCTCCAGCTTAGACATTTTGTCTCGTCTCTTCCTCAGCCGTTGAGAGGAGGGAGGAACTGACGGCAATGGAGAGGATATGCGATTCAGAATCAAAACGAGGAAGGATCTCTCAGATGTACAAGATTCTCCAACAGGACAATGAGCTGGAGATCCCGGCATACATTAGAAATTGGGAACAGGAAATAGGTACACGAGGTGATAATCATGAGATAAAGAAAATATTAAAATTAGTACATACATCCTCAGTAAACATTGGAATGATTGAGACAAATTATAAATGCCTAGCCAGGTGGTATAGGACTCCTGTAACTGTAGCAAAATTTCAAAGAGACCACCCAGGGATTGCTGGAGGGGATGCGGGCAAATAGGGACGATGGCGCATATCTGGTGGAGTTGCCCGAAGATCATAATGTACTGGAGGGAAATACTAGGACACATTAAGGACATAACTAATATCCAGATACCTGATGATCCTTGGGTTTGTCTATTCCACGGGGTAGAAACCCCATTAAAAGAATATAATAATTCCCTAATAATCCATCTGATGAACGCAGCTAAGAATCTGATACCGAAAAATTGGAAAACAGCAGAAAGCCCTAAAATAAAGGAATGGTTCGATAAAATAAATTAAATATATGGAATGGAGGGACTTAGAGCTGGAGAAGAGGGTGGAAGGGAACATTTTAACAAGGGGTGGAAGGAATGGAAAGAATTTAAACAAACGGAAAGGTATAGTGAGGTAGTAGGATCGTAGAATGAACTAAAGAAGGTAGGATGGAGGGAGGCGGAAGGGGGGGGGGGGGAGAAGGGAAAGGGTTAAAAAGGGGTAAATAGGGATGGGTAGAGGTTTTACAATGTGTATTTTCTAGTTTATATTGGTGGACAATAATTTAGTATTTTCTGACAAATATTTGTACTGTTTATGGTATTGCTTGGTACTGTCTTTACTATAATGCAATAACATTTATAGTAAAATTTATATCAATATATTATTATCAGGGGCAATCAAAGGGTTGAAATGACCAAATAAAACAGAGGGTCCACAGGCCTAGTGCATTATCTTCACTAAAAGTGTTTAATTGATAAAAAGTTAAGTAATATACTCACAAAAAATGCATGTATTACAGCTTTTCATAAAAGATAGCACATAATGATGAGACTTTCACATAGCAGATAAAAGATCCAATGGTACAGCAGGCTAACACATTTCGAGGCTTATCTCTTCCTCAGAACCAATCAATCAAGTAATGTTTACCACCTTTTTTTTAAATGACCCCCTCTAGTGTTATGTCATAATGTGCTAGTATGTACCACAGAGGAACTTAACTGGAAGCGTTGCCCAAAAAAGCAGGCCAAGTGAAAATAACTAGTTACCAGTATTACCTGTAGGCTTTCTGCTGTAGAAACCTTTTGCTTTTACTGACTTACAATGCCTTGTCCTACACTGTGTCTCTGTGTGGAGGCAATCATCTTGGTAGAGGCAGAGCTTTGCTTCCTCATGTCAAAGCCTCCAGCAGAGAGAACAGTGAGCAACAGAGAAGTGACATCACAAAATCCAAATCCAAATCTCCTGAGACTAGGATTTATGGGCACATTGTCTTATCTTTCAAGTTGCAGTTTAGGAAAAATGAACAGTTGTAGAGAACCCCAAACCCTCCCAGAAAGCAAGGATAAATTGCCACAAATCTGTGGCAGTGTTGAAGTGTAATGCCCCGTACACGCGGTCAGATTTTCCGACGGAGAATGTCCTATCGGACAATGTTGTCGGAAATTCCGACCGTGTGTAGGCTCCATCGGACTTTTTCCATCGGATTTTCCGACGGACAAAGTTTTATCTCCTGCTCTCAAATTTTCCGACAACAAAGTCCTATCGGACTTTTTCCGATCGTGTGTAGCGAATTCCGACGGACAAAGTGCCACGCATGCTCAGATCACATTACAAGACTAAAGCTATTGGCTACTAGCCTCTATGTAGTCCCGTCGTAGGCAACAAACGTCACCACGTTCAGAATGATCGGATTTTCCGACAACTTTGTCCGACCGTGTCCGATGGATTTTGTGGTAGGATTTTCCGACCGTGTGTACGGGGCATTAGTCTTGTTAACTTGCTGCACATTTTCACTGGCAAGTTGTACACTTGCAGAGCACTTGAAGCACACGTTCTAGTTGACACTTTTCCAATTTGTAGCAAATTTGCATGACAAGTCTCTAGCAAGAGCAAAGTTGCAGTGGTGAGTCTACAGCAAGAGCTCTGCAAGTCACAGTGCCCCCTGTGGTGGGATGACTAGTGCGCAACATAAATGAACCAGAACTTGCAGAATGTTTGCAAAGAAAGTTGATCTGGAGTCATGCAACGCGGAATTGCTGCCATTGTGCAACAAACTTGTGAAAGTCTGGCAAGTCTAGCAAAAGCTTAGCAGGTCATTCTAAACTTGCAGCTTATTTGCTTGCTTTCTGGGCTATTGCAGCAAATATTTATGTTTACCGTTCAGATCCACTTTGAGTAAACTTGTTGCTTGTTCCTGTATTGGTAAAGCACAGGTTCATTTTGGATCAAGTGTGACATATTAGGACAGATTGAGAAAACTTTTTAAATCTATACTGTAGTAGTGTGGATCATTAGTTTTCAGCAGATATTTTAGTTTTTAGCTACTAAAGTAAAAGTTCCACTGTCAATTAGAAGCCAGATACAGCCAGTGAAAAAAAAACGTTGTAATCCTCTTTGCTCTGGATTAATCCAGGTACTATTGATTATACTTCCACAATGTTAAAGGCTGTAATCAGTAACACCTGGTTTACTCCAGAGCAATTTGAAGAGGATTACAAAGATCTTTTTTCACTGGCTGTACTAAAGTGGAGGGCCACCCTAAAAAAAAAAAAAAAAATTACATAAAATTGTTCCCAAAAATCTGAAAAAAAAATATATATATTTTTTTAACTTACCAGGAATGGCTGTTGCTAGGCAGATCATCCTAATCTGCCACTTCCTACACCGCGGTGATCTTCAGTCTTCTCCTCCTCACGTTGTCTTCTGGGGAATGTAGCGCGCCATGTTCTGGGAACTTTGTGTGTCCCAGAACACAGCCGGCCATTCACAAAGCGCTGCGCGATTAACGCAGTAGGAAACAGGCAGTGAAGCTGTTTCCCTTAGTTTGAATGGCGGAGCCGGGACCCGAGAGCCGAGGGACGGGTCGGCCTAAGTACAGGTAAGTGTGCTTATTAAAAGTCAGCAGCTACAGTGTTTGTAACTACTGACTTTTAAAAAATATTATACTTAAACATAAGGATTCCTATACTCAATACTTAAACTTAAAGTCTTCGTTAAGCCACTTTGTAAACTACATGCAGTAGGTCCAGTGTCTGTGCTTTGTAAAAAATATACCCATTTCTACCTCATTTCACAGAGCCGATCGGTGCTCACGTTACTCCTCGCTGTGAAATATGGTAGAAATGGGCATATTTTTTACAAAGCACAGACACTTGAGCATAGGATGCTTTCTAACAGAGAGGATTGCGGGTAATTTAGGCTGCTTTCACATTGGGGTGGTGGGTCCGTTAGCGTTAAAACTAGCAGTGCTTTACCGCTGTTTAAGAGCCACTTTTCGGCCACTAGCAGGGCGCTTTTAACCCACGCTAGTGGCTGAAGAAGAGGATAAAGGCGCCATGTTGTGTCGCTTCTGAATCGATTTTCAGGTGCTTCAGAAGCCCTGCCCATTCATTCCAATGGACAGGGGCGGTGTAGGAGCCTTGTATACAGCGTTCCTACACCGCCCCAAAGATGATACTTGAAGGACTTTTTTTCCCGTCCCGCAAGCGCACTGCCCCAGTGTGAAAGCATGCAGGCTTTCATACTGGGGAGGCACGAGAGGCAGTTTTCAGGCGCTATTTTTAGAGCTAAAATGCCTGAAAACTGCTTCCGTATGAAAGGGGTCTAACACAGTAATTTCAGCAGCAGGAGGGCAGCACTGTTACTAGCTGACTTATGCATTGCTATAACCTTCCTCTGTTCCCTACACCTCTTTCAGCAATACAGAAATGGAGTGCTGCCATTGACTCCTCATGGTCAGTTTCCAGGGGTATGACAGGATTACCCAGATAGCAAGGATAACTTGCTACAAATTTGTGGCAGTGTTGAATTGTAAGTTTGTTAACTTGCTGCACATTTTCACTGGCAAGTTGTACACTTGCAGAGCACTTGAAGCACAAGTTCTAGTTGACAGTTTTAAAATTTGTAGCAAATTTGCATGGCAAGTCTCTAGCAAGAGCAAAGTTGCAGTGGTGAGTCTACAGCAAGAGCTCTGCAAGTCACAGTGACCCCTGTGGTGGGATGACTATGCACAACATAACTGGACCACGTTTGCAAAGAAATTCGATCTGGAGTCATGCAATGCAGACTTGCTGCAGTTGTGCAACAAACTTGTGAAACCTGGCAAGTCTAGCAATAGCTTAGCAAGTCATTTTCAAACTTGCAGCTCAATTGCTTGCTATCTGGGCTGGGTATGCACCAGACTATGAGATGCAGTATGTACGCACATGCAGTTCTTCAGGCACAGCCATGCACTCAATCTTCCTAATATCAACACAATAGATCTCAGCATCATTTGCAGAGGATTAAGGAGTTATAAGAGAGTGCAGATAAGGTATATATAAAGGAGATGGGGGGGGGGGGGATTTTTCAGAGACACTGTTACCTTGCCTTTGGCAAGTTGACGGTGTCACCGCTTCCCGACCGCCTCACGCAGATATACTGCGGCAGAATGGCACAGGCAGGAAAAATCATGTACGGGTACGTGGCCCTTTAATTGCCTGCCCGTGGGTCGCGTGCACGCCGCCAGCAACACGCTCGCGACCCGGTCGGGAGCTCCGTGACCCCGGCCACGGGACCAGCGGACCCGATCACCGCTGGTGTCCCGCGATCGGGTCACAGAGCTGGGGAGAGGTCTGTGTAAACAAACCTCTCCCCATGCTTCCTACTCTGCCTGTCATTGATCGGCTGTTCCCGGTCATCGGGAAAGCCGATCAATGACGTCAGATGTCAGCCCCGCCCCTAATGTAAAAAAAATCGCACACGTCACAGCCCATAACCCCTCCCCTCCCCCTAGTGGTTAACTCTTTCACTGCATGTGTCATTTATACAGGAATCAATGCATTTAAATAGCATTGATTGCAGTATAAATGACAATGGTCCCAAAAATGTGTCAAAAATGTCCGATGTGTCCGCCATAATGTCGCAGTCACAATAAAAATCGCTGATCGCCGCCATTACTAGTAAAAAAAAAATATTAATAAAAATGCTATAAAACTATCCCCTATTTTGTAAACGCTATAACTTTTGTGCAAACCAATCAATAATCGCTAATTGCGATTTTTTTTTTTCTACCAAAAATATGTAGAAGAATACGTATCGGCCTAAACTGAGGAAAAACATTTTTTTTTTATATATTTTTGGGGGATATTTATTATAGCAAAAAGCAAAAAATATTGCATTGTTTTCAAAATTGTCGCTCTATTTTTGTTTATAGCGCAAAAAATAAAAACCGCTGGGGCGATTAAATACCACCAAAAGAATGCTCTATTTGTGGGAAAAAAAGGACGCCAATTTTGTTTGGGAGCCACGTCGCATGACCGTGCAATTGTCAGTTAAAGCGACGCAGTGCCGAATCGCAAAAAGGGGCCTGGTCCTTTGGCTGCCAATTGGTCCGGGGCTGAAGTGGTTAAACCCAACCCAATCTTTTAAATCAGCCAATAAACCTTGCCCTCAAAATATATATTTAGCCAAAATGTTATTTTAGTATTGGATAGAGTGGAATGGTATAACATATTTTTTTATGCTGCCTGTATCCCGTTTATTATTTATGATTTTAGATTGTAGAAGTGTATAAGGGTTAGAATCTTCATCAGGTTTTTTTGCCTTATTTTTGTGTCCATTGGAATTGGATTTTCCCTTGTGACAGTGAGACAGAAAGGGAGCAAATTGTCTTAAAATGGGGCATAGTGCACTTTTTTGTTTTAAAAGTAGAGTGGGGAAGGGTGAGAAACTTTGTCATACTCTCCGAATCTCACAATACTAGTCAATACTAAATACCAATCCTCACAAATCTCAGAATTATTTTTCTCAGTAAGAGAGGTCTAATCCAAAAATTAATGTTTATAAAGCTTTATGCAATCATCACTGCAATTTCCGATATATAATATACCATATAAAATAATCTGACATAAGTTCCAAGAACTTTGCTTTCCTCCATCAGTGAAATTGTGATTCACTAAATCTATAAACTGTGGCAACACATTAGCTAAAGTGCTATTAGTGGAGTTCTGTGGTTGTTCGATGTTCATTTAGCATAGAAATTTAACAGACTGCTGTCAAGAGTCCAGGCTTACAGCTGAAACAAAGAAACCTGAGGAATAAATACAGACCTGCATTAGGGCTCATGCACACGTAAGCTCACAAATTCTGCTTTTACAGGTATTTGAGATTTTTTTTTTCTCTGCCTCTAAATGCTCCTCCATGTTAACCTATGTGTCCATGCACACTATAGTCATTTACATAGGTTTAAAGACAGGGGCGTTTACATGCAAAACCCCCACCAAAGTCGTGTTCAGGAGAGGAGCTTTTCAGCATAAAAAATTCTCAAAAGCACATAAACGTGCGCATTTTGTTCACGTGTTAATATATTCTAATGGGCAGAATAAATTAACATTCTGGCCGATAGAATGCATTAACGCCAGATGTGTGACCAATTGCTAATGCGCATGCAAAAAACTTTTATTTTGTTTTCTGCTGCTAAAATTCCTGTAGCAAAAAATGTGTTATAGAAAATACAGAGTGCATGTGATTATAGATGGTGTTTTTCAGTATGAACAGGGCTTTTTTTCTCAAATAATAGGTGCTGGAACTCAACCACGACCCCCCAAAACCCCTCCACCCACACACAGAGGTGGTTGAACTGAGTTCCACCAAGTTCCCCCTGAAAAAAAGCCCTGAGTATGAATATTGTCTTTTGTTAGGTGTGCTCATTCATGAGGGTTTCATTTGCTTTGTGTCTGCTTTGTCTTCTATTTTCTTCCCCCCCCCCCTTATTCTTGCTGGAGCCTATGATAAATATTTCCTGCAGAGCTATAAGTTTCATTTAGATGTTGATGACAGTGTGCATGTATTATAATTTCCATTTTCTGTATAGATTCTAGACATGTGCACACTGAAATATTTTGTTTCGGAAATTCGTTTTCGTCCGAAAAATAAATTTATTTAGTTACTCCCGAAATTCGATTTTTATTTATTTTGTTTTGTTAAAAAATGCATTAGTCCGAAAATCCAAATGAATTAAGGTTGAATCTGTCATTGAAGGCTTATGGTGTCTGTCGAATGTTCTAAGAAGATTCAACAGAGCAGCTAAACTGTACGACGGTCGAATGTCCTGCCTACAAGCTATAGCAGAATTCTAATGTTGTATGACACTAGTAATAATTATATTTATTAATTATTATTACTAGTCAACCAACATTAGATTTCTTCGACTGCTTCGTTGAATCTTCATGTCAAATCTTTTCTCTCTATGTCGAATAATCTTAAGCCCCATACACACGGTCGGATTTTCCAATGGATTCTGTCCTATCGGACAATGTTGTCGGAAATTCCGACCGTGTGTAGGCACCATCGGACAGTTTCCATCGGATTGTCCGACAGACAAAGTTCTATCTCCTGCTCTAAAGATTTTCCGACAACAAAGTCCGATCACACCAATTCAGATCGTGTGTAGCGAATTCCGACGGACAAAGTGCCACGCATGCTCAGATCACATTACAAGACCAAAGCTATTGGCTACTAGTTTCTATGTAGTCCTGTCGTAGGCAACAAACGTTACCACGTTCAGAATGATCGGATTTCCCGACAACTTTGTCCGACCGTGTGTATGCAACACCAGTGTCGGACTAAATCCGTCGGACCAAATCCGATGGATTTGGTGGTCGGATTTTCCGACCGTGTGTATGGGGATTTAGACTAATAGAGTTAGGTTAGGCCCATTCAACCTTTTTTGCTATTGTCTCTATAATGGCTAATCTTTTCTCTCTATGTAGAATAATTTGGACTAATAGAGCTAAGGTTAGGCACATTCAACCACAGGTTCGATGGACACAGATCACTATTGTCAGCGTCATGTCAAATCTCCTATCCATATCGAACTGTTGTCACAATGAAAATGAAAATAAAGCATTTGTTTATGTGGGATCTTTCGGTTTTCGGATTCTGCACAACGAAAATACCCGAAATTCGAACGAAAATGCATTCAGACAAAAACGAATGCACATTCTGCTCCCTGAAGTTCCCTCCCCAACCCATGTGAATACTGTACCTTTTTGTAGAACAATGCATTGTGGTCAGAACTAAATTCTGGAGGTACTAGCACAAAAAATTTTGTTTTTAAAAATATAACTGTAAAAAAGGAAAATAAAAACATAGTAAGACCCAGTAACTTTTCTGGAGGACGGCCACCCCCCCCCCCCCCCCTGGTCTGCCCGCACTTAATTTGCTAATGTCACAAGTGGGTGGGTTCGGGGGGGAATTCTCTGCGCTCCAAGCCCAACTTTTTCCAGCCAATTAGAGCCTTAGGCTCTAATCATGTGGCTTGAAAGTCCAGCACCCTGCAGGGGAGCAGCGCCCCTGTCAAAACTCTTTCACATGGAGTGGACTCTGTCAAGCAGATCCGCCTGCTCAGTGGGGAATCTGTCTGCTGATCCCCGCTGAGCAGGCAGATGGCAGGATGGTGTCCACTCCGCTGATGCAGAGCGGACACAGAAACAACCCGCTGTTCTCTATGGGGTGGTCGGATTGGAAAATGGACCGTCTGTCCATTTCCATCTGATAATATCCCCATCCGTCTGTTTTTAGCAGACTGGACTGGAACGGATGCAGGCGGGTGTAAACGGACACATGTCCATTTACATCAGCTTCTCTATAGAGAACAATGGGTGGGCAGACCCGATCGGTCTGCTTGTGTGAAAGGGGCCTAAGGCCTTGTTCACACAAGGCATACACAGCGTATCTTTACAGGGATGCACAGGTGTTCCGTGCATCTCTGTGCAGAAAGTCCCATTAATGTCTTTTGGGATGTAGCAACTAGACATGTGCGATTAGTTTCGTACGAATCGAAAATTCGTACGAATTTCTGTAAATTTGTACATTCGGGAGGATCCAAAATACGTATTGCTATGCTTCCGAATTTTGTACGAAATACAAAATTTCGTTTACGAATTTCCGATTCAAATTCCGTCACAACGGAAAAGTGACTGGTGTTTTGTTGATCAATCAGAGGTTTTCTTCTGCTGCTGAGTCAGGGTTGGGAAAATTACCTTTTTTAATATGGGAGTGGGAGACTGGTACTGGTAATCGATGTTTATTAATTACGATTATTCATTATGATGAAGTTAAAAACTCAGGAAGTCAGCACAGCACAGGGATGGTGGGAGCCCCTCATAATAAATTTATCATAACGAACATTTGTAATTGTTACGAAAAGTTAACGAACCTAAAAGTTAAAACCCCAGGAAGTCAGCACAGCACAGGGATGGTGGGAGCCCCTCATAATAAATTCATCATAACGAACATTCGTAATTGTTAGGAAAAGTTAACGAACCTAACGAAAATTCGTATTTCGTACGAATCAAAATTTTATTTCGGACACGAATTACAAAATACAAATTAATTCTAATACGAAACGGAATGGATCGAAAAGAAACAAATTTATTGACGGCGTACATGTCTAGTAGCAACTTATTTTACATTCCCAATTTTACATCCATGTAGGTATGCATGCATGTCCCAGAGCTCACACTGTCTGTGTTTGGGGTCATGTACCCACACCCACACGGATGTCAGATTGGGAACAGCAGCTATGCCTGTGTTGCCGTTGCATCCCAATTGACATAAATGGGACTGCCTGTACAGGGATGCACAGAACACCTGTGCATCCCTGTGCAGGTAAACATGGTCCTCCATGGGCGTACACTTTAGTATGCCAAATGTGAACGATGCTTTAGTAGGAACTTAGCAGTAATTTTGTAAGTTACGTTATGTTTATGTGCACGATTAATGATTTTAGTGTATTTTTTGTGAAAATAGAAATATGATGAACATTTGCCCAAAAAATCTGTAGCACTTTTTTTTATTCTACAGGTCATGTGCTTTCAGAAAATGTCTAGTTTAAGGGATCTTTTTAAATTCTGAAAGCTGTAAGTGAAAAATGGTAACCTCCAGATTTTAAGAGTAAATTGTTATGATTTACAGTTTTGCGTACCTTCAGTTTTCACCATTTCACAAAAAGGTGCAATTTAAAATGTACAAATATTTGTTATTTATTAACTCAATAAAGTTTTAACTTTTATATTTACTAGGAATTTAGTAGGAATTTTGTTCATTTTGCCATGTATGAATCCATTTTTAATGATTTTATTATATTTTTATCGAAAATATTGTTTTGATAAACATTTGCGCAAATATCGCATATTCTTTTTATTCTACTGGCCATGTGCTTTCAGAAAATGTATGATTCGGGGGGTCTTTTACAAATTCTGAACGCTGTAAGTAAAAAAGGAAAACCTCCAGATTTATAATGAAAATTTAGCATACGTCCGATTTGCACTTTCTCAAATAGGCGCAATTTAAAATAAAATAATAAATAAAATAATGATTTTAGTGTACTTTTAGTGAAAAATATTGCTTTGATAAACATTTGCGCAAATATTGTGGGGCCTTAAAAATCAGTAGCACCTTTTTTTTATTCTAAAGATCATATACGTTCAGAACATATTTGTTTTGGGGTGGTCTTTAACAAACTCTGAAAGCTGTAAGGGAACAATGAAAACCTTCAGATTTTTAGAGAAATTTTTTTTTTGCGTACATTCAGTTTTCACCATTTTGCAAATAGATGTAATTTAAAAATTTCAAATATTTGTTATTTATTAACTCAATACAGGTTAAGCTTTTATATTTAGTAGGGATTTAGCAGGAATTTTGTAAAATTTGCTGTGTTTATATCTGCTAAAAACGATTTTAGAGATTTTTTTGTAAATATATTGTTTGATAAACATTTGCGCAAATACCGTGTGGCCTTAAAAATCAGTAGCACCTTTTTTTTTTTCTTCTGCTGGTCCTATGCGTTCAGAAAATATATGGTTGGGGGGGGTCTTTAACAACTCTGAAAGCTGTAAGGGAACAATGAAAACCTTCAGATTTTTAGAGGAATGGGGTTATTTACATTTTTGCGTACTTTCAGTTTTCTCTATTCTTCAAAAAGGTGTAATTAGAAAATTACAAATATTTGTTATTTATTAACTCAATACAGGTTTACCTTTTATATTTAGTGGGCATTTTGTAAAATGTACTGTGTTTTTATCTGCTAATAATGATTTTAGTGTATTCTTAACTAAAATATTGTTTGATAAACATTTGTGCAAATATCATTGTGCCCTAAAAATCAGTAGCACCTTATTTGTATTCTACTGGTCATGTGCTTTAAGAAAATATATGGTTTTGGGGGTCTTTAACAAACTCTGAAAATTGTAAGGGAAAAAGCAGGGTTAAAAATGAAATCAATGGCAAAACTTTTGGGTATAGATATAAAAAACACATTATAAATACATTTTTCCCCTTTTTTATAAGTGATCACATAACCTCAGTTCCCTCTGTTCCCAGTAAGAGGCTGTGTAGAGGGAGTGTGTCAAGTCAAGTCTGATCATTGGAGGAGAGCGGGCTTAGTTCCCAGCAAATCTAGAGAACTGACGACGGTGTGCTATCCTGTTTAGCGCAGTCAGTTTTTCATAGTAAAGCAGAGGGACTGGCAGGCACACCAGGTATTTCACACAAAGGAAGCAATACAAAGAGAACAGGAGACTTCTTCATACAAGTTCATGGTACAGCAGGAACATATTAGGAATATGAAATGCTGGGTTAATAAACAGTTTAAACAAAAATGGAAATTTAAATGGCACACCACTGCTAGGAGGCCCAGATACAAATTTATTCCAATAAAAAAATCACTGGAAAACGTTTCGTGTATCCAAGCACTCCCCATCATGGAGGCTTGATTGACAACAATGTGAGTAAACTAGAAGTGAATTGGACCTTTATGATATTTTTACCATGTGATTGCAAGCACATGCCTTGTCAGCAGCTGGTTTGGTCAAATTGGTTGACAGGACAGTGTTTTACAGGGCAGCATGGCAGACTAGGGTCAAACATCTGGCAGAGGGTCAGAAGGGCAAAGGAGATTCCTAGATTGAATGGGGCAGAGGGGATAGGTGCTATGTTCCCAAGCCCACAGCTCAGGTTCCACACATACAGCAAGGCAACAAAAGGGCACAAAGGAGTAGTTAATCTTCTATGCTAACTCCCCTCAGCAGATAGGTGAAATCGGGTGGTGGGATCTTCATGTAGCTACCGGGAACATAGGATGGCGGTGGATTAGGTAAGTTCTTCTTCCCCCACAAGGGTGATGTGGTGGTGGACTACATATGTGGAGCAGGTGAAGACTGCTGGGTTGTGGCGATAATTGAGGTACAGGGTGACCCATGTACTAAGCAATAGAAACTTGATCAGCTAACAATGATTCCCTCTCTCATCTAGTTTGAATTTTACCATGCCAAGGATTCCAGGAAATTGATACAATGATATATTCTGGTACTTACATTAGTATTTAAAATACATTTAATGATTTTTAAAGAGTAACTATATAAAATTATGTTTTATATGATTTGCTCAGACTTCCATTTTAATACAAATCATCCATAAAATATTTTGAGCACATTTTTTTTAATTTATGTTGGAAATGTGGGTTTATTATTAGGATATGATTGATGTGATATTTTCAGCAACTGTATTATGGATCAGGTAAGAGTTAGCTACAGGGGTTACCTTGAGGTTAAGGGTTAAATTATTTTTTTGTTTAGATTACTAACACTCCACGCTGTAACTATCTTAAAATGTACTAATACAATACCAAACCCCGAAATTTGTGTTGCCAGCTGCCAATACAATTACACTCTCCAGTGCTCTCAGATATCATAAACCAGTGTTAGCGCTAGCTACTATTTATATTCTCAAAAGTGAAAACAGTATATAAGTAAAAAAAATAGAAAATTAAAAGTCTGTGATGTGATCAATAAAAGAAAGTGAAAAGCTCAAAATCCCCAATTCTTCCACCACTGTGCTCAAAATTTAGAGGCTCACTGAATTGAATTGACCCCTTAATTACGTGAAGGTCAAGACACACATTCCCAAAGGATGGTTATATAAGATGTTATGTCCATCTTATTTCACTCGGATGGATCCTGCGTAGAATTCCCATTCCACTTGCTGTCTTCCTTACTTTTATAGCTCCAAGAAAAGGATACTTCCATAGTCTACAGAGTTAGTCCTCAAACTAAATTGATAGTACACTCACATTTAAACAAAATAAATAGCTTTCAGAAATCCCTACAAAACAGTCAAATAGGGGGCTCACCAGATAGAAACGACTATTGATGCCTCCGAGTCAAACCAACATTCAACATAAATATCTGGTTTGCTTCAAAACAGATTAGACCCACAAGTATACTGGTATCGAAAGACAAAAAAACTCTTATTGTGTAATACGTTAAATAATCAAGTAACATTTAGAATAAATAGTATAATTTTAGCCACAACTAAAGATCCCTGTGATATTACTACAGTTCATCTGATATGCATGACATGCTTAGCAAGTAATTGAGTCAGACCAGCATTTCATTTAGGAGCACTGTGTCTTTAAATCCACCACCAATGGTATATATCAAAGGCTCACCGGAAACAATTGACCCCTTCTATTACAAAGTGAGTCATAAGCAGATTAACACATGCTATGTTGGTGAACTCCAACCTGACTTTTATTCTTGCGTAGTTGTACAGTCTCCTATCCTGTACTTAAATTGCTTACTGTGACTTCCCTGAACACTATAAGCTTCTCATAGTGTGCTTTAGAAACTGCATCAAGTCTGACAGAGCCTGGATGCCAAGCATCATTTAGCCTTTCTGTCTGTGGCCATCCCATTTAATGAATACTATTTCAGTTCTTTCATTCATGCAAATGCAGTCTGCCTAGGAATGTCCTCTCCTGCAGTGTGACATGCACCCATCAAGGCATTTTGATACTTGCCCAATTAACCCTCCCCAAAAATCAGCCCATAGGACTGAGGACTCTTGAATCCATTCACAAAATACAAAGGCTCCAGTGAATGAGCAGCAGAGGGAAGAGGTGGGCAGAGATGCTGGGTAGAAAAAGGCAGCATCTCTTCTATCAGAGTTCCAGGAGTGTAGTGATAGCAGAGCTCCCATAGCTTCGTAAACTTTTCTGATTGTAGCAGGGCGGTACCTTGCCAGGATCCAGGTCTAATAAACAGCCAGTTCACTAATGAGTCAGCTGTGTTCTGGGCTTTAAGTAATCACCAGACCAAGGCTCTAGGCTCCCAGTTGGAGATGACTCCACCCTGCAGACAGGCTGGTGAGGCTGCATTGCTAGGCACAGGTGAGGCTGCATTGCTGGGTCCCAGGTGAGGCTGCAATCCTGGACACAGGTGAGGCTGCATTGCTAGGCATGGATGAGGCTGCATTCCTGGGCACTGGTGAGGCTGTATTGCTGGGAACCGGTGAGGCTGCATTCCTGGGTACTGGTAAGGCTGCATTGTTTGGCACAGGTGAGGCTGCATTCATTGGCACTGGTGAGGCTGCATTCCTTGACACTGGTGAGGCTGCATTCCTGGGCACTGGTAAGGCTCCATAGATGGGCACTGGTGAGGCTGCATTGCTGAGCAAGAGGTGAGGCTGCATAGTTGGGCACTGGTGAGACTGCATAGATGGGCACTGGTGAGGCTGCATATATGGGCACTGGTCAGGCTGCATAGATGGGCACTGTTCAGGCTGCATAGATGGGCACTGGTCAGGCTGCATAGATGGGTACTGGTCAGGCTGCATAGATGGGCAGAGCTGAGCCCTGCCTTCTTTATGTAATGCACTCCTGAATTCTGCACTCTGTTTTTTCTCTGTCTTATCATCATAACATTTGGTAGTCATATCTCAAAACATTCTGAGCAGTATCTTTTTGTTTTATCTTTAATTTTGGACGGAATGTAGGAACATGTATATCATACAATCATTCCATAAACACATAGCACATACACTGCATATACAGTTGTGCTCATAAGTTTACATACCCTGGCAGAATTTATGATTTCTTGGCCATTTTTCAGAGAATATGAATGATAACACAAAAACATCTCTTTCACTCATGGTTAGTGTTTGGCTAAAGCCATTTGTTTTTTGCAGAATCATATTTACCTAGGTGAATGCAGCATCGATTTGATGCCACATCTGTCCACCCGCCAGCTCTAAGGTTGAGAACTGAGCGATCAAACACTGCTGATTACTCAGTTCTCACAGCTTCCTGAGCAGATAAGCGGTGACTGTCAGTAACTAGCTCTCTGCTCTTATCTCTCCTCACTCACAGGAGCGCTGGTTTGTGGAGGGGGTGGAAGCGGTCGACTATGGCCAGTGCCAGTCCAGGCATGTGGGCAGATCCTGACCTAGTGGTCGCGATCATATCTGAGCCTGAACTGGCTCTGTGATGTCAGCCGATAGAGGGTTTTGCGATCCTTCCCGAGCCTGAACCGGCTCTGTGACATCAGCAGACAGCAGACTTCAGCCAGTTGTCTGCTGAAAACAGGTCACAGGAGTGCAGAACGAACTGCACTCCTGTGATCCACAGGAGAAATACAGCCAAACGAGCTTTGGCTGTACTTCTCCTTTAAGTAAATATATATAAGTGGTGTGTATCACACAGTAAGTCTGTGGTAGGCGATATTATCAGGCTAACTGATGCTCAACCTCCTGTAGTATTCTAGTGCAAATGTACATATAGGCATTATCAGAGAACAGTAATGACAAATGTAATTAACAATTCTTTGAATTACATTTATCCTTTGATAAGATCTATATAAAGGTATAAATAGTAACTCTTATGGTAGTAACCAATTTTGCAATATTGGTACCTCATCATGAAAAACAGAAGCTCACATGGCTTCTTCTACCAGTGCACATTTCTGTCTTTTAATTATGTGTCCTTTGAGCAAGACTGGACAGGATTAAGGATAGAAATTTCATTACCAATCCATTTGTTATCAAATGATAGAAATAAAAATTAGAGCACCAGCAGCTGGTGGTTGTGCACAGACTGATATTACTGAAAAATGACTTGTTCACAATGTTCTACTCAAAGCATAAACAACATTTATCCTGAATTTAGAAGAAATACTTTGTTTGGTTTATATTGAACTAAAAGTTGAACTCCAGCCTTACTTTTGTTTTCTTGCATAGTTGTACAGTGTTCTTTTCTGTATTTAAATTGCTTACAGTGACTTCATGAACCCTATGAGCTTCTCACAGTGTGCTGCAGAACCTGTAGCAAGTCTGATAAAGCATGCTTAACCACTTCAGCCCCAGACCATTTGGCTGGCCAACGACCAGAGCGTTTTTTTTTGCGATTCGGCACTGCGTCGCTTTAATTGACAATTGCGCGGCTTGGCTCCCAAACAAAATTGATGTTCTTTTTTCCCCACAAATGGAGCTTTCTTTTGGTGGTATTTGATCACCTCTGCTGTTTTTATTTTTTGCGCTATAAACAAAAAAAGAGCGTACATTTTGAAAAAAACACAATATTTTTTACTTTTTGCTATAATAAATATCCCCAAAAAATATATACATTTTTTTCCCTCAGTTTAGGCTGATACGTATTCTTCTTCTACATATTTTTGGTAAAAAAAAATTGCAATAAGCGTATTTTGATTGGTCTGCTCAAAAGTGATAGTGTATACTAAATAGGGGATAGTTTTTTGGCATTTTTATTAATAGTTTTTTTTACTAGTAATGGCGGTGATCTGCGATTTTTATCGTGACTGCGACATTATCGCTGACAGCACTGTACGTGTCACAGCAAAGTAATACATAACCAAAAACACAGTAAGCACTACGTTTAGTGTGAAACGCGTCAGTGCTTTTTGGTTCTGTATTACTTTGCTGTGACATGTACAGTGTGATCCTGATACTCTAATAAAGGCACAAGAAATTTCATTTGGAGTGCGGCTGTCCAGAATTTTCTACTCACCTTGATTTATTATGGCGGACAGATCAGACACTTCTGGTGCTATTTTGGGACCATTCACATTTATACAACGATCAGTCAGTGCGATTAAAAATGCACTGATTACTGTGTAACTGTGACTGGCAGTAAAGGGGTTAACCAGTAGGGGGCGCTGCAGGGGTTAAGTGTGTCCTAGGGAGTGATTCTAACTGTAGGGGGGATGGGCTACATGTGACACGACACTGATCAATGCTCTTGATCACAGGGACAGTGTCCTGTCACTAGGAAGAATGGGGAAATGCTTGTTTACATCAGCATTTCCCTGCTCTTCCTCTCCGTGAGTCGATCGTGGGTATCCCCACAGACATCGAGTCTGCGGGACCCGCAATCACACTCGCGTGCGCACCCACAATGCTGCATCTTAAAGGGCAATGTACAGGTACGTTAATATGCCTGTACGTACCCTTCTGCCGTCATATATCTGCGTCAGCCAGTCGGCAAGGGGTTAATTTCCTGGGTGGAGGATGTTCAGCATCATCTATCTCTTTCCTACCCAGCCATGCTGTCTGTGGCCATCCCATTTCATTAATTTAATGCAGCCTGCCTAGAAATGCCCTCTAGGGTTAAAGAACCATCCCATTAGGATTGAAGGCTCTTGAGAGGAGTACTGAGGCGGGGTGCTGTGATATTTTCAGAGAGCATCCTGCTGACTCCTACTACCAGCATTGCATAGAAAATAGTCTAAAATAAGCAATATTACAAGAAAAATGAAAAGGTTTCATTACAAAAATGTAATTAGTCTTTTTTATGAGGGGGAAAAGTAGGTACCAGGCAAGGAAACCAGGCAAGGAAAAAATAAATATAAAAAAAAAAATTTAAGAGTGTTGCCCATGGTAACCAGCCTTGATGTTACTGTAGCAGAACCCCCGTAGGGGCTGCTAAGTGATTGTGGCCCACCTGTCACCCTGACCCTTCCCAGCCCGGCATTTACTTCCAGACACTCCAAGACAATGAACAAGTCCATCAGCTTTGTTTTTGTATTTTATTGAGGGATTAGAACTTGGATGGGGTTAAGGAGTTCATTGGATGCCCAGAAAAAGATTCTTGCATGGTTTGGGACAATTTAGATATTCTCCTCCTGCACAACACTTGCTGCAGACTATCTCTCCTTCTCCCTCCAGCACAATTCTTCAGGCGCAGCTAGCACATGGTTAGGCCTGACACTGGTTTCAGCCAAGCCTTAGCAAAGTTCTCTATTACAGGCAGAGACCGCGGGCCCCTATAGTGTAGCAAAATAATGTTCTGGTGCTAGCTGCCCTCTTTGATGGACTATTGATCCCAGTCAGCCCTTTGCAGACCCTGCCAGTCCTCCCAGCTGCAGTGGCCTGACTTCACTGCCAGTAACATCACAGTCTCTCCAGCTGGCTCTACTGTACATCCATCTCACACTGCACACTCCCAGTCTGCTCCAGCTCTCCCGACTGTCCCTGTCACTCACTGACACCTGATGGATCCCTCCTGGAGACTTGCCCGGCAGAATTCCCCACTGTCCTCTCCTGCTCCTGTTTAGGACACCCCCTTGTATGGGGTTCCTGTTCAGCTCCGAGCCCCCTGGTCCAAGGTCACCCCCCCACTTGGGGGCTCCCTCAGCCTAATACTCCATCTCCAATTCTTCCACCCGAAAAACTCCTCCCCAGCTGGGCTTACTATAGGTATTTAAGCAGGCCTGCCCCCTGCCCAGGTTGGGGATTGGTCATGGCTCCTTAGAACACCCCAGACAGCTCCACCTTTCTTCCCCATCTCCCTTCTAGAAGCCTCTAGAAGCAGAAGGGAGGTAACCGAAAGATGAAACTATCTGTGAGTCACCAGCCTACTCTAAGCCATTCCCAGCCCACAGATCAAAACAAACAGGCCTAGCTTTTGGCTAGGCCTGCCTAAATTTACCTGCAATACAAAAAAATCTCACTCTAGCACATACACTAGGTAGAGGGTGCTACGCTACTTTCTAGACCAAAATGAATTCTTACCTAGCAGCGTTTTCCCTTTTTTTTCATTTACTCTAATTGTTATAAATGGTTTCCAGAGTGAGAGCTGATATCAGGTAAATTAAATCTGCTGACCATAACAGCCAGTCAATTTTTTTGTCAATGCAAAGTAAAGAAAAAAATATTTCTATAATGTGGTGCTTGGTTTCCAAATGTTGTAATCAGAATTGCAAACAGCTTTTAAATATATATGCATGTTGGATAAATGTCATCAATGTATGTATGGTGGGTAGAATATATTGAACATAGTTAAGCTGGCCCCATGACTAAAATGCAGACACATTCTGTTTGCAAATACTATACAGTGTCTTTACCACCCTGGGAGTCAAAGACTGTAGGGGACCATAGGCGTGTGCAGGGGGTGTGCTGGGTGTCCCTGGGCACACCCTAATCACCCCCTGCACTAGTAGTATAGGTTGGTTGCATCTGTCATGGCTGAGTGACTCTGACGTCCTGTCAGTACCCAGCCGACCCCTCCGTATAAACAGGAGAAGAGAATGCCTCGTCTGCTCCTCCCGCCCCTCTCCCCCTGTGCCCACCCACATTCCAATAATCCCGAGTTAGCTGGCAGCCCCTCCCCTGGTTGTCATTGTACATGACAACCAGGGGAGGGGCAAGAGGCCAGACTGTGGCTGCAGGGCTCTGAGATGAGAGTCTCTCTCTCACAGCCCAGTGACAGCGCTGACATCCCCCCCCCCCCCAGGGACGGGAGAGGAGAAGAGACAGAGAGATAGTTATGCTCCTCCTCCTGCCCTTTCCTCCTATGTCTAATTAGTGAATATTCAGATTATTGCAAAAGACAGTCTATTACTGGTTCTCTGTAATTATACTCTATGCTGCAAAGCAGATCTGCAGCTGAGCAGAGAAAAAGGAATTAGCCTGTCGCTACCCACTATACTAAAATGAGGAACATCCCTTATCTTTTCACTTTATGACTGAGGAGGATATATCACTACCCACTGTTTAACCGTTTGCCGGCCAGCTGCCGTCATTTTACTGCCGCAGGTCGGCACGATCCCGCGAGCCGCCGTAGCTATACATCGGCTCGCGATCAGGATAGCACAGCGGGAGTGCCGATGCTCGTGGCCGACGGTCACGATGACCGCTGGCCACAAGCGATCGCGGGCACGAGAGGCAGAACAGGGACGTGTATGTGTGAACACACAAATCCCTGTTCAGTTCTGTGAGGTGTGACAGATCGTGAGTTCCTATTAGCTAGGAACCACGATCTGTCATCTCCTATAGTCAGTCCCCTCCCCCTACAGTTACAAACACACACAGGGAACACAATTAACCCTTTGATCGCCACCTAGTGTTCACTCTTTCCTTGCCAGTGACATTTTTACACTAATCAGTGAATTTTTATAGCACTGATCGCTGTATAAATGCCAATGGTCCCAAAAATGTGTCAAAAGTGTCCGATGTGTCCACCATAATGTCGCAGTCCTGATAAAAATCGCAGATCGCCGCCATTACTAGTAAAAAAAATTATAATAATAAAAATGTTATAAATCTATCCCCTATTTTGTAGACACTATAATTTTTGCGCAAACCAATCAATATATGCTTACTGCGATTTTTTATTTTTTTTTTACCAAAAATATGTAGAAGAATATATATCGGTCTAAACTAAGAAAAAAAAAACTTTTTTTAAAAAAAATGGGGATATTTATTATAGCAAAAAGTACAAAATATTGTGTTTTTTTTTTCAAAATTGTCGCTATTTTTTTTATAGCGCAAAAAATAAAAAATAAAGAGGTCAATCTTGTTTGGGTGCAGCGTCAAACAACCGCGCAATTGTCAGTTAAAGCGACGCAGTGCCGAATCGCAAAAAATGGCCTGGTCATTCAGCAGCCAAATCTTCCAGGGCTGAAGTGGTTAAGGAGACAATCCTGAACATCAAAGAATGAACTTTTAAATATAATAAATGCCTGTCTATATGTGTTGAAGCATTTTTTCATCTTGATTTATAACAGCTACATTTTTTTCTCACCTTAGATTAATGCTCAAACAGAACAGTCAATACATTTTATAGAAGGAGAAAAAGCAGTGGAGAATAAACTTAAAGTAGAATTAAAGATCGCCATGTGAAAACCAGCAGTATTTATTTAAAATGCATTTGTTTGCCATGAACAATAGACATGTGCAGAGCGAAAAAATTTGTTTAGTTTCGATTTATTATTTCCATACCAAAAATAAAATAGAATAGAAAATAAAGGAATAGAATAGAAAAAAAATGTAATAGAGAAATAAAAATTCAGGGAAATGGTTATATTCTATTCTATTGTTTTTTTTTTAAATTCTGTTCTTTTTCTATTTGTTTACCCTATTCTATTCTATTCATTCTATTCTATTATTTTATTTTCTCTTCTATTCTTTTCTATTTTATCCTATCCTATTCTTTTCTAATTCAAATTAAAATGTATTCTAATCGAAAATTCGAACTTCGGAATATGCTTAATATTTGTTCTGTTGTTTAATTCTATACTATTCTGTTTATTTTATATTCTATTCTAATTTATTCTTTTCTATTCTATTCAAATTCGAATTGATTCTATTTGAATTTTGGGAAATGGTTATATTCTTTCTATTTTATTATATTCTATTGTTTTTTTTAATTATATTCTTTTCTATTCTATTATAGTCTATTCTATAATAATCTTTTTTTTCTATTCTTTTATTTTCTATTTTGTTCTGATTTACACTATTATATTATATTCTTTTAATTTCTGTTATTTTTTTATATTCAATTCAATTTTTTTTATATTATTTTCCTTTATTTTCTATTCTATTTTATTCTCTTTGGAAATTGGAGAACTATTCAAAAACTTTTCAAATGCGAATTTGAAAACTTTTCGAATTTGAAAACTATTTGAAATTTATTTGAAAACGATTCGAATCGATTCAAATTTAAATTCCATCCACTTTTTTTTTCATTAATTCTGATTCTGAAATAAAAATTTGTCCAAATTTAAATTCGGACCTAAACGAACTACACATGTCTAATGAGCATTATGTAGTGTTGTAGGTATCTATGCAACTCCCAGAAAATCAGGTTTGGCAATTCATAGTTTTGCAACATAATACAAAAGCATTGTTATATTTGTATTTAGATATACAGTATATTTCCTTCCTTTATCAATTATGTAAGATAGATGCTCTGAATATAAATTGAAATCACAGCCCTCCTAATGTAACTCAAATACTTTAAAAAAAGAAAAGACTGAGTGGTTTGTGGTTGTTCTAATGTCTTATTCTTAGTCCTGTATGGTTGTAGATAAAATATTATGCTCACCAGTGTATTTGCCTACATTATTCTTGTACTTTTGCATGCACCTTTAATAGATGTCTTCTCCTTGTCCTCTTCTTTCTGGAAAAACACAATGGTGTCACAGAGGAAACTGTTTTCAGTTTATGGAATACCCGGCTCATTCATTCACTATTGTGTGAACCACGTAATCACTTTCTCCCCACCCCAATTATCCTTCTAGTCTCATTTAAGTAAGTTAAGCCAAATTTTCTAAGAAGGTTAAGGGAGAACATACATTTTTTTTTAATTATTCACCCAGCTGGTTAAATAAAATAAATTTTTTTTAGCTGATTCAATGCCATGGGGGAATCCTTCCATTGTGCTATTGTATTCTACTGGTGGGGAGTGTTGATCAGTGTTGCTGGCTATAGCCGGCAGCACTGATAGTTTGGGGAAAAAACAGAAAGGCTAGTAGATCAACCAGCAAGCCCATTCATGGACTGAAATTCATCTGGTCCCTGCGGAACTGGACACATTTTGATCCATGGCTTAAGGCAGTCTGAGCTGTTATTTGAATAAGGTATGAAGGAATTTGCAGGATGGCTGATATAGTGTAACTGGCTCTGGTACTTATGGAAGGAAAATAAATTTGATTACCCACCTGTAGGGATGAGCCGAACACCTCCCTGTTCGGTTCGCACCAGAACCTGCGAACAGACCTAAAGTTCGTGTGAACTTTAGAACCCTATTGAAGTCTATGGGACTTGAACGTTCAAAATCAAAAGTGCTAATTTTAAAGGCTTATATGCAAGTTATTGTCATAAAAAGTGTTTGGGGACCTGGGTCCTGCCAAATGCAAAAAAAACTTTAAAAGCGGACATTTTTTCAGGAGCAGTGATTTGAATAATGCTTAACCACTTCCCGCCCGGTCAATAGCAGATTGACGTCCGGGAAGTGGTTTCGTTATCCTGACTGGGCGTCATATGACGTCCTTCAGGATAACAGCCGCCGCGCGCCCGTGGGGGCGCGCATCGCGGCGATCGGTGGAGCGGTGTGTCAGTCTGACACACCGCTACACTGATCTCGGTAAAGAGCCTCCGGCGGAGGCTCTTTACCACGTGATCAGCCGTGTCCAATCACGGCTGATCACGATGTACACAGGAAGAGCCGTTGATCGGCTTTTCCTCACTCGCGTCTGACAGACGCGAGTAGAGGAGAGCCGATCGGCGGCTCTCCTGACAGGGGGGTATGCGCTGATTGTTTATCAGCGCAGCCCCCCCTCAGATGCCCACACTAGATCACCAGGGAACCCCCCAGGACCACCAGGGAAGCCCCCAGGACCACCAGGGAAGCCCCCAGCATGTGGATGGCCAGGTACATCCCCCATGGCCATCCACATGTTAAAAAAAAATGCAAAAAATATGCCAATCAGTGCCCACAGATGGGCACTGATTGGCACATCATATTTAGTTAAAAAAAAGTTTAAAAAAGGGATGCCCAGCAATGCCACCCATCAGTGTCATCAGTGCAACTCATCAGCGTCCATCAGTGCCACCTATCAGTGCCCATCCGTGCCCACCCATGCCCACCTATCAGTGCCCATCCATGCCACCTATCAGTGCCACCTATATGTGTGCATCAGTGCCACCCATAAGTACCCGTCAGTGCCGCCTATGAGTGCCCATCAGTGCCGCCTATGAGTGCCCATCAGTGCCACCTGAGTGCCCATCAGTGCCGCATACCAGTGCCACCTATCAATGACCATCAGTGCCATCTATCAGTGCCCATCAGTGCCACCTATCAGTGCCCATCATCAGTGCCACCTCATTGGTGCCACCTCATTGGTGCCCATCAGTGCCGCCTTATCAGTGCCCATTAGTGCCGCCTTATCAGTGCCCGTCATTGAAGAAGAAAACGCACTTATTTACAAAAAAATTAACAGTGACAAAGAAAAACTTGTTTTTTTGCAAAATTTTCGGTCTTTTTTTGTTTGTTGCGCAAAAAATAAAAATCGCAGAGGTGATCAAATACCACCAAAACAAAGCTCTATTTGTTGGAACAAAATGATAAAAAATTTGTTTGGGTATAGTGTAGCATGACCGCACAATTGTCATTCAAAGTGCGACATCGCTGAAAGCTGAAAATTGGCTTGGGCGGGAAGGTGTCTAAGTGCCTGGTATTGAAGTGGTTAAAGTGAAACAATAAAAGTGTAATATTCCTTTAAATTTCGTACCTGGGGGTTGTGTATAGTATGCCTGTAAAAGGGCGCATGTTTCCCGTGCTTAGAACTGTCCCTGCACAAAGTGTAATTTTTGCAGGAAAAAAAGCTATTTAAAATCACTCACGGCTATAATGAATTGTTGACTCCCGTAATAGAGACCAGTCATTGAAAGTCATTGATGAAAAAAAAATTATGCGTGGGGTTCCCCCCCCCCAAATTAAATTACCAGGCCCTTCAGGTCTGGTATGGATATTAAGGGGAACCCCGGGTCAAATAAAAAAAAATGGCGTGGGGGTCCCCCTCAAAATCCATACCAGACCCTTATCCGAGCACGCAACATGGCAGGCCGCAGGAAAAGAGGGGGGGATGAGAGAGCGCCCCCCTTTTCTGAACCGTACCAGGCCACATGCCCTCAACATTGGGAGGATGCTTTGGGGGTCTGTGACCCCTCAAAGCACCATGTCCCCATGTTGATGAGGACAAGTGCCTCATCCCCACAACCAAGGGTCTGTGGGCGGGGGGCTTATCAGAATCTGGGAGCTCCCTTTAACAAGGGGACCCCCAGATCTCCCTACTGTTTGAAATGGTAAGGGGGTACAAAAGTACCCCTACCATTTCACAAAGAAAGTGTAAAAAATTGTTAAAAAACACACAGACACCATTGGGAAAAGTCCTTTATTAAAAATAAAAAAAGATTCCAGCGGTTTCAATCCACTCTAGTTATCCAGCGATGGGTGATCTCTTCTCCAGGGTCCAGCGATGGCTGATCTCTTCCGACGACGTCCAGCGCAGCGCATCCTGTCTCCATGGAGACACTGCGGGAATCCTGTCTTAGCTGAGGAGGACCGGGCCACCCGTCACCTGACCCCCCCCCCCCCCCTCTGACGCAATGCAAGGGGGAAGCCGGGCTTCCCCAGTGATTTACAGGTGACCCCGCCCCCTCTGATGTAATGGAAACCTGCGTTACATCAGAGGGGGCGGGGTCACCCGTACATCACTGGAGAAGCCCAGCTTTGCCCTTGCATCAGAGGGGGGCGGGGTCAGGTGACAAGTTGCCCGCTCCTCCTCAGCTAAGACGGGATTCCCGCATGGTGTCACCATGGAGACAGAATTTAGGGGGGACCCCCATGCATATTTTTTTTTTTTTTATCAATGACTTTCAATGACTGTTCTCTGTATTACGGGGAGCCGACAATTCATTATAGCCGCAAGTGATTTTAAATGCCTTTTTTCCTGCAAAAATCACACTTTGTGCAGGGACAGTTCTAAGCACGGGAAACATGCGCCCCTTTACTGGCATTCTATACACACCCCCCCCCCCCCCCCAGGTACGAAATTTAAAGGAATATTACACTTTTATTGTTTCACTTTAAGCATTATTAAAATTACTGCTCGTGACTGCTCGCACGGCCGTTTTCAAAACTTTTTTTGCATTTGATACATGTCCCCTGGGGCAGGACCCAGGTCCCCAAACACTTTTTATGACAATAACTTGCATATAGGCTTTTAAAATTAGCACTTTACATTTCTCCCATAGACTTTTACAGGGTGTTCCTCGGCTTTTAGAATTTGCCGCAAACACCCCAAATTGTTCACTGTTCGGTGAACAGGCGAACTCGAAGCTCAGCCCTACCCACCTGTCAACCGCTCACAGTAAATATACTGCGAGCGGGCGGCAGGTACAGATACAGTCTGTACGATACCAACCTTCTTCTGGGTATTGGGGCATGAATGCGCATCCCCTGCCAACCTGGGCTTTGATTGATCAAGTTGGTCAGCATATTTCAGCCAATTATTTTGGCTGAATCTCACTGATGGGCTGTGTTCAATCACACACAGAGTTCTGTGCTACAAATACACAGAACTCTGTGCATAGGAACAGCGATCTGGCTGTTTCTTCTCCCTGAAAATCAGGGAGAAAAAACAGCCAGATCAGAAAGTACAAGCAACACACATTCCGCATTGTTAGGCACACAGTTAACCTCTTGATTGCCCCTAGTTGTTAACCCATTGACAGCCATTGTACAGTATTAAATATCCAGTGGCGGCTGGTGGTAATTGTTTTGCTGGGGTGGCAAACAGTGACAATAACCCACCCGGTCCAGTCGGTTGGGTCCGGAGCACTTACCACATCTATGGAGGGCAGCGCTTCTCCCAGGCTTCTCCGGTCGGCTTCCCCCTGCTCTCCGCGGTCACCACGGCGGCAGCTTCCCCTGCTCTCCGCAGGCATCACAGTGGTGGGCGCTTCTTTCTCCCCTGCTCTCCACGGGCATCATGGCGGCGACGTTTCCTCCCTCCTCCTCGGCACCCAATTGGGACGCTTCTCCTTTGGGCCAATTGGGGTCTCAGACCCCCTTCCCGATTAGCCAGGAGGAGGATCAGGATTTAAACAGAAAATATTAATTTGCAAACGTAACACATCTGGGTGGGCTCGTAGCACAATGCTCTGTGCCCTGAGCCCACCCTCTGGCTCTAATCAGGTGCTTAAAAAAAAAAACACCCCCCCATTGGAATTCATGCATTCAGCAACCTGCCATGGGGGGGGGCGCATGAATGGGGTATTATCACTGATTGCTGTATTAGTGCCACTAGTGGCGTCAGTATCAGTTAGTGACACTCCCAGATAGTGTGTGTTTGCACCAGATTGCCCGCAACCCTTTCACAGTCCCACTATAAGTCGCTGATCACCGCCATTACAGTATAGTGTCTATAGCTGCATAAATTCATGTATATATACTGTACCATAGTTTGTAGATGCTATAACTTTTGTACAAACCATTTAATATACATTTATTAAGATTTATTTTTTTTACCAAAGACGTAGCAGAACCCATTTTGGCCTAAATTTATGAAGACATTTTTTTTTTTCATTTGTTGTTGGATACGCTTTATAAGAGAAAGTAGAAGGAGGCGCCCCCGTCATGCGGACGTGAGACGCTGACGTAGGACGTAGGGGGGAGGCGCCCGGAGATGGCGGAGACACAAGCCGCGCGGAGAGGTGCTGGGTCACGCGAGTCTGGAGACCCAGGGAGTGAAGCGGTGGTGAGAGCCCGCCTAGCCCCATCCAATTCCAGCAGGATCGCCCTCTGAGCGACCCCCGAGCCCCGCTTAACCGCCTGCCCGCCCGCCACTCTCAGAACAGCTCCCTCCCGCTGTGGGAGGAGGGGTGAGACGCACGAGCCAGCACTTTGGTTTTTTTTTTTTTGAAAGTGAGAGGGAAACCGACAGAAGGAGATACGCTCCTACAGCGAGGACGAGACTCGTCATATGACGCCCTAAGCAAGAGAACCAAGCAGAGTACTACATCCACTGCAACCTGCTGATTCTTAGCCTCCACCACAGGACCCCTCCGTTTTTCCTGATAAACAACCTGCCTACTACACATTGCAGAGCCGCCGGACAGACCACGATAAAGACAGCAGACGGGGGGGTTACCCGCGGTGGGTCCCCTCCGTCCAGGTATGAACTTTCTTCTTTACAATATTGAAAGTAATCGAAGTAATCGAATGAATGCCTGAAGAAACAATTAGAGCGCTGAATGACCGCTGAATGACCTTAATGCAAACGATTCCCAGTGCCTCATTTGTATCATTTTCATCAGGTGGCGGGATAATAAGTATGCCATTTGGGGTTCTGCCGTGGAGGGCATGAAGGTTCTGGAACAAAAATGGAAAGCTAAAGGTTGTCAGTCAGGATAGTCCAGTAAGAAACTGGTGATTTGTGGACTGTGGCCAGATTCAAAAGGAACTTGGAATTTGTACCCTCATCCCAGTCTTACATCACAAGTATCCCTCTTCAATCTGCCTCAGAATATTTTAATCGTGGACTGTTTATGGAGTATAATTTCATTTGGCAATTCTCCCTGGTTGGCTTTTTTTTTTTTTTGGATGTTTTTTTTTTTTTTATACATATGTTCAGGTCCTAGTAGGACATAATTGAAATAAGGGAAGGAAGGAAAAAGGAGGGTAGAATATACCGTAAACAGTGTATGAAGTAAATAACGTAAAAAGATCCACGGATGCCCTTGCTCATACTGGTTCTACCTAGGATTACATGGGATATAAGGTAATAGGTTTGCCAATATAAAGCCCCTGGCGACCACAGAGCCCAGGTTCTCAAGAGGAGCCCACTTTAATAGCCCTTATGCAAGAAGGGCATTCAATGAAAAATAAACGCATAAATAAATTGTATTGTACTCCAGGATACTTAGGGGGCCCCACGGTCTACGGGGGGTGAGCCACAGGTGTGCCAGGAACATTAAATATATGCTATCAGATCGAGGCCGGACGGTTACTTGAGGCTATTTGTATAGCACTTCCTGAAAAGCTGGCAGTTTGAAAACAGGTGCTAAGCGGGTGCTTAAACAGATAAACACTCAGGAACGAATAACGGAAGCGCAACTGAGCGGGTACGTCTCCCCCCTCCTGGCCACCATACTCATTTGAGGAGAACAATACACTTGGTCCCATACAGATAGACAGAGGTCCTGAGGGTGTTACAGGCAAAACAAAGTGTCCTGCTCCAGGCCCTTTTTAACCAACGCAACAGAACGACATAGATAATAAAAGGGGATTGGAAAAGGGACATTATAGCGCAAAGCTGTCTGTTTATTCTTTTCTCATCTTTCTCCCCCCTGAAAACAAAGTTATAACCACCTAAAGCCAACAAAAGTAACTTTTGGACATCGACCGAGGGAGCACATACCCCTCCATCGAAAAAATAACGGTGGGCTTAGGATTTGGGGAATACTTCCGTCTTGTCGAGAGGAGGAATAATTTAAACCCTGCTGGGCCCAGATAAAATGAAGGGGAGGTCACAAAAGATCACAGAACCAAAAACCCCTAAAGAAAGTCTTAATAACAGCACAATCCAGAGGTATCTGAAAGACATAAGTATAAAAAGTCCAGAGTTGGAAAAGAAACAACAGGGGACAAGGGAGAGGAAAAAAGAGACAGAGAGACAGAGACAAGAGCAGGCCGAAGCAACCAGAATAGAGATCGAACAAGAAAGGCCTGGGGACACTGGGGCACAAATGGCAAACAGGGACTTCACACAAATTCCCACTAAAACGGATATGGCAGAAATGTTCGCCCGTCTCGAAAACTCAATCAAGACTGAAATTGAGAATGTTCGTCTGGACATGGGTCAACTAGTAAAAAGAGTGGAGACTATTGAAACCGTCTCCTCTGAACAAACTAAAGATCTCCAGCAACTCAGAAATCAAATGGAAACAATGCACATAAAGCAAAGAGACATGTCTTACAAGATGGAGAGTCTGGAGGACCAGAACAGACGTCAAAATCTGAGGATTAGGTCTCTTCCTGAACAAAGGGGCGAAGACCTGGTGACAAAAATCAACAGTATTTTCAAACCATTACTAAGAAAACTGGAAGACCCAGATTTGAAATTTGATCGGGTTCACCGGGTCAGAAAACCTTTAGGGGTAAGGGAAGAAGCCCCCAGAGACGTGCTGGTTCGTTTTCATTCATATGAAGAGAAGGCCCAGGTGTGGAGTAAACTTCGGGGCAGTCCCCCTTTGAAATACGAAACAGTAGAGCTCCAGATTTTTGCAGATCTCTCTCCAGGGACTCTTGCAAGAAGAAGACAGATGAGACCCCTACTAGAAATATTGCGTATATCAAATATTAAATACAGTTGGGGTTTCCCTGCAGCCTTGATTGTCGTTCGAGAAGGTCGAACATTCCGAATGAAATTTATGGATGAGATGTCAAACTTTTGCCAGGAATTAGGGATTATCCCACCTACCATACCTGGCCCCTCGGACTAATTACAACGAACTGAAATAGCTCTTACAAGGGGGGGGGGTTTAGGAGGGGGAGGGTGGGCATGTTTCTTTTTCCCCCTCTTGCTTTTTTTTTTTTTTTTTTTTCCCCCGGAAGGGGGTGCTGGGCCTCTCCCCTATATAGGGGGCAGGCAACTAAATAATCAGTGAGAGTTGGAAAGTGGGGGGGCAGGGCGGTGGGGGATGTACGGGAGAGACGGGCACGGTTTGGGCGGTCTCCGCCCTCCTCCCTCAGTGGCGGGGGGAGGGAGGCGGAGAGTAGCCGGTTTTCCCGCCGGATACGGAGCGTCACCCCTATAGAGGATAGTGCACAAGGGGGAACCCAACGGGATGCCCCGCAGTGCACATAGGGTCGGAATAGGACCGGGGGGAGGGGGGGGAGGGGGGGACAAGGGGGGAGGGGGGAACTGGTCCCTGTCCAGCAGAAACGCAAAATAAAGAAGAAAATTAGAAGTGTACGGTTTAAACATGGGTGACGGCGCAGTGAAAATTGTAACGTACAATGTTAGGGGTATTAAAGCACAAGAGAAAAAATTTAAGATTCTTAAAGAAATGAGCGAGTATCAGGCAGATATTGTTTTTTTACAGGAAACACATCTCCAACATAAAGATAACATTAGGATCTCCTCGCCAGAGTACCCAACATGGTTTTGTAGTGATTCCCCAACGAGAGGAGCGAAAGGGGTGGCCATAGGGGTTGCAAAAAATTTAAAATTTAAATTGCTGAATAGACTGACTGATATGGAGGGGAGGTTTCTGTTTCTTAACTGTGAGATAGGGGAGCATAAGCTGACCTTAGCGAACCTGTACGCCCCAAATAAAAACCCAATGGAGTATCTCTACAGGGCCCTGGGTCGACTGGTGAAATTTCGTGAGGGTGAGATTATCTTGGCAGGGGACCTGAACTTTGTTCTGGACCCAAGACTAGATAGTTCCTCAGGCAAATTGAGAACGAGCTATGTAAAGCTCAAAAAAATAAAATCAAAAATTTTTCAGCACCAGTTGATCGATGCCTGGAGAGTACAACATCCTGGTATTAAAGACTACACTTTCTTTTCACCCGTCCACGGTACACATTCACGGTTAGATTATTTCCTGGTAGAACACAAAACACTGGAACGATTGGAGACAACGCAGATCGAGATAATGACCCTGTCGGATCACGCGCCAGTGTCGATGGTCATGAAGCTCCGAGGGGTACAGAGACCCCCATTCACTTGGCGCATGAACGATAGCCTTATCTCAGAGCGTGAAGTAGAAGAAGCTATAAGAGGGGAGATTGAATCATTCTTCATGACCAACGACACGGGAGAAATATCAGACGGTACATTATGGGAGGCACATAAAGCCTATATCCGGGGTATATTTATCTCGATCGGCGCTGCAAAGAAGCGAGAGAGAAAAGAACTAGGCGAGGGGATAAGGAAAGAGATTCAAGACTTAGAACAAAAACATAGGCACGGAAGCGCACAAAGTCAGGACATATTCCATAGACTGCTTAATAAAAGGGAGGAACTCAAATCTATTATCGAGGCAGACGCAAGGAAATGGTTCCATAAAATAGCGGAGGAAAGACATCACTTGGGAAATAAATCAGGGAAGCACCTGGCAAAAATACTAAAAAAGAAACGAGAAATTAACTATATAGAGAAAATTCAAAACGTATCAGGTCAAATGCTCCATTCCTCCAAGGATATTGCTAATGAGTTTAGAACATACTATGAATCTCTCTATAACGTTAAATCAAAGGAACAAAACCAAGAGGGGTCTTCTGCCCAGAGTCAGGACTTTTTAAAAAATAGTTTGCTTAGCTCTCTATCTGACATAGATAGCGTGAATATGGACAGACCCATATCTGAGGAGGAGATATTGGAAGCTATAAACTCCACCCCAACGGGCAAGAGCCCGGGACCGGATGGGTACAATATAACATATTATAAACGTTTTAAGGAGACACTTGTTCCACGATTGTGTCGATATTGGAACGGGCTGGGAGCGGGGGGAGCGATGAAAACTGAAGCGCTGATGGCGTCTATCACAGTGATCTTAAAAGAAGGTAAAGACAGGACAACGTGCTCCAGCTACCGACCCATTGCCCTGCTCAATATCGATACAAAACTGTTCGCTAAAGTTTTGGCGAACAGATTTAAGACCCATATGACAGAATTGGTACACCCGGACCAAGTCGGGTTTATCCCGGGAAGAGAGGGGAGGGACAATGGGATCAGGGCTCTGTTATTAGTTCAAGCGGCTAGACAGGAGGAGGCCCCCAGTCTGTTCCTGTCATTGGACGCCGAAAAGGCTTTCGACAGGATCGACTGGGGGCACATGATTAACACACTAGAGGCTATGGGTGTTGGAAAGAAAATGATTAGCTGGATAAAGGTCCTGTATGATTTTCCCCAGGCGAGGGTAAGGATTAACGGAACGTTATCATTGCCACTTGTCATGAGAAATGGTACACGACAGGGGTGCCCGCTCTCTCCCCTCCTGTTTGTGCTATCCCTAGAACCTCTTCTTTCTACCATTAGGAACACCATTGATATAAGGGGAGTACGAGTTGGGGGAGAAGAGCACAAAATGGCGGCGTACGCAGACGATGTGCTTTTTTTCATCACTCATCCCAGGACCACTCTCCCCAACCTTCTTAGTACACTGAAACTGTATGGTTCTTTTTCCAATTTTAAAATTAATTTTTCTAAGTCTGAAATCTTAAACATAAATATTAAGCAAGCTGAAGCGGTTCGCCTTGCGCAAGAGTTTCATTTCCCATGGAATGCGGAGGTTAAATATCTGGGAGTTAAGTTAGCGTCTTCCATAACGAAAATGTATAAATTAAATTTCCCTCCCTTGCTGGACGAAGTTAAAACAGAAATTAGAAGGATGTCACCCTGCCCTCTGTCGTGGACGGGGAAAATAAATGCGGTCAAAAAGGTTATAGTGCCAAAAGTAAACTATAAAATGCAAATGCTCCCGCTCTCAGTTCCCCAAGCATTTTTTAGAATCCTAAACAAAATTATTTCTAAATTTATTTGGTCTAATAAAAAACCTCGTATATCTAGAAACACACTATCTAAAGGCAAAGAACAGGGAGGACTAGCAAGCCCGAACTTTGAGAACTACTATAACGCCATAGTCATCTCAAGAGCAATGGAGTGGTTTAAAGGGGGAGGCAATAAGAGATGGGTCAACATTGAGAACGTACTAAGTAACACGCAACTGGGTCACACTATTTGGAATCCCCCAAATTACAGAGAACTGGGGGAAGGAACACATGAAATCACTCGGGTAACACTAAGAGAGTGGGATAGGGTACATAGAAAAAACAAATGGGTTTATAACTCACCTTTAATATATTTAAAAGATAATATTTTTTTCACGCCGGGTAGAAGTAAATTATGGGGAAATTGGATTAAAAACGGGGAGACACAGTTACGAGATATTATTAATCTAGGAAAGATTGACACGTTTCACGATTTAAAAAACAAAAGAGATTTTATGACGATTGATGCATGGAGGTACGCGCAGCTTAGGCATTTTGTGGATAGTCTTCCACAACCAATTCGATACGGAGAGGATCATACACTTTTAGAGAAAATTTGTTTGCGAACCTCAACCAGAAATAACATAACACGTATCTACAAAATGCTGACTCAAGTTGATACGGAGTGGGTCCCTCCAGGCATCAAGAGATGGGAAGGGGAAGTGGGGATCACTTGTAGTAAAGACAGAATTAAAAAAATATATCACTTAATGCACCGGTCTGGATGGAACACTAAAACACTGGAAATTAATTATAAATGCATCTCAGATTGGTACCTAACCCCCGTGAAGCTTAGCAAGTTCCAAAAAGAGAAAACGGCGGAATGCTGGCGAGGTTGTGGGCATACGGGAACGATGGCCCACATCTGGTGGGATTGCCCCAAGATCAAAAAATATTGGTTGCAAATTTTGGATTTAATTAAAATAATTACAGGGAACACCACACCACAGGACCCTTGGACGGTGCTGTTTCACGGGACCGATATTCCCACGAGACAATATAAGTCCACAGTAACCCCGATACTCTTAAATGAAGCAAAAAATCTTATCGCAGGGCACTGGCGGGAATTAGAGAGCCCGAGTATAGCAGAATGGATAAATAGAGTAAACCAACAGCAAAAAATAGAAACTCCAGAAGCATATAGAGCAGAAGAGGTTCGGGGTAAATGGGAAAGCTGGGAACTCTTTAAAGACTCATGGAGATTCGCAGAAGAAATCATGAAGTAGAGATGAAAATTGCCGATTTACCCCTAGAGGGGGCCACACCCATGTAAAGCGTTTCTGCAGGACAGGGACAGGGGGGGGGAGGGAGGGGGGGGGGTGGAAAAGGTGAAATGCTTTAGTATATGTTTTACTGTTGGAGGTGAATCCTCCTTCATCTGTTGTGGATGGAATAATTTTGTAAGTATTTTCTAAAAAAAAATTCAAATAAAGAATTAAAAAATAAAAATAAATAAGAGAAAGTAGAAAATATTGTTTTTATTTTTTCAGTCATTTTCATTTTCATAATAAAAAATTAAAAACCCAGCGGTGATCAAATACCACCAAAAGAAAGCTCAGTTTTGTGTGAAAAAAATTATATAATTTTAATTTGATTTGTGTACAGTGTTACATGACTGTGTAACTGCCAGTTAAAGTAGCACAGGCTGAGTAGTCAAAAATTCTCCCGGTCATGAAGGGTGTAAAAGTTCAAGTGGCTAAACTGGTGTTTCCCTTTAAAAAAAAAAAACCTGCATCTCCACAAGAGACATCAATGTTCAGATGAGTAGCAGTTGTTGGGCTGCAACATGTAATAAAGGAAACCTGCCATGAGAGAAATATGAAGTCTTTTTTCTGTACCCTTTCTTAAATGCTGTGGTTCAGAAGGTATTCAATTCGGTGACAGCTATGCCACCTAGCATTTGCAGAAGTAACTCAACAATGCTATAAAGTTCAAATGAAATGGATTTTTTTGAATTGCCTGGGATTATGCTGATTGATAGTGTATCATTAGGCAATTTAATATCGCTTTAGCTGTGAAGCGGGACTAATGTATAGAAATTGTTGCAAACAAACAAACAAAAAAAAAAAAAAGAAAGAAATGCAATTTTGCTACTAGCAGTGAGTCATTCAGATATGAATTCTAATTCTCCAGTATAAACATGATTTGGTGGCAATGGGCAACCCTTGCCCTTCTTATGTTCTTTTAGGACAGTAGTCTTTTAAGGTTGCTTTAAGACAGTGGTTCTCAACCTCAGTCCTAATTACCCCCAACAGGCCATGTTTTGGGAATTTCCCTTAGATAAAATAGCTGTCCAAAATACCAAGCCATTGACTCTGATTTAAAGCACCTGTGCAAGATAAAGGAAAACCTGCAAACATGGCCTGTTGGGGGTAATTAGGACTGAGGTTGAGAACCACTGCTTTAAGAAGTGGTTCTTGTCCCTGGGGCTGATAGGGTAGTTTAAGGTGAATATTTTGTATACGTGATGCATACATGCCACTTGGCAGCGTGATTTGTTAACAACAACAACAGCAACACCTGTAACAGTTAAAGTGTTACTAAACCCACAACAGTAAAATCGGGCGGTATATACAGAATAGCATGCTTGTTATACTCACTGTGGAACCTAAGGGGTTAATCCTCTGAATTGTATAAAAAGACTGTTTGATCGTGTGCACAGATCCTCGCCCTTCTGCACTGTCCCCCTGGACAAGTCAGGATAAGAGACAGTGTTTGGAGTCAAGCTGCACATGCTCAGTTTGGGGAGTACTGCTAGAGAGTTTTTTCTTTTTCTTGGGAGGGTGCATTTGATCAGCACAGGGCAAATCAGCACTGTCCAGACAGAGGATCAGGGGTCTTGAAGCCTGATAGAACAATCATAGGGTAAATGAAAACTCCTCCGACAAGCTTTACTATGAACTGATAGAAGTCACAAGTCTGCTATACACTGCCGTTTATATTTATTAAAACAATTGTATTTCCATGTTCGGTGTACTGTGGGAGAAATGATATAGTAAATGCAGGTTCTGAGTTTAGTAACACTTTAATACTCACTTTATTCCTGGGGCACCAGATACTTCAAATCACTCAAACAATCCCATGATTGGGCAATCCTTGCTCAAGAGAAAAAAACTCGGAAGCCAGTGTCGCAAATTTTAAAATAAATACACCAAAGATTCACCTCTGCAAATGTGTTGTGGAATTGTGCCAAGATCACCTATCTTATGGTGGTATACCAAGGATGTTTATTGACTCATATGTGGGACACTATTATTTATTGCAAAAGCGCTAGCTTCATGTTTTGTTACAGGGGTATTCGTACAGTGAAGGTTAACAGTATTTACAGACATTGGGAAAGGTTGACTGTATAACTAATTTGTGAAGATGTGACGTCACATTATGCATACTAAAACAAACAAGGTACAAGATAATCTTTGAAGTGTGCCTGTGGGCGGTGCAGTGGTGAATGTTCCTTGTGACTGTAAGCCCACCAGGTTTTTCGGCTACACCAGGCTGTGTGCAGGGCCTACTGCACCCGTGCAATAGGGGTACCTTTCCTCGAGGGTGCGCTCATCAATGCCTAGGAACAAGTGGGAACTGCTGTTATGTGAACAGTCTAACATTAAAGCAGTCTCCCAACTTAGAGATTAGCTGACACTGTAAGTAGTGGTCGCATTGTTCTACTTTCAGTGTGTTATATACACAGTCAGGTCCATAAATATTGGGACATCAAAACAATTCTAATCTTTTTAGCTCTATACACCACCACAATGGATTTAAAATTAAATGAACAAGATGTGCTTTAACTGCAGACTTTCAGCTTTAATTTGAGGCTATTTACATCCAAATTAGGTGAACGGTGTAGCAATTGCAACAGTTTGTATATGTGCCTCCCACTTTTTAAGGGGCCAAAAGTAATGGGACAATTGGCTGCTCAGCTGTTCCATGGCCAGGTGTGTGTTATTCCCTCATTATCCCATTTACAAGGAGCAGATAAAAGGTCCAGAGTTCATTTCAAGTGTGCTACTTCCAATTCTGCTGTACTAATTCCTTCCCATCAATTAATGCAAAACCAAAAATAACAAAAATAAATCACCTCCAGTGACAAAGTGAGTCAATAAAACTTCCATAAAATATTAAAGTGACATAATGTCCATCATTTCTCATTGAGTGATATTATGAAGTGTCGCCTGCGAGCCCACCACCTCAACACACAGCCTCCCACCCAAATGACAGACCCCAAATTATAGGAGGTCTGATAAAGCATGAAGCTGTGTGGGTCTTGAATAATGGATCCTCTTGTACAGGGACCTCCAGTGTAGTCTCTACTATGACCTCCCGTTCTTGCTCTGCAGATAAGCCTGGCAAGAAATGATATAAGCCTCCTATGGTGCAGTACCGCTAGATGTTTATTAAATAAATGCCAAAAAACGATGTACGGATCATCCTTTGAATAGCGCATTGTACAGTGTAAACGCCGCTGACATCAGCACAAGCTCCAAAGGTAAAAAACCTTCAGACTTTACAACCACTTTGACATAAGAATTATGTTTTATTTTTTCCTGAGTTTGTCAACTGTGGATGGTGGTTACCTTGAACAGACATTTTTCTTAGTAACACAAGAAAGTTGTGCATGAAGACGTTAAATATTACATACTATACGTGTCTTTTAGTCTAATGAATGTCCATCCACAGAGTCACGATGAAGGAGCAATCCCTAGAGACCAGATACCATCACCCCCCCTCATCCTGGATCCTGACGGGGGAGGTCTCCCCCATATAGGAGTTTGTTTCATCCTGTACAGTGGGGAGCTTCGTCACAGGAGAGGCTTGAACCTGTGTGGCTTGGCCAGATGAATCTGGAAAGGTGAGGGAAAAGAAAAATTCTGCTTTCAGCAGCAGCATAACTGGCTGTAGCAGTGAGGAAAAAAAGAGAATGCTGCCTACAGGGAGGAGACTTACTTGTATAGTACTTTTATAGTATAACCGGTCCTGGAATAGGGCAGGGGGCGGAGCCTACCCATACGTATATGCTGTCATGCTGTGTCAGGAAAGGCTTTTAAACCATCACCACTGGAGAATTTAATTTACCATGTTTTATCACAATTATAAACCGTGACATGTTTGGTATCTATTTACTCAGCGTAACTTCATCTTTAAATTAAAAAAATTATATTTTATTGTGTTTGTGTTCACTACATTTTATTAAATTGTATTTTTTCCCAAAAATTTGCGTTTGAAAAACTGCTGCACGAATATAATGACATACAAAATTTGGAAGGAGCGCTAAATGAGGAGATTGAAGGCCAAGAGAAGTTTTGAATCTGTCCCAGATGGATAAAGAATATTTAGTGATAGGATTGCGAATAAAAGCACGATCAGTTGGTCTTAACCATAACGCATTAGATACTGAAATAGGGTCACAGTCAATAGACTCAATTGTTACCCAAAAATACATTTCTTTGATTGCATGGCATTTTGGTAAATGTGCAAGGTGTGCAGCATGATGGTAAACAGAAATATTTAGGTGACTTAAGCCTCCGCAGTATTGTGGGAGACAGAGAGTGGATTTAGAGGTTCAAGGTTTTGTTTTACCCTAGATAAAGGAGATAATTCTGTGCTGTATAAGCTGTAAGAAATTAGATGGAACTGGGATGGGCAAGACTAAAAAGATATAAAAACTTGGGCAATATAGCCATCTAAATTACATTAATTTTGCCTATCCAGGATAGAGGGATAATTCAGTAACCTGTTTTAGTAATGGAGGAAAGTTAGCTGAGTGTCAGTTATCTTAGGAGTGAGTTGAATTCCTTGGTATGGAAGTCTTTGAGGTGTCCAAGAGAAGGGAAGTGAATCTTTAGCAAGCTAAAGGTCTGAAGGAGGCAAGGAAATGTTGAGTGCAGTCGATTTTTGATAGTTAACTGTTAAGCCTGAAACGTGTGCACAACGGTTTAGGACAGAGAGGAGATTAGGTGCTGTGATATGGGCAGATGACATGAAGAGTAAGAGGTCATCTGCAAAAAGACATACTTTATAAAGACATCCAGCTAATTCAATACCTTTTATGTTTGGATCAGATTGAATTAAATGGGCCGACATGATCTCGATAAACAAGTTTGCCTATTACTTGATTCAAGCGGGTAGCAAGTATTTTAGCTAAACGTTTAATGTCAATAGTAAGAAGCGAAATAGGACGGTAATTTGTCCAAGAGGTTGTTTCAGATTTAGATTCGGGAAGCATGGAAATTATGGCCAGTAAGGATTCGGAATGAAAAGAGTGTCCCCTCAACAATGTATTGAAGGCCTCAGGATAGGAGATAATATATCAGAAAATTTTGTGTAGTAGGAAGCAGAAAATGCATCTGGGCCAGGATGTTTATTACGTTTTTAAAGCCTTAATAGCCGCAATTACTTCTGTTGCAGAGATGGGACACTCAAGTCGTTCACGGTGGGTTTGTGAGCGTGTTGGAAGAGTTTCTAAAAAAAGGGAATCAGCAGCAGCATGGTCAAAATTATGGTTGGGTGAATATAATTTAGCAAGATTTGAGCGGATTGTGTGTTAAAATTTTGACAGAGTTACTTGTGTATGAAGCACCGTTTAGTGTCGCATAGATGTCCTAGGTTTTTGCAGTGAGCATAAGGTTTGAACTAATAGGGTATCTGGTTTATTTGCTTTGAGGTAATAAAAGGTGTTGTGATTTACGTATTAATTTATCTGCAGAGTCAGTGAGAAACAGGTCAGATTATAAGCTGGCTCTATCAAGCTTAGCTTTAGTAGAAGGGGAGGGAGAATTTTGGAATGCATCATGATACAAATTGAAGTAATTTTCAAATTTTTGGTAAAGGAGGTTACGCTTGTGTTTGAGAAATGATGCTTGCAGGATAAGCGTACCTCAAACTACAGGTTTATGGGCTTCCCTAAGAGTGAGAGGGGAAATATCTGAAGAAGTGTTATTCATGACATAATCATTGAGAGCATGTTTAATATCTAGACATTGAGACGGGTGAGTTAGAATGGAATATTTAATGCACCAAGACGAATCCTGGGATCTCGGGATAGGGGAGGAGAAGTCAAAATGTTTAAGGGGGCCATATTGGTAATATAAGAAGTTGCATAATAAAAAACGTTATATTCTGACAGTAGGAATGCATACAATTCAGTATAGGGGGTAGGAGAAAGGAAAGGCTGGAAGAATAGGAAAGGAATTGACTCTCGTTGAGCAGATATTACAAAGTTTGGAAAATAAAGAGAGCTAATAGCGCAACATAACCGCATACTGGGGGAGCGACAAGCGGTCCACCAGAGGCAAAAGAGCTATCGTCAGAAGCCCACATAATAATGGGGATCCGAGGGTAGCAAACTGGAGGCGCAAAAACACCACCAAAGAGAACATTGCCAACAATAAAAAGTAATACAAAAATGATACCATTGTCCCAAAAAGTTCCATACCCATCAATGTGTCATGAGAAAGCATATGAAGAGGGATGGAAAGTAAGGTGTATACAAGTAACAAAAAACATCACAGAAAACATGCAAAAAACTAATAATAGTTAGGCTACGTAAAGAAATATAGCGAACGACTCGCTGCTGTCAGTAAAAAAAATAGATCAGCAGAAAAGTAAGGAGTTAAACAATAGAAAAATGTTTGCATTGAGGGAGTTCTAAACTGGTAAAACAAAAAAAAAAAAAACTAAAGTTTACCAAACATCTAGTTAGTTGGAAGTTAAAGATATAAGAATACATGACATTGAGTCAAACAAAAAGAAAAAAGTCAGTCCATAGAGTCCTCTGGAGTTGACGTAGGGGAAGAAAAACTAACACGTTTTGATTGCCCCTGGCGACTTTGTAGATTCTAGAAACTGGCATTCTAGAAACTGGATGTTTTTTAGAGAAGATTGGAGTTCTTCAACAGAACCACACACATAATTAGATCCTTGGTAAGTGAAGCGAATTGAAGATGGAAAGCCCCACTGATAGGTGATTTGATGTTGTTGTAAAGCTTGAAGAAGTGGCTTCAAAGCCCGATGCTTAGAGATGGTGAGCTGAGATAGATCAGCAAAAAGTTGATAGGTATGTCCCTGGAAAATCAGTGAATCTTAGAAGTTGTTACTTGGCACAGAAATAGTGAAGTTTGGTGATAATATTGCGCGGTGGTCCATCAGCTTTGCGAGGTGTGAGGGCTCCATCTATCTGCAGCTTTCAAATCAGTGACAGAATCAGGTATTCCACGTATACGGATATTGGAACGCCGGGCCCTATTTTCGTAATCTTCTAAACAAGATTGAAGGACTACATTTTCCTCTTTGAGGATTTCAAATTCAACTGCATAAGCCTGGGTGTTATTTTCAAGTTCAACAACCCTCAGTTCAAGATTTGCAGTGCATTGGCCCAGTTCTCTGATTTTTCCTACTCAGACTGTCTGTAATATGATCTGAGGTCTGTTTAAGGGCTTTGTGAAGCATTTTTTTAAATTGCCTCAGAACAGAAGAATAAGCGGGTTCTGTAAAATATGTAATTTGTGAAGTTTGCATAGATGAATCTGAGTCATATCCCCCCTGTGTTTCCACAGATACCTTAGAGCACTGAGATGATTTCACTGTGAGGTACCATTCTGACTGAAACCTGAGGCAGCACTTCTTTGTTGTTTTTTGGCTTCCTTTTATATGTGAGAACTCCCAAGAATCATTGCATTAAGTGGCGGGGGTTATTAGCAGACCGAGTAACAATATTTACCAGGTGAAGCTGAGCCGGACACGGTATAATACGGCAGAAAAGTCCCTTCAGGAGCGGATCTCTAAGCTGGCATGTCTGCTCAGTCAGGCTCCGCCCATGTGCCTCACCAAAATAAACCCTTTATTATTGATACAAAATATTATTAAAATTCAAATTCAAAAGAACATGCTGTTTAAAAGATGAGCTCTGGTATGTATCACCCCAACCATAATGAATGATCACAAGGTGTTGGAAACATTCCTCATATTGACATGATGGCATCACGGGGTTGCTGCAGATATGTCAGCTGCACATCCATGGTGCGAATCTTCAATTCCACCACATTCCAAAGGTGCTCTATTTGATTGAGATCTGGTGACTGGGGGGTCATTGGAGTCCCATGAACTCCTTGTCATGTTAAAGAAACCAGTTTTACATGATTTGAGCTTTGTGACATGTTCATTATTCTGCTTCAAGTAGCCATCAGAAGATGGGTACACTATAGTCATAAAGGAATGGACATGGTTAGCCACAATACTCAGGTACGCCGTGGCATTTAAACAATGCTCAATTGGTACTAAGGGGCCCAAAGTGTGCCAGAGAAATATCTCCTATACCATTACACCATCACTACCAGCCTGAACCGTTGATACAAGGCAGGATGGATAGATGCTTTCATGTTGTTTAAGCCATTTGAATGTTGCAGCTGAAATCGAGACTCATGAGACCAGGCAAAGTTTTTCCAATCTTCTATTGTCCAATTTTGGTAAATCTGTGCAAATTGTAGCCACAGTTTCCTGTTCTTAGCTAACAGGAGTGGCACCCCGGGTGGTCTTCTGCTGCTTAAGCCCATCTGCTTCAAGGTTCCATGTGTTATGCATTCCGAGATGGTATTCTGCATACCCTGGTTGTTATGAGTGGTTATTTGAGTTACTGTTGCCTTTCTATCATCTCAAACCAGTCTGCCCATTCTCCTCTGATCGCCAACATTAATGAGGCATTTTTGTTTACACAACTTCCGCTCACTGGATATTTTCTTTTTTTCGGACCATTCTCTGTAAACCCTAGAGATGGTTGTGCGTCGAAATTCCAGTAGATCAGCAGTTTTTGAAATACTCAGACCAGCCCGTCTGGTGCCAACAACCATGCCACATTCAAAGTCACTTAAATCCCCATTCTAATGCTCGGTGTGAACTTCAGCAAGTTGTCTTCCCCACATCTAGAAGCCTAAATGCATTGAGTTGCTGCCATGTGATTGGCTGATTAGCAATTTGTGTTACCAAGAAATTGAACAGGTGTACCTAATAAAGTGGTACACATGCATGTGTAGTTTGTTATTACTTCTTACTCTTCCTAAAGTTTGTTTGACTTATTAGTCAAAGTATAACGAGGACATTGTATAAATGCATTCCAAAACTACACAGCAAAAGTTCCCGCTAAGGGGATCTCCCCAAAACAACCCAATGATTTGTGATGCCATACATGCAAAAATCTTGAGACCCATAATTTCTGATACAATAAGTCCAAGGGGATTAACCTTTAAACTCTTGGGGGGAACAGAAATCTTCACAGAAAACTCAATAATCCAGGAAGGATTCTTCTTCCCCATACTTGTCAGTTTCACATGAAGCACTGCAAGTGCTCTGTTATGCCGCGTACACACAATCGGAATTCTCGTCGGAAAAGACTCTGATGGTTTTTCCGACGGAATTCCGACGGAATTCCGCTCAAGCTGTGTTGCCTACACACGATCACACCAAATTCTGACGGTCAATAAAAAAACACGCTCGACAGCACTATAAAAGGGAAGTTTAATGCTTCCGAGCATGCGTCGAATTGTTTCCGAGCATGCGTCGGAATTTTGCGTGTCGGAATTGCATACACACGAAAATCCGATAGAAAGGTTTTCCGTCGGAAAAATTGAGAACAGGCTCTCAATTCAAAGTCCGTCGGAAATTCCGACAGAAAAAGACCATTGGGCATACACACGGTCGGAAAATCCGATGAAAAGCTCCCATCGGACTGTTTCCATTGGAAATTCCGACCGTGTGTACACCGCATTAGTCTTTTTCCCCTACCAGGATTCTCAAATAATTCATGAGGTTGCAACCTCCTCAAGCTTTTCAGTTTTGCAGGACGCACAAGTTTATTAGTTTGTTTCACCAAGCAGTAATCTTAAAGCTCAACCCTCTATGAATTCTTCTTCTTCTTTCAAGGATCTAAAATACTGCCTCAACTTCTATCATTCAACTGATGTCATATTTTTAACACCCAGACTACAAGCAGAGGTCTCCCAGTTATTAGGGATATCACTAGCACTGATTTAAACAAATTTTTTATTCTTGTGCAGTCAGAAGAGAGGTAGAGAAGTTAGCAAGAGGCACAATGGAAGGATCTTTACCATAAAGGGTTAAAGATCTATCTAATTTACGCACAGATATCTGTCAGGCCTATTTTAAATTCAGAAATTTATGTCATTAAGGCTTAATGTACACGGGACGTTTTACAACCTCTTCTGAATGATTTAACTTGACAGAGAGTAACCAACGTTTTAAAAAGTCTATTTTGCCGCGTATACATGCTGCGATTAGCCCCGTTTAGAAGCGCTTTTTACAAATAGTCATAAATTAAAAACGTCTGTAAACGAAACATGGCTAAGTTTCAGCTTTTACACAGATTTACAAGCTGTTACAGGTGTTTGGCATTTCAAATGCCTCTGAACATCCGTCCTGAATGCATTTTTTTGCTTTCCAAAAAAATGCTTCTAAACTCAACTGCCTAGAAATGACTATAAATTAACCTGTGTACATGTCCTAATAAGATAACATAGAGGAGAGTTCAGGGGCAGCTGAAAAAAACACCCAACTACTCCTAAATGTCTGTTTACCAGCAGCAGTGTACATGAAGCCCAGGGGTCAAGTCCTGGGGAAAAAAGTGTGGGAACTCCCACCCAAGATCCACTCGCCCACCAAAAAAAAAAATATGATACGCTTATATGCACGAACGCTTCAAAAGTGGTATTTTCATCCAATTTCCGTATTGTGTGTATGAAGCTTAATTGTTAGTACATAAAAAAAAAAAAAACATCCTCAATAAACATAAATACGGTAATTCTCTGAATAATCAGCATTCATTCAATTGTGCTTCCATGCAAATGTGAACATCATGTTGTGATCTTTATTGGGGAATTTTATTTTGTATATAGAGTGTTTATGTGGTGAGTTTACACTTTTCATTGAACAGAGTTTGGATAACACAGGGTTAAACGGAAAGGTCATAAATGAACTGCACATTATCTGGACAGAATGCTTGGGGAGATAGTGATGTGTTCCTGCTTAGATGTATGTTAGCTTGGGGTGGGCTGCAAACCCTGCAGGGCTCCAACACACACTCGCTGTTATTCCAACCCTTCACATATATCCACATAAACTTCCCTCCTGGCATTAAACTTTGCCAGGTATTGTGCTCAGCTTACCACCCCAAACTGATGTTCCTCCCTCAGCTCACCTCTCTCCCTGCATGTCATGTGAGCAGAATAGTTGTGCTCCTCCTCTGGGTTCTCTCATCATATGGCACTGAAGATAGAGGAGGGGGGGATTCAGCGGGACACACAGAGCAAGTATGCAGGAGACTGGGGGGGGGGGGGGGAGATGAGGAGAAAGAAAATCAGCAGGGGCCGGCGGGAGGAGCACATCATGAGAGGTCTGACTAAATACAATCTCTTAGCAGCAGGGACCTGATCTACCTGTCAGCTAGCTGTGATTGACAGGTAGATCGAAGCGGAAGCTGTTATGGGGCCCCCTACTGGCAATGCCTGAATGGTCAGGTGTGCGGCACTTACTATTGCGAGCTGTGTCGGCAGCTGCTGGTGTAACACCTGCCACACGGCTCGCATACTTCAAAGTCTTGCAGGGCATGGCTGCTAATGGGAACTGAGTTCCTGTTGTGGAAAAAGTACAGGAACTCCGTTCCCATGCGTTCCCGCAGGACTTGAGGCCTGATGAAGCCTAAGAAACTCAGTCAATGTTTACACATTTGTTGAACACACATATGTGGGCTGCATATTTATCATGAGGCCATTCTAATGTCACTTTGCTGCTAGACCCACACTAAAAGACTAACAGCTTTTTTATATTCAATACCTACTTATTAATGCCTAGAATTTTTTTAAACATTTTTTCTTTCAACCCAGCCGGTTTAACGAAAAAATCTGACAGCTCCAGTCGGAGACACTGTACTAACCATGCAATGTTAGTACAGCGATCTCCCCTGCTGAGCTGTTGTGTTCTGGCAGGGAGACACCCTGAGTTGGTTGGCTTGGTTTTGCAGCATGCTCGTTTGACAGAAGCCGGCCAAATGGACAGACTGACATACACACAGGCCGAATGTTGGCTGGTTTTTATTGAACTGGCTGATGTCTCCTGGCTTAAGTCTAAGGGGATTTTTATGAAGATCCTATTTATTTACGTACATACAAACCACACTACAAGATCTTTTAGGAGCGTAAAACAGTGTAAATTGTTGCTTGAGATTAATCAAGTTCTCAGTCAATTATCTTTCAAAGGAGATCATCACCTAAGCTAAACCTGTAACTAGCCTTAGGTAGTCACTGGTAGTTTACCTTATACAATGCTCCCCAAAATCATTTTTTTTTTTAATCAGCCCTGTCGGCATGAGAAAGACATTGGGAAATTCAAGCACAACAGCAGGTACAGGTAGACCTAAGTCTCACACCACACTTCTGAAAGATGCCATCCAGATATTATTCTGCTGTGCGTAACTTATAGAAGTTATAGATGTTATAGATGTTACACACACTGAACATTTAGCAATCATGACCAACCGTGACCTCCATGCCCTCCAGCTCAAGTTGTTTGTGGCTAAATTGCACTATAATATATGCAAGCATCTGAAATAGGTCTATATACAGGTATACCCCACTTTTAAGTACACAATGGGGTTTATTTACTAAAGATGGAAAGTGCAATATCAGGCTCGCTTTTGCATAGAAACCAATGAGCTTCTAACCCCAACTTGTTCAATTAAGCTTTGGTAATAAAACCTGGAAGCTCATTGGTTTCTATGCAGACGTGAGCCTGATTTTGCACTTTCCAGCTTTAGTAAATAAACCCCATTGTGTACTTAAAAGTGGGGTATGCCTGTATTTTACACAGCTTAAACCATGAGTTTCATGCACATTCTCACAATCTAGAAGTCAGTAAAAAAAAAATGAGTCTACTTTCCAGAGAGGTTGAGTCCTCCATACCAATTTAGGGATCAGACAAGTAGGGTAAAAGCTCACTTTTGTCATACCATTGTCTGTCCTATTCCACGAGTTTGTCTTTTCTGGGCTGGGCATAGCTGGGCAGGGCATTATATTAATGTTGTGAATTTTCAGGTATACAGGTACAGTTGTTTGTCCTCTGTTGATCAGTTAGACCTAATTCAGATTCACATACAAGGCCGCCATCAGGGGGGTACAGCCTATACACTTGTAAGGGGCCCCGTTGTATGGATGGGCCCGGCCAACTGGCAGGGATGTGACAAGGTAGGTCAGGTGTAGAGGAGCTCCGTGAATGCTCCTGTATGTGTGCGAGTCAGCAGGCTGCTGCTCTGTCATGAGCTCGCTGACATCAGGCTCATTGCTGCCACCTCCGGCCATTTTCTGCATGTGCACCCCTCTGCTTTTGGAAGCAAGAGCTGGGACTAGGACCACCTTACAAGTAAGGGCTGTTGTGCCTGTGTGTGTACATGTCTTGTTTGTGTACATGACTCTGTGTGTACTGCACATGTCTGTGTGTACATGTCTCTGTGTGTACTGCACATGTCTGTGTGTACATGTCTCTGTGTGTACTGTACATGTCTCTGTGTGTACTGTACATGTCTCTGTGTGTACTATACATGTCTCTGTGTGTACATGTCTCTGTGTGTACTGTACATGTCTGTGTGTACATGTCTCTGTGTGTACTGTACATGTCTCTGTGTGTACTATACATGTCTCTGCGTGTACTGTACATGTCTCTGTGTGTACTGCACATGTCTGTGTGTACATGTCTCTGTGTGTACTGCACATGTCTGTGTGTACATGTCTCTGTGTGTACTGTACATGTCTCTGTGTGTACTGTACATGTCTCTGTGTGTACTATACATGTCTCTGTGTGTACATGTCTCTGTGTGTACTGTACATGTCTGTGTGTACATGTCTCTGTGTGTACTGTACATGTCTCTGTGTGTACTATACATGTCTCTGCGTGTACTGTACATGTCTCTGCGTGTACTGTACATGTCTCTGTGTGTACTGTACATGTATCTGTGTGTACTGTACATGTCCCTGTGTGTGTACATATCTGTGTGTGTGTGTGTGTGCATTTGTGTGTACATGCCTGTGTGTATGTACATTCATGTCCTATATGCACATGTGAGGGGGGCTCAGAGCGTACAGGTGTGAGGGGGGCTCAGAGCATACAGGTGTGAGGGGGGGCTCAGAGCGTACAGTACAGGTGTGAGGGGGGCTCAGAGCGTACAGTACAGGTGTGAGGGGGGCTGAGAGCGTACAGTACAGGTGTGAGGGGGGGCTGAGAGCGTACAGGTGTGAGGGGGGCTGAGAGCGTACAGGTGTGAGGGGGGCTGAGAGCGTACAGGTGTGAGGGGGGCTGAGGCACTGAAGGACTTGGTGGGACGGCAAGTGGGCGAGACCCTGGGGAATGTTTGAGGTCAGGCGGGGGGGGGGGGCCCAGTCTTAAAGCTGTATAAGGGGCCCTGCAATTTCTGATGGCTGCCCTGTTCACATATACTACAGTATATCGGGATACAGACACACAGACAGAAATATGCTGAAGCTCTGTTCTATATTTTCAAGGCACAATTCGAGTTTAAGGTGATTTTGCAAGCCATGTGTTTTCTTTGTCACAAACAGACGTTCAATGATTTCCTGAGGACCCTTGGGATTCTGGTGTCCTCAGACTTGTGCAGCTCTTGAAAACAAGATTGTTAAGTGATTGTGGCCATACACTGTAGTCATGAGTTTCATCAGTCATTGATAGTATGTACACATAATAAAACAATTAATAAAAAAGAAAGCAAAGGTTAATTTGAGAAGCCATCGTATAATTATTATTTTTCTGCCTCAGTTGACTGCTCACATTCTTCCCCAAACCTGTTGTGAAATTTAGACAAGATCATTTGTCTTACAGTTGAATAACAGGGAAATTAATTACACATGACCCTCTTTAATCAGGAAACATCCAGATACATGTTTGTAACAGGAATATTTACACAGTAAAGCAAACAAATAACTGCAGTGTTTGCAGACATTAGGAAAAGTTGACAGCATAACTAATTTTAAATGATTGCCAAAGATGAGAAGTCACATCATATATAAACAACAGGCCAAGTACAGTATAAACTTTGGCATATGCTGCCAAATGGTCATGGCTATAAAACATTCACATACTTATAATACTAGTAGTCGGGCCCATTAAGAATTCAATTATGTATCTTTATTGGATATTCAGGTTACATTTTTTGTCACATGCTGCAGAGTGGGACCCCTTGCTCCCAATGTGAAAGCAGTAATCATGGCCAATGCACCCTTGCTGAGTCAGAGCTAAAATTCTCCAGTCAGCTGGAAGCACGAGATTTGTAACTTTGTAACAGAGCTATATGTCTGACTCGGCGGGTGGGTGTCAGCCCTTCGTAATGACCGATACTTATAGTTAGAGAGAGCAAGAATTCCACCCTGCAGCGTGCTAACAGGGAATGGACTCTTCTACTCGCACTGTGACTGCTTTTTAACTAGTAACTACTAACTGTAGGATTTTGTACACATTTTGTTTTGATACATATAGAAAGTAATTGATTTAAACTGAAGGTTAATTTGGGCTTTAATGGTATTTCATAATTTATTCATCAACTTGCTTCTTTAATCTTTTGGATAATTTCTGCACTTGAATTCTCTCTCCACCTGACCCCGATAGACTCTACTCACACTCTTTAGTGCTATCCCACATATATTCCACCAGGGTCCAATGCATAGATATGCTTACAGGGTGTGCCAGCTGTGCCTGGGCACACCCTAATTACCCTGTGCGGTGCCAATTCCCCCTGATTCTCGTAGCCCCCCTGCAGTGCAGCCAGCTTCCCTCCTCACTAGAGTTGAGGGAACACCTGGATGTTCGGGTTCGGCGGGTTCGGCCGGACTTCGGAAAAAAGTCCGGGTTCGGGGCCGAACTTGACCCGAACTTGACCCCGAACTCCGAACCCCATTGAAGTCAATGGGGACCCGGACTTTTGAACACTAAAATGGCTGTAAAAAAGTAATGGAAAGGGCTAGAGGGCTGCAAATGGCAACAAAATGTTGTTAAGAGCATGGCAAGTGACCTGCAAACAAATGTGGATAGGGAAATAACTTAAAATAACATAAAAAAATAAAAAATAAAAAAAAAATGCTGGAGGCCCCCTTCTCAGCAGAAGAGGTACAGGAAGTCATTAAGAACCTCAGAAACTCAACGGCACGATGCCGCACAAATGGTGGAAATACCCCAGAATACGCACTTTCTGGAAAAAATTATTAACTTTCATCAGGAGACTGGGTGGGAGACAATGTGAAGGAACCGGAGGCACTGTCAGCAACCCAATCTACTATCGCCTGTACTTGTCCTTGCCTCAACATTCGTACAGCCTCATTAGGCGCGCCAAAATACCGCTGCAGGCTCTGTCGCCTACTCGCACCTGAGGAAGGTGTTTCACTAGTGCGTGTAGCTGGCACAGATCGACCACGTCCTCTCCCTGCAACAGGAGCGCCACCAGCAGCACCACGACCCGGGCCACGTCCCCTTTTTGATGATCTCCTCATATTTTCTAAATTTATGATCTCGCCCTAAATGGGTGTTTTTTATGTCAATAGCAGAATACACGTACAGTGTCTAAAGCGTTTATGAACACGCAGAAAATGCTATTGGGAAGAAAAAAAAAAAAAACGCAAAATTTAATTTTTTTGCAATGTTTTTCCAATATCAGAATAAACGGATAGTGTCTAAAGCGTTTATGAAAACGCAGAAAATGCTATTGGGGAAAAAAAAACACTGCAAAATTAAAATTTTTTGCAATGTTTTTCCAATATCAGAATACACGGACAGTATGTAAAGCGTTTATGAAAACGCAGAAAATGCTATTGGGAAAAAAAAAACACTGCAAAATTAAATTTTTTTGCAATGTTTTTCCAATATCAGAATACACGGACAGTATGTAAAGCGTTTATGAAAACGCAGAAAATGCTATTGGGAAAAAAAAACACTGCAAAATTATTTGTTTTTGCAATGTTTTTGCAATATCAGAATACACGGATAGTGTGTACAGCGTGTATGTATGATGTATGTATGAACACGCAGAAAATGCTATTGGGAAAAAAAAAAAAAAGCAAAATTCTATTTTTATGCAATGTTTTTCCAATAGCACACAGACTATGGTGTATCTCTTAGTATATGCAGTGTTGGTCCTAATGGTGCACTGAGCTTGCAGGTAAAACTTTTATATTTTGTCTGGCACTGGCCTCATGGCACTGTTAAAAGACTGTGCACTGCACCCCAGCCAGGGTCCAATTGATTTAGGAATCTCTTCAATCATTCTCTCTGCCTCTTTCTCTTCCTTACTAAAGAAACTCCCTACTCTACTCTAGCTATGTAGATCGCTCACTGATCTAACTAATTAGAAGCAAAGTTAAGGAATGCTGACTGCCTGACTGACTGAATCACACTAACTCCTAAAATCCTCTCAGCAGCACAGGAACCTGTCTATAGCAGAATGACGCTGTGTGCTGTGTGTCTGGACTATATATAGAGGCTGGGTCACATGCTGCACTGCCCAATCACAGCCATGCCATTAGTAGGCATGGCTGTGATGGCTTCTAAGGGCACACTAGTGAAACGATCGTCGATTGGCTGCCCTGCAGCTGTTAAAAAGGCGCCAATACAGCGCCGAACACCGGACCCGAACCCAAACTCACAGCCAATAGTTCGGGTCCGGGTCCCAAACACCCAAAAGTCCGGTACGGACCCAAACTTTACAGTTCGGGTTTGCTCAACCCTACTCCTCACCCCTTAGGAGCAGGAACATGTCTGGTAATTATTTAATCAACCAGCCTTTCTTTTCTGAACGGACACATTGAGTGATCTGTACCGAACGCTCATGTCTTCATTTTTAACTGACGCATAGTAAACTATGTTTACTTCTGGCTGCAGAAAAAAGGGACTGGGGAATCTCTGTCCACAGTTTCTCTGTCTAAAAAGAGAGAAATCAGGGGTCTGTTTAGACCCTTGATAATTCACCAAAGCCCCATAACAAAAATTGTAAAAAATGTTTAAAAAATTATATTCTAAAACATAATAAAAAATAAAAAAACTATTGACATCGTCCACTGCCCTACTGACACCAAACTTTGCTATACAAACACCGTCCATTGCTTTGCTGATATACATGCATGTGTGTTTGTGCTCTCCCTAATGCAGGGATCCTCAAACTACGGCCCTCCAGATGTTGCGGAACTACACATCCCATGAGGCATTGTAAAACTCTGACATTCACAGACATGACTAGGCATGATGGGAGTTGTAGTTCTTGAACAACTGGAGGGCCGTAGTTTGAAGACCCCTACCCTAATGCAATAGGCTGTGCACACCAGTAGTCCAATGCCAATCCTTTTCTGGTTTAAATGATGCCCACTGCCATTTAACCCACCTCCTTTGAACCAGGAGTTTTAAGGACCCACTCACTGAAGTATTTCATGACATTTCTCAGGACTCACAGGACAATGTTCATTCAGCTGCCTACCACTAGAGGAAGAGGAGGTGGAAGAGGCAAGGCCCAGTAACTTAACATGACTGGACCAAAGAATGTTAAAAAAGGTATATATAAAAGTATTAGAACAATAACATGCAGGGGAAGGGGGGAGCGAACTGGGTAAGAAAGGGGGACTTGAGCTTTAAGACAATTATAATTCCTAAAGGGTAGATGTATCAACTAGTTTAACAATGTATGATTATTTATTAGAGTTGAGCGGACACCTGGATGTTCGGGTTCGGCAGGTTCGGCCGAACTTCAGAAAAAAGTTCGGGTTTTCGGGAGCAGTGATTTTAATAATGATTAAAGTGAAACAATAAATGTGTAATATTCCTTTAAATTTCGTACCTGGGGGGTGTCTATAGTATGCATGTAAAGGGGCGCATGTTTCCAGTGCTTAGAACTGTCTCTGCAAAAAGTGTCATTTTTGCAGGAAAGAAAGCTATTTAAAATCACTCGCGGCTAATGTTAATTGTCGGCTCCCGTAATACAGAGAACAGTCATTCATTGAAAGCCATTCATAAAAAAAAAGTCATTGATAAAAAAAAAAAAGCGTAGGGGTCCCCCCAAATTCAATAACCAGGCCCTTCAGGTCTGGGATGGATATTAAGGGGGATCCCAGCCAAAAAAAAAATGGCGTAGGGTCCCCCTCAAAATCCATACCAGACCCTTGAGGTCTGGGATGGATTTTAAGGGGAAACCCAGCCAAAAAAAATGTCGTGAGGTCCCCCTCAAAATCCATACCAGACCCTTATCCGAGCACGCAACCTGGCAGGCCGCAGGAAAAGAGGGGGGGACGAGAGCGCCCCCCCTCCCGCCTGAACCGTACCAGGCCACATGCCCTCAACATTGGGAGGATGCTTTGGGGGTCTAAGACCCACAAAGCATCTTGTCCCCATGTTGATGAGGACAAGGGCCTCATCCCCACAACCGTGCCCGGTGGTTGTGGGGGTCTGCGGGCGAGGGGGCTTATCGGAATCTGGAAGCCCCCTTTAACAAGGGGACCCCCAGATCCCGGCCCCCCCTGTGTGAAATGGTAAGGGGGTACAAAAGTACCTGTATAACGCCGAGCGCTCCGGGTGTCCCATCCATCCCGGAGCGCTCATGGCGTCCTCTGCCCTGCAGCGCCTCGGTCAGCTCCCCTGACCGCAGGCGCTGCCCTGTCTCCGGGATGCGATCCACGGCCCGCCCGGGGATCGCATCCCACTCCCCTCACCTGGCCTCGTCGGCTCCTTCCGGCGTGCGCGCGCGCCCCCGCTCCCCAGGCGCGCGCGCGCGCGACACTGCTTTCATTTAAAGGGCCAGCGCACAATTAATTGGTGCCTGGTCCAATTACCGTTTTCGCCAGAATCTTCTTATACCCACTTCCCCTTCCTGTCCTGGCCGGATCTTGTGTTGCCTTATGTGCCCCAGTGAAAGCGTTTTGTGTTTGCTCCTACTGTGTATCCAGATCTCTGCTGTTGCCCCTGACTACGAACCATTGCCACCTGCCTTGACCTTTTGCTACGTTTGACCTCGCCTCTGCTTAATCCTAGTGTACCGCACCTGTCTCAGCTGTCCGTGGGGTCGAGTTGCTATTGGAAGACACTACCTGGTTGCTACCGCCGCTGCAAGTCCATCCCGCTTTGCGGCGGGCTCTGGTGAAAACCAGTAGCAACATTAGAACCGGTCCTCCAATACAACCCGTGCTATCGCCACATTGGCATAGGGGATCCACCTCCTGTTCCCCGCCATACCCGGAGCGTGACAGTACCCCTACCATTTCACCAAAAAAGTGTCAAAAATGGTAAAAATGACAGGAGACGGTCTTTGACAATTAATTTTATTAAAATCTTCTTTGTTCTGGTCTTCCTTTCTTCATCTTCTCCTTCCGGCATCTTCTTCTTCCATCTTCTTCTTCCTCCGATCCGCTTCTTCTTGGCCTTCTCGTCCAGCATCGGTGTCTCTTCTGGGCCGCTCCACGCAATGGGAGGCTCCCGCTGGGTGAGGCTTCTCTTCGGTATCTTCTTCCACGGCGTCGGTCTCTCAGGCTTCTCTCCGGTATCTTCTTCCAGGGCGTCGGTCTGTTCTTGGGCCACTCCTCGAAAATGGGAGGCTCCCGGTGTGTGAGGCTTCGCTTGGGCTGACAGTTCTTTTATAATGGAGGGCGGGGCCATCTGGTAACCCCGCCCCCCTCTGACGCATGGGAACGTCATGGGGACTTCCCTATGGCTTTCCCTGTGACGTGGGGAAAGCCATAGGGAACTCCCCATGACGTCCTCATGCGTCAGAGGGGGGCGGGGTTACCAGGTGGCCCCGCCCTCCATTATAAAAGAACTGTCAGCCCAAGCGAAGCCTCACACACCGGGAGCCTCCCATTGCGAGGAGTGGCCCAAGAACAGACCGACGCCCTGGAAGAAGATACCGGAGAGAAGCCTCAGAGACCGACGCCGTGGAAGAAGATACCGAAGAGAAGCCTCACCCAGCGGGAGCCTCCCATTGCGCGGAGCGGCCCAGAAGAGACACCGATGCTGGACGAAAAGGCCAAGAAGAAGCGGATCGGAGGAAGAAGAAGATGGAAGAAGAAGATGCCGGAAGGAGAAGATGAAGAAAGGAAGACCAGAAGAAAGAAGAAAGAAGATTTTAATAAAGGAATTGTCAGACCGTCTCCTGTCATTTTTACCATTTTTGACACTTTTTTGGTGAAATGGTAGGGGTACTTTTGTACCCCCTTACCATTTCACACACGGGGGGGGGGCGGGATCTGGGGGTCCCCTTGTTAAAGGGGGCTTCCAGATTCCGATAAGCCCCCCGCCCGCAGACCCCCACAACCACCGGGCACGGTTGTGGGGATGAGGCCCTTGTCCTCATCAACATGGGGACAAGAGGCTTTGGGGGTCTTAGACCCCCAAAGCATCCTCCCAATGTTGAGGGCATGTGGCCTGGTACGGTTCAGGCGGGAGGGGGGCCGCTCTCATCCCCCCCTCTTTTCCTGCGGCCTGCCAGGTTGCGTGCTCGGATAAGGGTCTGGTACGGATTTTGAGGGGGACCCCACGCCATTTTTTTTGGCTGGGTTTCCCCTTAAAATCCATCCCAGACCTCAAGGGTCTGGTATGGATTTTGAGGGGGACCCTACGCCATATTTTTTTTTTTTTTTGGCTGGGATCCCCCTAAATATCCATCCCAGACCTGAAGGGCCTGGTTATTGAATTTGGGGGGACCCCTACGCTTTTTTTTTTTTTTTTTTTTTTTTTTTTTTTATCAATTACTTTTTTTTTATGAATGACTTTCAATGAATGACTGTTCTCTGTATTACGGGAGCCGACAATACACATTAGCCGCGAGTGATTTTAAATAGCTTTCTTTCCTGCAAAAATGACACTTTTTGCAGAGACAGTTCTAAGCACTGGAAACATGCGCCCCTTTACATGCATACTATAGACACCCCCCAGGTACGAAATTTAAAGGAATTTTACACTTTTATTGTTTCAATTTAATTATTATTAAAATCACTGCTCCCGAAAAAACGGCCGTTTTTAAAAGTTTTTTTTGCATTGATACATGTCCCCTGGGGCAGGACCCAGGTCCCCAAACACTTTTTATGACTAACTTTTTAAAAATAAATGACTTCAATGACTGTTCTCTGTATTCAAAGCACTCGCGGCTACATGAATATCAATTCATATAGCCGCGAGTGCTTTTAAAAGACATTTTAAAAAGCAACATTAAATCCCCGAACACCGGACCCGACCCGAACATACAGTCAATTGTTCGGGTTCGGGTCCGGGACCCGAACACCCTAAAGTCCGGTACGGACCCGAACTTTACAGTTCGGGTTCACTCAACCCTATTATTTATAACATTTGATTAAGCTGAATAGATAGATCCATGCAGTGATCCTATCTGTCAGACTGTTAAACCCCCATGGAAGCTGACTTCTCTTCTGCCTGAGCTCAGGCTAATACTGAGAACAAAAGTCTTTATTATACGAGGTGTGTCCAGAATATAATAAGAATGAAGTTCCTATGTTCAAGAAAGGCTCTGTTAAGGGAGATGCTGGCCAATGTCACTTGGGGTGGAGTGCCAGGTATATGTTAGAACACTGATCAGTTGCATTCCAGCCCTGTCAGAGTGAGATGTTTTTTTTTGTGACACTCATTTCAAGTCCCTCGTTTTAGGAAAAATGCAAGCGAGTTTGGAACAAAAGTACACAATAACATTTTGGCAACAAAAGTCTGATGGAGCAAAGTCTGATCGTGTGTACAGAAAACCATAGGACTTTTGTACAAAGTACAAACACGCATGCTCAGAACCAATGAAAAGATCAGACAACAATACAGAAGTTGACCAAAGGTGGCGGTAAAGAGCAGAAAAACCACGTGATTTGGTGAAAGTTGGCTGAAAAAGTCCTGCTGTGTGTATGCAATACAAGTTCATGGCCGATGCCCTTTGTACAAAAATCCGCGGGAAAGTTTGTACAAAGTCCGATCGTGTGTATGAGGCTTTAGATTTCCTAAAAACTATTCTTTTTTAGATGGAGGAAAATGAAAATGTAATAAATATAACAAAATTATTTTAAATGGACTGCATCAATTATTCAAAAATGTTCCTATTCATGCCTTTCAGATTTCTGAGTATCAGCAATCAACAACAATATCAATAACTTGCAAAATAACTGATGTAATCATTGCTCCTCTTGTCTGTTGGGAGAGCTGGAATATCTGCACTGTAAGGGCCCTTTCACATTGATGCAAGGGCATTAATGATGCATTTATTCATTAATTGTACAATTACTTCCAATAATGTATGTATTTTTGCACCTCAATGGGCACAAAATGTGTGCCCACTTATGCCAACCTGTACATGTGTTGATGTGATGAGTACCATGTCTATGGAGATGAAAACCCCTTCAGACATCACATAGCCTTTTTTCCCTCTATATTGACAATTTGATCTTCATTGTACATCATTTCTTCCATCATTCCATCTTGATTTGATCCAGATTGCTGAGGGGTACGATGTGTACTGTGTGCCGGGCTGAGGAGTGCGCTGTGTATTACGTGCAGGGCTGAGGGGTGCGCTGTGTACTGCGTGCAGGGCTAGTGGGGGCGCTGTGTATTGCGTGCAGGGCTGAGGGGTGTACTGCGTGCAGGGCTGAGGGGTGCGCTGTGTATTGCGTGCAGGGCTGAGGGGTGCGCTGTGTACTGCATGCAGGGCTGAGGGGTGCGCTGTGTACTGCATGCAGGACTGAGGGGTGCGCTGTGTACTGCCAAGTTCTCCCCCCAATAACAATATGGATTCCAGTACAGAGCTCACATCCCCCTTTCCCCCATTCAAGTACAGAGCTCTGCAAATAGTAGGGCTGCTGCAAAAGTTCAGCTACAACTCACAGCATCCATCTGCAGGCTGCCGACACAGGTATCTGTAGCAGCTTCTGCTTTGGGACCGGGTAGAATCCCCGCCCCCTTCCTCCTCTGCTTTCGATGGGATGAGCGGCCGGGTGGAATTTCCGATTTCTCCCTCCTCTGCTCTGATGGGACGAGCGGCGGGGTGGAATCCCCACCCCTCCCTTCTCTGCTCCGATTGGACGAGCGGCTGGCTGGAATCCCAGCCTCTCCCTCCTCTGCTCCGATGGGACGAGCAGCCGGGTAGAATTCTCTTCCCCTCCCTCCAATCGGACGAGCAACTGGGTAGAATCCCCCTAAATGGGAGGGGGTGGTCTGTGCAGCTGATAGGAGAGTAGAGCTGTTGCTTGTAAATTTACAAGTGAAAGAAGAGAGAAGCAAGCAGCGCCAGCTGAAAAAAAAGCCCTGCTGCTTGCTGGGCTCCGCTCCAGGTCTTGGCTTTAATTTGCTGGAATGCCAGGACTTACATAAATTCCTGGGACGGTCCCGGCGAATTCAGGATGGTTGGGAGGTATGCATGTGATTGGGTGTTCTTTGTAAAGTGAAGCTTTACCTCATTTACTATGCTCTGGTGTAACTGCACTTGCAAAAATGCACAGTCTATGCCTTTAGTAAATCCACCCCAATATATCCGGGTGCACTGCTAACATATAAATATATAAACTGCTCCTTGATGCGTAGTAATACAGTTTCCCCATTAGGCCTTGTAAGAGATGACGTTTTTGACATTGCTCTGTGTCTGAACTCTGCAGATAATTATTCAACATGACTGTGCCCAGACTACATTCTTAATTACCTTGTTATGGTTATCCAGACAATGGCAGGCGTAGTGAAACATGTTTAGCAGTTAAGTGAATTGTTACATTTCCAAGCCTTCTATCTTGGCATATGACAGATTTAATTTAACTACCAAGAACATTTCATTGAAATCTACCCTAAACTAACACTTTAAGACTTCCCAAAAACTATTCTTTTTTTAGATGAAGGAAAATGAAGATGTAATATAACAAAATTTAAATGCACTGTATCAATGATTCCAAATGTTCTATTCATGCCTTTCAGCTTTCTGAGTAGCTTCACAACAATGTCGATAACTTGACGAAAAATAACTGATGTAATTATTTCTCCTCATGTCTGTAGGGAGCGATGGAATATCTGCACTGTAAGGGCCCTTTCACATGGATGTAAGGGCATTAATTAACCTCAATGGGCGCAAAATTTGTGCCCACTTATGCCAACCTGTACATGTGTTACTGGGTCGGGTGCCATGTCTGTGGAGATGAAAACCCCTTCAGACATCACTTTTTCCCTCTATATTGACAATTTGATCTTCATTGTACATCTGGAACTGTTGGTAATGTAGAGCGGGGATCCTCTCACTTGTGTTATTTTTGTGTTTTTGCCCCCTATTTAAAGGGGAGGGCCAGCCGGAAAAAAAAAAATTAAAAGTCAGTTAATAAGCAGACTTACCTGTCTTGGGTGCCTGCGATGTCGGCCGCCCAAGACCGATCGTCCCTCAGGTCTCGGTTCCCGGTGCCGCCATTCCACCTAAGGGAAACAGGCAGCGTAGCCTTGCTGGCTTCACTGCCCATTTCCTACTGCGCATGCGCGAGTCGCGCAGCGCTTTGTGAATGGGGAACGCGATGTGTTGTGGGACACACAGTTCCCATAACACACCGCGCCCCATTCACTAGAAGACGGCGCTAGGAGCAGAAGACAGAACAGCTCAGCGGAACAAGAAGAGGCAGATTAGGACGATCTGCCTAGCAACAGCCATTTCTGGTAAGTTTAATTTTTTTTCATTTAAAATTTTTATTAACATTTTTATGAAGTTTTTTTTTCAGGGTGGCCCTCCACTTTAATTGCTCATTCATGCATGTTTTGATCTGTAAGTCCTCTCTGTTTGGGGCTGGTATGCATCAGTCTGTGGAGAGGCAGGGTGCGTTCTGCCCCAAAGCTGAATGAAGTAGGATCCTTGTCTTTGATATATTGGAGTGGTTTCACTGGCCAGCACAGGGTTAACAATCGTGGCTCATCCTGGTGTGTGATGATGGAAATTATTATTCTTTTCAAGGAGTTATTGCTCTTCATTGTGAAGGAGGAGACTAGAGTTCTGCAGTTTTAAGCTTAAGACTGCATTCACACTTCAGCATTTTGAATCGCAGGCAGATTTGTTGCGATTTCAAAGCACTGATGTGTAAATGACAAATCGCGGGACTCACATTTGAGATGCCATTCATCTGATGTCTGCATAAATCACGCTGCAATCACGGCAACCCGAATCGCGTGAAGCTTGTCATCCAAAAAATGTTCAGAAGCTACTTTTGGGTGACATGCTTCACGTGATGCAGGCTGCCACGATTGCAGCACAATTTATCAAATGAATGGCATCTCAAATGTGAGTCCCGCAATTTGTCATTCACACATCGGCGCATTGAAGTCAGAATCGTGAGAAATCTGCCTGCAATTCAAAATACTGAAGTGTGAATGCAGTCTAATGCCTCCGTACACACGATCGAACTTTCCGCAACAAAACCGTGGATTTTTATTCGAAGGTTGTTGGCTCCAACTTGTCTTGCAGGCACACGGTCACACAAATGTTGGCCAACATATCGAACGTAGTGACGTACTAAATGTACTACATGGTTTTTCAGCTCTTTAGCGCCACCCTTTTGGCTCCTAATGCTAATGTTTGTTTTGTTTTTGCGCTATTATTATTATCATTATTATTATTATTATTATTCTTGATATCACTTGAAAAAAAAAGCCTTCGAAAATTTGTTTGCAATAACTTCATCAGTATCACCAGCAAAGCAGCTTCATTATTATCCCATTAAAGAAGAAGAGAATTGTGTGCTGCATTTGGAGATTTCATAATTTGCCACATTACAAATGTTAATTCTCCATTACGACCGCTAGTTTACAAGACCGGCTGCTTCTGCTTCTGAGCATGCATGGACTTTTGTGCACAGACTTGTGTACACACGATCGGACTTCCCGCCAACAAAGTTTTGTTGGTGGAAAATTTGAGAACCTGCTAGCCAACATTTGTTGGCGGAAAGTCCGACAGCAAATGTTCGATGGAGCATACACCCGGTCAGACTTTCTGACAACAAGCTCACATCCAACATTTTCCGCCAGAAAATCCGACCGTGTGTACGTGGCATAAGTGTCATATCATGTCTGTGTGCCCATATCTTTCTTGCTTCAGAGGCAGTGAGCGTGGCGCACTCTGACAGCGGCGTTCACACCAGCCCGAGCAGGATGGAGCGATGATACACATGTTTATATATATATATATATACATCATCACATAGACTAGGCCACCAGAAATGTTGGGAAATGGGCCATAAGAGTTGATTATTCCCTGGGTGGCCAGGAGCCTTGGGAGAATGGTAAGTCTGGAGCACGGCAGTACAGAGACTCTCAGGGGCCACCTGGTTAACGCACCAGCACCCTTTCTGGGTGGGGGACAACTAATCCAGCTGCTACAGATTTGCCTGCGCTTGCCAGTCTGACAGTTTTGCTGACTTCATGCCTTTCCTGGATCCTGAGAGGATCCTACCACTGAACAGATAATAGGAAGTGTCTATGTCCATGACAAATGCAGTAACATGAAAACAGTATTATTAGCAGTAATCAGTATGGGTTTACGAAAGGTCGCTTTTGCCAAACCAACCTATTAACATTCTATGAGGAATTGAGCTGCCATCTGGACAAAGGTAGGCTGGTGGATGTGGTGTATCTGGATTTTTCAAAAGCATTTGATACAGTCCCCAACAAACGCTTAATCTACAAGATGAGGTCTGCAGGCATGGACCATAAGGTTTGTTCCTGGATAGAAAACTGGGGCGTGTCCAAAGGGTGGGGATAAATAACGTATACTCAGAATGGTTAGTGGGGTACCCCAAAGCTCTGTCCTGGGACAATTCTGTTTAATTTATTTATAAATGATATAGAGGGTGTGATAAATAGCTCAATCTCAGTGTTTGCTGATGACACAAATATATGTAGGGCAACAACACAGCAGGATTTAGAAACTTACAAGAGGACCTGAATAAATGAATGGAGTGGGCTACTGCATGGCAAATAAAGTTTAACATTGAAAAATGTAAGGTAATGCACTTGGGGGTAAAAATATAAATGCAATTTACTCATTAGGGGGAGAACCCCTAGGAGATTCCAGGATGCAGAAGAATCTAGACTCATTAGGGGGAGAACCCCAAGGACATTCCAGGATGGAGAAGGATCTAGGGGTCCTACTATAAGACAGACTGAGAAATAGAATGCAGTGTCAAGCTGCAGCTACCAAAGGAGCAGAATATTAGCATGCATTAAAAAGGGTATTTACTCCAGAGATAAAACAATAATTCTCCCACTTATAAAACTCTGGTTCGGCCACATCTGGGGTATTCCGTCCAGTTCTGGTCACCAATCCTCAGAAAGGATGTGCTGGAGCTGGAGAGAGTCCAGAGAAGGGCAACTAAATTAATATAGGGACTGGAGGACCTCAATTATGAGGAATGACTTCAAGTGCTAAATGTATTCTCCTTGGAGAAGAGACACTTGAGAGGAGATGTCGTAGCGATATACAAATATCTCAACGTGATCCCAGTGTAAGTGTGAAACTTTTCAGTCCCAGGGAGTGTAGGAAGACACCGGGCCACATGATTAGACTGGAAGAGAAGCAGTTTAACCTTAAGCTGCATAGAGGGTTTTTCACTGTCAGGGCAGTAAGGATATGGAACTCTCTTCCAAAATCAGTGGTGTCGGCTGAAGGTATGGATAGTTTTAAAAGAATCTTGGATGAGCATCTTAGCAAAAACAATATATGGGATATGATTTTTCTACACACACACCTACACAGGTTGAACTGGAAGGACTGTGGTCCTTATTCAACATTTCCAACTATGTAACGATGTAATAGACACCCAAACAGAAGAGGACTCATGTTATGGTAAGTAAAAAGGCTTTTTAGAACCTGTGGTCGTGCTTTAAGCTTGCTATGCAAGCTATCACATCTTCCTGCTGTGCTCCTTTATTGGTTATCAATTAAGCTGCCAGAAATTGTTGACATTCTTTTCTTTTTTTTGGGAGATGTTCTTTCTTTTTTTACCATTTTTATTTTCCATACTGTGACCAGAGCAGTACAGGGTTACCACAGTGACACTGTTGGGCTGGATGTTTGTTCCTATTTTCAGACCAAAAATTCAAACAAAAAGATGTCTGTAAAGTTATGGAGTACCTCTGATTTCTTTTCAAAAGATAAGATAAAACAAGATAGCACAGCCAGGCATAGATTACTGGTGATTTATTGAAGTTGCTTGGCTAATATAGTCTGTGACATTTCTCTGCTGCTGTAGACTTCACACATGCAGAGACATGGTCACCCACTGTAGCAATAACCTTGCTGGAAAATAGTATTGTACATTATTCTATATATGTTAAGCCAGTCATACATGGATTAAAATTTAGCCAGTTCAGCAGGGACCAAATTTTAAACCATGTATGGGCAGGCTGGTTGTACAGTCGATCTACCATGCTGATCAGTGTATTCTGATGGAAGGGAAGTCTACCCGCTGTCAGAATAAAATTCCTCAGCGGGAGTGATTCCCCCATCCCCATTAAGTGTGTGGATTGGGGAATCAAGGGCTAAAATAAGAAATTAACCGCTTCCCGACCGCCCCATGTATATATACGTCTACAGAATGGCACGGGCAGGCAAAACCACGTACCTGTACGTGGCCCTTTAAATGCCTGCCCGTGGGTCGCGCTCGCGACCCGGTCGGGAGCTCCGTGACCCCGGCCGCGGGACCAGCGGACCCGATCGCCGCTGGTGTCCCGCGATCGGGTTACGGAGCTGAAGAACGGGGAGAGGTTTGTGTAAACAAACCTCTCCCCGCGCTTCCTACGCTGCCTGTCATTGATTGGCTGTTCCCGGTCATCGGGAAAGCCAATCAATGACGTCAGACGTCAGCCCCGCCCCCTAATGTAAAAAAACACACACACGTCAGAGCCCATAACTCCTCCCCTCCCCCTAGTGGTTAACTCTTTCACTACAACTGTCATTTATACAGGAATCCATGCATTTAAATAGCATTGATTGCTGTATAAATGACAATGGTCCCAAAAATGTGTAAAAAATGTCCGATGTGTCCGCCGTAATGTCGCAGTCACAATAAAAATCGCTGATCGCCGCCATTACTAGTAAAAAAAAAAAATATTAATAAAAATGCTATAAAACTATCCCCTATTTTGTAAACGCTATAACTTTTGCGCAAACCAATCAATAATCGCTAATTGCGATTTTTTTTACCAAAAATATGTAGAAGAATACGTATCGGCCTAAACTGAGAAAAAAAAATGTTTTTTTTTATATATTTTTTGGGGATATTTATTATAGCAAAAAGCAAAAAATATTGCATTTTTTTCAAAATTGTCGATCAAATACCACCAAAAGAAAGCTCTATTTGTGGGAAAAAAAGGACGCCAATTTTGTTTTGGAGCCACGTCGAACGACCGCGCAATTGTCAGTTAAAGCGACGCAGTGCCGAATCGCAAAAAGGGGCCTGGTCCTTTGGCTGCCAATTGGTCCGGGGCTGAAGTGGTTAAATAAAAGTTTTTTTTTCCCACAAATCTTTTTTTAACATGCTGTCACCAGAGCAGTACAGCATCATCATATGACCGGTGTGTCAGTGATCAGAGATCACCGCCACACTTTGATTTACACTATGATTGCTTATAACAGTGATGACCATTGTTATAAGCAATTCATTTTTATGAATGGCATCCATTCATTCATTCATTATTGTGAAAGCTGTGATTGGCCACAGCATTCACCTGGTACAGGTGCACTGTGATTGGCCCTGTCTGTACCATGTGATCACTGTGACCAGACACCGAGTTTAACACAATAGTACACTATGAATAAGACAGATTGTGCTGCAGTGTGGCCCGTGACTGGAAGAACGTACTACGTCATACGACGTCCACCCAGGATGGCAAAGCTCCCACTTGGTTGTCATTTGTCTATTGGCCGGGCGGGAAGCAGTTAAACAATGTACATTAGGCTGATGAAAAATGTTCTGTAATGAGCACAAGAAAGAGAATATCAATAGGTGGAAATAAATACAACTGAAAACATAAAAATATAAAAAAATATACAAGGTAAATGATGACACTGTCAACTTCGAAACAAACATCTTACAATAATTGGTAAAGAGGCAAGAACAGCACCTCGGTGGGTAGATTGGAGGGGAAATGTGTGAGAAGTGGAAATGGCAATGTGTAACTTCTGGAGCAGATAAGCTGTGAAGATAAAATTCCCGTAATTTTATTTACCAAAAAGAGAGTGAAAGAGAGAGAGAGAGAGAGAGAGAGAGAGAGAGTTTCCAGCTTAATCAGTAAGATATGATCTGAAGAATACACTGTATGCCATTATAAAATAAAGAACACATTTAGATAACATCGAAGAGTTTATCTCATTTATGAACTTGAGCTGTCAGCAAGTGCATGATTCCAGTTTATTTTGTAGTCTGGCACAGAGAAAGAGCCTATATGCCATTGCTTCAAGTGGCAGGCCTGACGTTGGTCTGGCTCAATAAAGATGTGGTTCCTAATATTAAAGGCCACAAATATGTTTAGCTAGACAATTGTAAGGCAAGAAGAATCAAGAAAAATACAAGCCATCAGTGTGAGTCTTCCCCAAAACATATTAGCATTCATTTCATGTGCTCATATACCATACCTCCCAACTGTTTGAGATGGGAATGAGGGACACTTATTATCAAAAGTAGGTAGACATAGGGACACATGCCTGCCACATTCCCTTAAAAAGAGAATTATACAAAAAAAATATTAGTTAAACCCACAAGTGTTTTTTTTTTTTACCACTACTTTTCCTTTATACTGGCTTTTGAAATTTACAAATGCAGTAATTAAAAAAAAATGGATGAAAGGTTTAGCGCTGTGAAACACTTTTTGAAAGATAAAAAGTGCATTTTATATACAACTGTATAGATCAGACCAAAATGGACACATGAGGAGGAAAGAGGGACAGAGGGACTTTGTTCCAAATTAGGGACAGTCCCTCAAAATCAGGGACAGTTGGGAGCTATGATGTACTTCCCATTTGTTTTAAGAAAGCAAATGCCCATTATCTCAGTATTTCTGCATTTTTTAATTGGGTGATGTTATCAAGAGGTTTCTAAAGGCAAAATTTGTTTATATTAAAATAATGATTAAGTTATACTCACCTGCTCTAAGCAATGGTATTACAAAACACGTTTCACCTTAATGCAGGGAATATCTTTAGAACCATTTAGAACAATTTTAAAGTAGATCTAAACTGTTACAGTAAAATATTCAATTTGCTAAGGCTCAGTGTATCATAAACAATTGATAATCATTCAGGACTTTCAGATTTTTGTATATTTATGTCAAATCATCTGATCTACGGAAATTCTAGTTTCACTGTTTATGGTAAATTGTGCTACATGTTTTTTTTTGTTTTATGCAGGTAAAACAGTGAACAATGGTAGATTTTTTATGCACGTATAATAGTGAAAAGTTGTACAGATAATGTATAAGAGTTAATAGTGATTAATCACTATGGAGTTAAAGAACATAGGATGTTTTACTGATTCCTCTCACTAGATATCATCAGATGTAAGATCAAAGGTGTCCTGATTCAGTAGGAATATGCAATTCTACATATTTACAAGACATACACTGTATACTGTGCAGGGCATTTCATACATCCAACACAATATTAACCATTCACCCTTACAGTTTGCCATAAGCAAATATTCTTTAAATATACAATAGCAGCAGTGTACACCTAGCAACTTTTAAGCAAGGAAAGAAGAGGTTTTGTCATTTGCTTAGATGGGTTACATAGCAACCATACACTTTCAATTAATATTTTGTTGTTCATGTGTGACTGTTCCAAAATGGAGTTCCATTGTTTATAAGGAATGCAGGTCAATAAATTATCAGTTAGCGTTAATAATTTCATAAATTTTAATCACGTAAAAACGATGTTTTTAAAAAATGTTGAATAAATTGAGGACAGGCTAGGACTACTACAAGGCTACCAAAAATATTTAGCAAAATATATATTGGCCTTAATTTATCAAGAAATTTGATTTAAAAAAATGTTTTTTTTTTTGGATAGGTTTTATAGCAGAAAGTAAAACATATTTTTATTATTATTATTATTATTATTTTTTTTTTTCAAAATTGTCCAGGAGGTGATCAAATGCCACCAAAAGTAAGAAAGCTCTATTTGTGGGGAAAAAAGGACATACATTTCATTTGTGTGCCTGCCCTCGCAATTGCCGTATCACAAAAAATGGCCTGGTCATGAAGGGAGGTAAATCTACCGGAGGGCAGGTGGTTATTACACATTTGCTTTATTAATTGTTTATTGAGTAATATTTGTTTTGTATGAGCACGGTCTAGTTTTAAAATATTTTTCTTGTACATCTTTGGCTTTTTTAAGCTGGAAGACGCGCAGCTCTTTTTTCAAGTTTTTTCAATTTATATAATAAATATAGAGATGCAGCGCTTCAAGAAAAGTCCATATGGGTGGCTGAAGTAAGAGTCAGAGTAGGGAGTCCAAAGGTGCAAATCACAGTGTCATAATAGATCCTCCATCAACAGAATTGCACACACTGACCCTTACCTTCAGGGATGGACCACTATTTACATAGTAGTCAAATGCGCTTAGTGTCATTTGCCAGGGATCACACAACCACTGAATGGTAACAATCCTCTCAGTGTAGGGAACTCCTCCCCAACCGGATACCCAGGCAAATAGGGATCAGAAATCAGCAGGAAGACCTCATAGTGTAGTATTTAAAACATCCTCATTTATTAAAATCAATGACTGAAATACACTCAACAAATGACTGACATAATCTCATTGTATAACCCAGTATTATGTGATATATAATATTGATTAAGCGATTTCTCACATTTAGTTTGCACTTTTATGTTTGCGTGGGCGTATATTAATTATTTTGAAGGCTTTTTTATGTCTGTAAACATGTTGGAGTGATTTGAACTTATTCCCTGTTACCAGTTTCTGGGACAGGAAATGAATGCAATTCTCTCTAAAGGGTCCCAGACTCCCAAATACACATTAAGAGCATGCTTTTTATATAATACAGTGGGTAATAATACAGTGGGGGTTATTTACTAAAGAAAAATCCACTTTGCACTGCAAGTGCACTGAAAGTGCACTTGGAAGTAAAGTCGCTGTAGATCCGAGGGGGACATGCAAGGAAAATAAAAAAACAGCATTTTAGCTTGCAAATGATTGGATGATAAAATCAGCAGAGCTTCCACTCATTTCAGAACTATCTCTTAGATTTAGAGTGACTCCACTTCCAAGTGCACTTTCAAGCGCACTTGCAGTGCAAAGTGGATTTGCCTTTCGTAATTAACCCCCAGTGTGTTGTAAACTGTGGGTTTATAAATGTTTAAGGCACTGTATTAATTTGTTTTGGTATATTGTTTTCTGGGTTATTTTTGCCCTCAGGTCCTGTGCAGGTGCATGTCACCAGAACAGGAAGTGAAGCAAAATCTGTGCAATGGAGACACAGCAATAAAACCCTGACAGCGGTTTAAACTCTGCCCCACTTTATCTAAAGAGGTTTGAATAGAATTCTACTTTAAAATAAAATTAGACGAAAAAGACTAATGTCTGTTCTGGCACCTTTGATCTCAGCTGGCAAATAACAGTGTTTGTATATGTGCATGGAATATATAGGAAGTTATAAATATAATAAATGATTTGTGCATATTGCATATATATGAACAAATAATGGTTAGATACAATAACAATGGTGTTCTGGGGCTTAATAATGTATAATATTATAGCCATAATACAATTTACCTGGGTTTCATTTATATAATTTAATGATATGTAAATAAAATTATTTAGACATTTGTTTGGCCTCAGCTGTGTAATGTGCCTCTCTTTTCTCAATGCCCTCTGATTCCCTGCATTTCAACCTGCCTTTGTGCAAATATTTATAGAATCTATAGGATATTATAGTCTCGGGTTGTCCTTAGTGGCAAGTTTGCTTTTGTTAAATGAAGATATTTTAGACCAGATGATGAGCAAGATTAATGATGCCCTTAGCTCCAGTCATGACTTCTGTTGTAGGCAAGGTGTTTTGAGAATTTTAATTATCCAGCTGTCAATATTGTGAAAGGACATTAAAATCTAACCTCTACATTCTAAGCTGAAGAAAATGCGCTTAAAAGTGACTTTTAGCCTGTCTATATTTATACCTTTATGTGTTTTTCTTTGTTTGTTTTTTTAGGACATTCCAATCTTGTAGAGCAGAAGACTGCACAATGAAAGGTGGACTTCTTGTATTAGAGAAGGAAGAGAACAGTACAGAGGATGCTAAAGTGGAAATGCATACGTGGCTATACGTTCCAGGACAGACTACACCTTACAACGAAATGGCTCCCAAACCTGAGCTGATTGACATTACCAAATTTATCAGTGTCCAGATAGTTTTAATCTTAGCATACAGTTCCATCATTCTGTTGGGCGTCATAGGTAACGCCCTTGTAATCTATGTTGTTTTTAAGTTCAAAACCATGCGCACTGTCACAAACTACTTCATTGTCAACCTGGCTATGGCAGACTTAATGGTGAACACGCTATGTCTCCCATTCACATTGGTCTACACTCTGTTGGATGAGTGGAAGTTTGGAACTGTCTTGTGCCATTTGGTGACCTACGCTCAAGGTCTCGCTGTTCAAGTATCTACCGTCACACTCATGGTGATTGCTCTTGACAGACATCGATGCATTGTATATCATCTAGAAAGCAAAATCTCTACAAAAATTTGCTTTATGATTATTGGCATCACGTGGGCTTGTAGTGCTGCACTTGCTAGTCCGTTGGCCATTTTTAAGGAATATTCCCTTATTGTTATTTCACAAGATTTTCAGATTCAAGTATGCGCAGAAAGGTGGCCAGGAGGACAGCTAAATTACAGCACCATTTACAGCATATCAATGTTGTTGATTCAGTATATTTTACCTTTAGCAATTATATCATATGCTTATGTTAGAATATGGACTAAACTGAAGAACCATGTCAGCCCAGGGGGAGGAAATGATCATTATCACCAAAGAAGACGTAAGACAACCAAAATGTTGGTCACGGTGGTAGTAGTGTTTGCTGTATGCTGGCTGCCATTCCATGCTTTTCAACTTGCAAGTGACATTGACAGCAAAGTCTTGGACTTAAATGAATACAAACTCATTTATACAATATTTCACGTGATTGCCATGTGTTCTACGTTTGCCAACCCAATCCTTTATGGGTGGATGAACAACAATTATAGAACAGCTTTCCTTACAGCTTTCAAATGTGAGCAGAGGATGGATTCTATACACCCTGAGGTTTCCGTAGCCTTTCAAGCCAAGAAGAAGCAGTTACAAGTCAAAGAGATTAATGGTCCGATTTTCAATGATCAGACTACACAGCCAACCAATGTATAGTGCTACAGTGGACTAATGCAAAAACATTTATTAAGAAACAATTAATCAAATTTAACCTAAGGACTAAAATTAAATCTTCTAAAGGTGTAAAATTCAAAGTCAGTGACATTAGTTGTAAGAGAAACTATTGATGAGATACAAACACATGCTTGTGCTGTTTCTTTACACAAAAGTCTTTGAAGTATATGTGTGATGGGACCTTGAGGAATGGTGCATTTTAGAAAGAAAAATTACTTGCGTGGCTTTAATTCTAAAACTTTTTAAAACCCAAAAGGTTAACCTGAAAACAGGAATTTCATACCCAAATGACCTTTATATTGTGCCTCTAAAATACAGCAATGTTTATCAAATGGAAAACTTTAATAACAGGCATACCTGAGACAAAACAACTGCTTTGTCCAAATGCCACCCTTGGAAGTTTGACAAATTGCTCAATAATAATACACCTCTGAGCATATTTTTGCCGGATTAGATCAATTAGGATCAGCTATGCTCCCTGTGTCAACATTTACTGAGCCAGTTTGGCTGCTAGCTTATTATTACAAACAGCGCCAGGTGTAGCCCTATGCTTTTAAAGGAAAGCGCCACTTTTGCTGAAATTGTTGATATATCATTGCCATTAAGCCTTTTCATCATTTAATGTTATCAAAAATGATCTTTTTATTTCATACTGCAGCTGCTGTGGTTTTTCAAAGTTTCTAAAAATGTAAAATATTGCTTCCTTGCATAATGGCAGGACTGGAAGCATTCTGCACACTTTATGGACACAACCCTGTTCACTGTTCTTATTACAATAATAAGTATGCTCATGTGAATTTAATAAAGGCTTAGAAGAGTATGAGTCTGCAAAATAGTTTAATAAAATCCTTGTAATGTAAAGAGTTCAACAGGTGGGGGATGTTTTTTTCTTAGCAAAAGTGAAGTCTCACTTTAAAGGCATTTAGTCACTAGAGAACAACTTGTGTGGTCATATAGTGAGTGTCATCATGTATCATTAAGGCTTACACAATTACATTTTTCTGTTACAGTGAACTAAAAAATTAGCTGCAACACCTGTGGACAGTTAAACTGTCCACACATATTGAAATGTTTTTGGATATTATAATTTTTGGATAATATACAGGTTTTTTACAGTCTTGTACTATTCTATGCGACCTTGCCCACTAGTGCCTAAATCGCTACTATAAGTATTAAGATGTAAACAAATGTGTGTGTTTATCCTCCTTAATAATTCCAAATCTTATAATATAGTTTGGTATACCCATGGCTAGATGGCATCAATGATGCCAATGATGGCATCAACTAAATCTAGAAGGCTTATATCAGTCAGAACTATACTGGACTTTTAAGACGAAGAATGCCAAAAAATAGTACCCGTTTTCCTAATAGCACTTGCATGTCACTTGCAGACAATGAATTGTTCTATACCTTTATGCCTGGTGAAGGTACATGTTTCCTGGAGGAACAGAAAGTCCTGTCCCCATTTAAGAGCAGGTAAAATACCTATTCCCTGGTATCGCAAACTGATGAAAGACCTTTTGGGCTATTTACCTATATTTAAAATACACAATTAAATGTGCAAAGGTAACCTGTCATCCCAGTGCATAGGTGACCAGGGACCTTTAATGATATTGGCATCATACTTTTTCTGTGTTGAGTGTGTATTAGGAAGACAGATTAGGACTGATTTATCACATGCACTAGCAATCTTCACTGAGTAAATTGTGTAAAAATCTGCTTTAATTATGCAATCATGTGAACAGCAAATCCCTGTTGATATATTTAATCTGTACATGATTAGGTATTTAAAGAAACAGGAATTTGCTTTTGCTTTTCACATAATTTGAGGAATAAAGTGAATGTTCACACAATTCATTGAGTTAAAATTCTCAGCTCTTTAGGCTCAATTCACATAACTTTAAAGTGATTTTTAAGCTTTTAAAGCTTTTAAATGTTTTTAATTAAAATTATAAACATGTTATACTTGCCTTCTCTGTGCAATTATTTTGCACAGAGCAGCCCCGATCCTCCCCTTCTGGGGTCCCTCCGCCAGCACCTCTTGGCCCCCCCATGCTGAGTGCTCCCATAGGAAGCCTTTTCCTATGGGGGCACTCATGCGTGCATGATCCCAAGCTGGGCTGTTTGCATCTATTCAGCAAACAGCCCGACTCACCTGCTCAACCTGCTCACATGTTTTGACTGACAGCAGCAGGAGCGAATGGCTCCTGCTTTTGTCAGTCAAGCATGTGAGAGCAAAGAGAGTGGGAAGAGCCGCTGCAGATGTGCACAGGGCTGGGTCGAGCTTATGGTCAGGTAAGTATTTAGAAGGGGCTGCTGGAGCTACTATTAACTATTTTTACCCTAACCACTTAACCTCCAAAAGATTTACCCCCCTTCATGACCAGGCCATTTTTTGTCATTACTGCATTACTTTAACTGACTATTGTTTGGTCATGCAACGCTGTGCCCAAATAAAATGTATGTCCTTTTTTTCCCACAAATAGAACTTTCTTTTGGTGGTATTTGATCACCTCTGAATTTTTTATTTTTTAGATTTGTGAATTGAGCCTATTGCTATTTAAAAAGGGCACCAACAGTATGAAAAACATTTTATCTAAAATCAAACTACACTAAACACATCTTGAATAATAATAAGAATAATAATCAAAAGATAAATAAGAATGCAATTCTTCTGTCTTCATTTTTAGTCCTAGTAGTTACTAATATAGCTTTTGATCAATGAGTACATATTTTACAAGCAAACAAACCTCCCCATGATCAAAGCTTTCACAAATATATGCATTCAGATCCCTTCTGTATGACCAGGTTTAAACTTATTAAATGTGCGTTATTCGTGAAGACTGAATTTCCCTTTCATATATGTTTAATTCTGCAAGAAACATAATCTGATTTGTGAATCATGCAATACAGGAATTGTGGCAATTATAATACATCATTTTATGATTGTCTTCAAATATCTCTGTGAGCTTTGATACTATTATTTGTTTGATTTATGCAAGGGATTGCTTAACACTACATATCATTTACTAAATTGTGAGTATCTAGCGTGCCTAGTCAGCACCTCCGACACCCCTCTCCCCGTACCACTGTTTCTTCTTCAGTGTCTGTGAGGTTTCAGTATTCTAATGGGGGGTCCTGATTTTGATTATCAGTGTCGTACAGGCAATCGTTTATATTCTGATACAGCCTCACTGCTAGCTTAAAGTAAATATACGTTGCAGTATTTCTCATTGAGAATAAAATGTTTCTGTATATACGTGTATATTTTCTGTATTCAGAGAGTTTGTACACCTGTACAGTATATACTATGTGGTATTTACATTTGTTTATCAATGTTTTTTTTTTTTCATGAACTTGCATGTGGTGCAATAGTGATACATAAAACATATATATTTATCTGGTATTTTTCTAACATAAGATGAGCTGTTTTATGGTAATGCCGTTGTTATCTATTGCTGATTTTCTCAACTGACCTACTTATTATAGGTAAACTGTTTGCATGGGCTGCCAAAGTGAGTAAACTACAGTGCCAAAAACCTCTTCAGTATTGCTACATTTTATGTAAGCTGCTTTACTTGAGAATAGACATAACTGCAGACATTGATGTTTTCTATGAGATGTCAGAGCATCATCCTTGAATTATTCATTTGTACTAGATTTTTATTCCCGGGTGAAGTAGAATATTCTCAGAAAGCACAGACTGAAATGCCCTTGAAATGCAATATCAAATTATATCAAATTTGGTTAACATTATTCAGCTGCAAAATTATTTTTATTTTCTTGAAAATGAAAGAAATATCCATTAAAAAAAAAAAGCAAACTTGATGATGATTGGGGGAATATTTAATGATACCCTATGGTTATTTAAAATATGAAGCATTATTAAACAGTAATGTAATATTAAGACTCTTGTATTTATTTTCAGTCGCTATACCTGGTTTACTTTTCATAATGCCTTTGAAAAACGACAACGAGCAGAATTAATCAGTGCACTGCTACTGCTGTCTTGGTAACATTGCCACAGTGATTAAAGGAAAATTCCACTTTTGTTAAGAATTATTTATTTAAAACGTATAAATTCTACATGAGCTATTTTGTACTTAAAGTGGTTGTAAACCTCTGACATGCAATATGGACAAAGCATATCCCCCTATAGTGTGTACTTGTTTCAGTACAGAGCACTAAGCGTCATTTCTGTTGGATGTCCCAATCCTATCTCACTGCTATCTGCATGAGTCACTTCTGGCAGGAGGTAAAAAGGTAACAGGCGAGGGAGCTCCAGCACACAGCCTATGATTGGCAGCCTGAGCTCTGTTCCTGTGTGAAAGGGTTGTGTCCTTTCCCTCCTGTCAGCTCTCCTTACTGAGTGTAACTTTATCTCCCCGCCCCCTGGTTTCTGAAAGCTCAGACAAGCTGTATAAATTCTGGACTTTGGATGGCTGTAGAGAAGAGAAGACTGCACATAAACATGTACAACTTATGTAGGAGGATTTAACACTACTGATTTCGTACTGTCCTGTGTCTTGACCATCGTCTTGTTCCCTCACCAGGTCTGCCTGCTACATTCCCTAACCTCCAGCTTGATTACTGTCTTTTGCAGTTCAGTAGCGCATTTGGTTCTGTCTGCCAAGTCCACTGTTACCCTTCAGTGGCACAGCATATCCACAGAATCCTGTGACACCACAAAGAAAGGTTTTTGGGCAAATCAAGACTTAGGCCAGCCATACACGGTTCAAATCCCGAGATTCAAACCATTTGTGGGCAGGCTGAATGTTCCAAGTTGATCGTTTGATCAACTCGGGTACAACCAGCCTGCCGGATTTGCTTCCCATTATCGCAAGCTGCTCCTATAGCCGCTAGCGATAATCACTGTCTTCTCCCGCCCCCTGTGGTTGCAAGAAAGAAATTTGCACCATCTATGGCCTGCCTTACTGAGCCCCTTGATAATGAAAACCTGAATTATCTGTTATCATTGTGGAGAAAGTACATTAAAGAAAAGAATAAAAACAAAGTCTTAAATGCTGTTCTCATTTAAAATAAATAGTGAATTCGGTATTAGTGCAATTTGTAACAATTGCATACAACATAACACTAATTATTATATACATTATAACTTTTGTGCAAACCAATCAAAAAAAGCTTATTGCGATTTATTTTTTTACCAAAAATATGTAGAAGAATACATATCGACCTAAACTGAGGAAAATCTTTAATTTTTTTTAATGGGATATTTACTATAGCAAAAAGTAAAAAATATTGTGTTTTTTTTCAAAATTGTCGCTCTTTTTTTGTTTATAGCGCAAAAAAAAAACAAAAACGAAGAGGTGATCAAATACCACCAAAAGAAAGCTCTATTTGTGGGGGAAAAAATGATCATAATGTCATAAGGGTAAAGTGTTACATAACTGTGCAATTGTCATTCAAAGTGTAACAGCACTAAAAGCTGAAAATTGGTCTAAGCAGGAAGGGGGTGAAAATGCCCTGTATTGAAGTGGTTAAAGATTAAATTGTTTAATTAGTAGCAGTGAGCAACACTGCACATTTTCCTTAAGCTTCATTCACAAAGCTGTAAAAAAAACACATACAGGGGGTCCCCGACTTACAAACATCCGACTTACAAATGACTCCTACTTACAAACGGAGGGAGACAACAGGAAGTGAGAGGAAATCCACCCCTAGGAAGGGAAATTCACTTCTGTAAGAGTTAATATGGGTAAAAGGTGTCTCCACTGAAGCTTTATCACCAGTCCACGTTTCCCTATCAACCCAAAATTTTCAAAATCAATTGTCATTGGGACAGAAGGTGAGGTGAAATCTTCTGAACAGGGGCACAGACAGCAAAACAAATGTTACAGGGGTGATAACCCTTCTCTATGTTATCTAAAAAAAAATTAAAAATTGATTTTTTGGCTTGAGTTACACTTAAAAAAATGTGCCTGTTCCGACTTACAAACAGATTCAACATAAGAACAAACCTACAGTCCCTATCTTGTTTGTAACCCGGGGACCCCCTGTATATGACAAATGAAGCCTATGTCCTAGTTTCTGTAAAAACATCTACTAAACATAGTATCTAGAAGACAATAAACTCCACAGTTATGAGGGATGTTCAAGTCAAACCAGGACTGCACATCATTTCACTCCGGAATCAAAATGAGAATCAAATCAGTGCAGGCATGCAGACTCATCACCACCAATTTTTCGAACAACAGATCAAGGAATGGCAAGTGTTTTCTGGGATGAACGTGGTGTTATTCATGTAGATTTTCCACCCTGTGTTACCACTATCAACAATAAATATTACTGTTGTGTCCTGAGTGAGGTGAATACGCGTCTGCGGAGAAACAGCACGGTTTGATCACTACAGGCATCCTCCCCCCCCCCCCCCTTATAGCCTGGACCTTGCTCTGAGTGATTTTCACCTGTTTGGACCCCTAAAAGTGTTCCTCGGAGGACAGCATTTTAGCACTGATGACAAAGTGAAGCAAGCTGTCCTAGGATGGTTGAAACGTACTGACAAAGCTTTCCAGGTGTTAGTGCTGGGATAAGTATATAAATGTAGCAGGGGAGTATGTTAAAAAAAAAAATGTAGTTTCCACTCCTTGAAATTTGTTATTTTATTATATATACTCAAAAGTCCCGGTTTGACCTGAAAGCCCTCATTTCTAGTTGTCAGTAGAAAATAAAAATGGGATTCAATTGGTGCATTTGGATAGTTTGTTTTTGACCTGCTTTTAAGCCACATTCAGACTGTTGTGGTGTGTTTCTGCATGTGCATTAACTGCTTCCCACCCCCCGTATAGTGAAATGATGGACGGGCGGGAGCATTCTCATTCTGGGGGGACGTCTTATGGAGCAATACAGAGATCTTTAGTGTGCCGTGTCCTTGGGACACAGTGCATCACCGTTCATGATAAAGAGCCTATGTGATCAGCTGTATCCAATCACAGTTGATCACAGTGTAAACAGGAAATGCTGGTTATCGGCATCCCTCTCCTCATTCTGACAGCGTGTGAGGAGAGCAGGTAAGCAGCATTCCTCAGTGGGGACATCTGTACTCACAATCAGGGCACGGATCATCAGTGTCCTGATCATCAGTGCTGCTAATCAGTGCCCACCAGTGATGCCAATCACTGTCCATCAGTGCCACCTATCAGTGCCTATCATTGCTGCCTATGATTGGTCTATCAGTGTCTGTAAGTGCTGCCTTTCAGTGCTTATCAGCACCACCTATCAGTGCCCATCAGTGCTGCATATCAGTGCTGCCTATCAGTGCCCATCAGATGTGCATATTAGTGCCTCCTCATCAGTGGCCATCAGTGCCGCCTCATCAGTCCCCATCAATGCAGCCTCATCAGCGCACATCAGTGAAAAACTTATTATTTACACAATTTTATAACAGAGACTTTAAAAAAAATCAGCCTTTTTTCATTTGTTTAGCAAAAAATCTGGCCATCCTCCGGTCGCACTATTGGTTCACAGCGCTTCCAGATGGCTGGAACGATGATCGGTGGTGCACACAGACGACGTCACTTCCAGGTATCAGGTCAGCGGGCGTGCTCCTTCTTCAGGCTTCACTGGTGGCCATCTTTGAGTGGGTTCTTATATACACACACAACAAAATAAGCTTACGCAATGGGTAACCATGGTGACATAAAGACCATAACAATACTACGATGTCTCGGCTAAAACTGGATTAACTAATAAAAACTACTTTTGGACTAGGATACTTACACCTGATGACCAGTAGAATCATGACTTATCTGGCAATGGTATATCTATGGAAAAATAGTGGTGAGACTTTTAAAATTATTTGGTTAATAGAAGATTTATGTAAACTAATTAAAATCAATAAATAAATAATTGATATCTCAGTTCTATTCAAGCGAAAACATGGGCAATGGATCAGTGGGGAGTTTTTTGTATGTGGACCTATCTGGTAGAAGCCTGACTGATTCTGTCTGGTAGTCTGTGCGATTTTGATCCACAATCCCCCCTCTGTCTGCTAACTTAATAATCAACTGTCGATTATCAGTGAGCTTTTTTAGGGCCTTGGATTTAGAAGCTGTCAAATTTGATGGAGTATATGTATGTATAGTGGACTGTTCACACAAACAAAGAATATCAGCATAAACTACCTGATAAAAGCTTTGGATATAGGGACCATTGGAAAAATGTAGGATTAAATATAGATTTGGGTCTGAATTTAGTATGCTGAATCGGTGGGTAAGTGAACAGGTGTTAAGCAGGGGTCAAGTCCTGGGGAAAAAAGTGTGGAACTCCCACCCAAGATCCACTCGCCCACCAAAAAAAAATGATACGCTCATATGCACGAGCGCTTCAAAAGTGGTATTTTTTTCATCCAATTTTTGTATTGTGTGTATGAAGCTTAACTGTTAGTACATTAAAAAAAAAACAATCCTCAATAAACATAAATACGGTAATTCTCTGAATAATCAACATTCATTCAATTGTGCTTACATGCAAATGTGAACATCATGTTCTGATCTTTATTGGGGAATTTTATTTTGTATATAGAGTGTTTATGCGTGAGTTTACACTTTTCATTGAACAGAGTTTGGATAACACAGGGTTAAACGGAAAGGTCATAAATGAACTGCACATTATCTGGACAGAATGCTTGGGGACATAGTGATGTGTTCCTGCTTAGGAGATGTATGTTAGCTTGGGGGGGCTAAAAACTCTGCAGGGCTCCAACACACACTCGCTGCTATTCCAACCCTTCACATATTTCCACATAAACTTCCCTCCTGGCATTAAACTTTGCCAGGTATTGTGCTCAGCTTAACACCCCAAACTGATGTTCCTCCCTCAGCTCACCTTTCTCCCTGCATGTCCTGTGAGCAGAATAGCTGTGCTCCTCCTCTGGGTTCTCTCATCATATGGCACTGAAGATAGAGGAGGGGGGATTCAGCGGGACACACAGAGCAAGTATGCAGGAGACTGGGGGGGGGGGGAGATGAGGAGACAGAAAATGAGGAGGGGCCGATGGGAAGGAGTGCATCACGAGAGGTCTGACTAAACACAATCTCTTAGCAGCAGGGACCTGGTCTACCTGTCAGCTAGCTGTGATTGACAGGTAGATCGAAGCGAAATCTGTCATGGGGCCCCCTACTGGCAATGCCTGAATGGTCAGGTGTGCGGCACTTACTATTGCGAGCTGTGTCGGCAGCTGCTGGTGTAGCACCTGCCACACAGCTCGCATACTTCAAAGTCTTGCAGGACACGGCTGCTAAGGGAACTGAGTTCCTGTTGTGGAAAAAGTACAGGAACTCCGTTCCCATGCGTTCCTGCAGGACTTGAGCCCTGGTGTTAACTGAGTAATTCAGCATAGTCTCCTGGATCTTCAGTGTATAGATAGCAAGTGGCATCGTCTGTTTGCACCGCCGATCATCGCTCCAGCCACCCGGAAGCGATGTGAACCAACAGTGCGACCAGAGGACAGCCAGATTGCGGACCCCAACAAAGTCAGTGACGCAAGGGATCACCCGGACTTAGAGCTGATGAACTACAAACCATGCCTGAATATACTACTCGTTTGTGAGTGTATCCATATCTAATGTTTTACTATTAAAACTGTATACCTGCTGCACTTATAGGGCACTGTTCTTTGTCTACCACAATATAACAAAACTATCATATCCAGAGTGTGCCATATTACCCCACTGTTCGTTTGTATGTTTTTTGTTAACACAGCCTGCTACAACACACACACATGTGCATAAAAATGTGTTAACAGATAGGTACACTGAAGTTGCTAATAGGAATGAATGAATCTGCCTGTGTTCAATTTGTGGCCAATTTTTATGAAACGGCCTAAAAATTCTGAATTGTTCCTCAAACCCCACTGAAGTCTATAGGCATTAACAAATGTTTATATAGTCGACATGTCCCTTTTATAAGGTTAAAAAAAAGTATAGGCACTGTGATGGGGAATGTGTACCAATGGCAAAACTAAAAAAGAAAAAAGAAAAAGAAAGAACATAAAGAAAGGAGAAAGCAGCTTTATATATGCTACAATGAACTTCTTTAACCGCTTCCCGACCGCCTCATGCCGATATGAGAATGGCACGGCTAGGCAAAACCACTTATAGGTACGTGGTCCTTTAAGAGCCCAGGTCCTTTAAGAGCCCAGCCGTGGGTCGCACGCTCGGCGCCGGCGGCGCGCTCGCGACCCGATCGGGAGCTCCGTGACCACGGCCGCGGGACCAGCGGACCCGATCGCCGCTGGTGTCCCGCGATCAGACGTCAGCCCCACCCCCTAATGTAAAAAAAAAACAGACGTCACAGACCATAACCCCTCCCCGCCCCCTAGTGGTTAACTCTTTCACTGCCAGTGTCATTTATACAGGAATCAATGCATTTAAATAGCATTGATTGCTGTATAAATGACAATGGTCCCAAAAATGTGTCAAAAATGTCCGATGTGTCCGCCATAATGTCGCAGTCACAATAAAAATCGCTGATCGCTGCCACTACTAAAAAAAATAAATTTATTAATAAAAATGCTATAAAACTATCCCCTATTTTGTAAACGCTATAACTTTTGGGCAAACCAATTAATAATCGCTAATTGCGATTTTTTTTACCAAAAATATGTAGAAGAATACGTATCGGCCTAAACTGAGGAAAAAAAATTTTTTTATATATTTTTTGGGGATATTTATTATAGCAAAAAGTTAAAAATATTTTTTTTAAAAATTGTCGCTCTATTTTTGTTTATAACGCAAAAAATAAAAACCGCAGGGGTGATCAAATACCACCAAAAGAAAGCTCTATTTGTGGGAAAAAAAGGACGCCAATTTTGTTTGGGAGCCACGGCGCACGACCGCGCAATTGTCTGTTAAAGCGACGCCGTGCCGAATCGCAAAAATTGGCCTGGTCCTTTGGCTGCAAATTGGTCTGGGGCTGAAGTGGTTAAATTACTAGCTTGGGAGTCTCCAAAAGTTGTACATGGTTTTACGGAACAGCAAGATGTTTACAGACAGACTCAGAGAAGAAGAGGGGGAAGAGGGCAGATTAGTATTTCTGACAGACAACTGTCTGTTCTCTGCCTGGGAAGTAGAAGGTGTAGAATGGTTTCTAAACCAGTTAACTGTCTGCTAGGGGTGCTGTATTTGGAAAATAAAAGTCCCACATGCCCAACCTTCAGTTTGCATGGCCCTAACACTGTTAATTCCGGAGGACCTGCTGGTCCCCTACTTCTGCCATACTTAGTACCTTTGCCCCTCATTTTAGACTTGCCTCACACTGTAGTGTTTTTGGAATGCCTAGCTTTTTCTGAAGAGTTGGCAATAGGGAAGGTAATGTGTAGTGCTTACTGCACAGCAATACAGCGATGTGCTGCTTACAAAGGGCAACTCCAAACCTGTTCAGCAACAAGTGTAGGGTACTCACCATACAGTATAGTTTCAGAGTGGATAGGGATTAGAACACGTGTCAGGTTTTTAGTGCTGCCTGTGTCCCTGTTAGGTAGATTACTCTCTTCATTAATTTTCTGACCAACAGTAAAAGATCTCAAATGTTTCATGTCACCAGAACAGGAACAGAGGGGACATTTTCCCATGGGGACACTAGTTCTAATGACCCTAGGGGACCCCATGGATTTCTCCAACTTTGGAAGGATTTCCTCTCACTTCCTGTTTTGTTTTTGGCTTTGGCTATGGGACAGAAAGTCAAGGAAAATCTCCCAAATGGAAAAAAAAAACAAAACTGACAGATGTTATAACCCTACCTGTCCAAAATGAAAAATGTTTTTGCCTTCAGTTCTACTAAAAAGTCACAAGCAAAATCAAATCAAATAGAAGATCCTCGAACCCCAAAAATATATATTTTTTAAATGTATATGTAGAACTTACCCCCGAAGGAGCAGCTGAATTTTTCTGGGCTTACCGATTACCTCCACCAGCTCGTAACTCGTTGTCCTTGTCTAGGGGTTCCCAGGGTTGATGACCCAGTTACTGTAGAGACCGACACCTGAATTCCTTTTTAAGATTTTTATTTTGCTTAAAACAATTGAACAAACTAAGTTGGGAATAGAGGGTATAAGGATAAAGTCAGGTGCTTGGAACTGCTGACTTCAATAAAAGTCTCTCTCTGTACATAATCCAAGGAATAGCCACTCGCAACTGGATTCTTTAAGTGCTGGATAAATCCTTGAGCTTGGATCTAGCAGCCAACAAGTAATTCTAGTTTTGCAAAATCTCTCACACAGACTTGGTTGAAAAACTTAGTTGTAACCGGAAGGTAAAGGTAGGAACTTTTCTTACTGCACCAGAATCTTTCAGCCGGTCCGGCGATACCGTAAGAAATTGTGTATTCAATCAAAGTCCATGGCAGCTCAGCTTCCAGGCTCTTACCGAGCAGCCAGCCTCGTGCGTGGCTCTCTTACTGAAGAGTCCTCCCCTGGTTGCATGTAGAGTCGCTGGGCCTCTCGAAACCTGAGATGGCACCGGAACCCCTTAGAATCCTCCTTCCGACTACTGCGCCTCGAACTAGCCAGTTCTGAGGCTCGGAAATGGATGGATCCGCACCCCAGGCCATAAGGGCCTCTGGGGGCTGGTCAGGAGGACCAGGACCACGGAGTCAGCAACAACTTCTGGACCGGAACCCAGAACCACGTGACTTCAGCACCTTAAGTACCCTCTCCTGGAATACACAGCGAGACAAACGTGCCCACTGATTGGCTCCGAGAAGAGATTGGTACCCAATGCGTCCAACCAGACTGCGTTCTAAGGCCTCTCACAGGTGCAAACCCCACCTATAACCAGGCAGAACCTCAATACAGCCTAGCCAAACTGATGCCAAAGCATAATTTAGAGCAATTAACCTCAAAACTCAACTACAGTTTTGGGCAAAAACTAAATTTAAAGACATAGCGCGTACTCATCAGGAGTACTGGCGCTACACACTCCCCTCGGTCATTGAGACGATGTCCTCATCGTCTCGCTAAAGAAAAACTTCCTATCACTACAAAAAAAAAGTTTAAGCACCTGAGCTTTTGAGGTGTTGGGATAAGGAAAGAAAAGGGAACAACAATATGTTTAAGATTTGTCACAATAAAACAGTTCACATCAACAGACTGTACACATACCACCCAATCCTATCTATCTATACCACCCATTCTCCGGCAGCTTGACAGATGATCTCGTGCATCCTGAAAAAGAAAATACAAACAGCAATACAAACACATTACACTATTTTTTTTAGAAAGCAGAATTCTATCCCAGACTTCTCTCTTCTAAATCTAAAATGTTTTTTTTTTTTTAAACGACTAAGTGCTTTAATTTGTCTTTTCCTAAAACAAAAGAACCACTGTGTTTTGTGCCGACCCATGCCACCTTGTGGTCAGAGCCGCTGTAACTGCGAGTCCTTTCCCTGAAAAATAAGTACTGTGACCCATGTGGTAATCTTGACACGCAGTTCTCCAGCAACTGACCTGCCTAAAATACCCACAGTCCTTATACTTTCAAGAAAACTGCAATAAAGAGGGAGAAAAACTCTTTTGCAATCAAAGACCCAGTTCAAAGAGCGGTTCACCAGTAAAATCGGGGCTCTGGCAAAACTAAGTCTCTCCCATGTTCATCCACGGTAGTGATAAAGTACACGGCACCGTCTTTATCTGGCCTGCAAATGACAACTTTGTCCGCGTAAATTTGCCGACCATAGCTCCAGTGTTGTAGACATCCCAGAAAACTTTCATACATCTCCCGGCAAAATGCCTTCTTACGAAGTGGCTTTGGAACTTTAAGGTAGTCCCAGATGTCTTCTACATACCACTTCTCACGATTTTCCTCAATAATGTCCATGATCTCCCTGGGCACATAAGGAAACTCAAGTCCATACTCTGTTGCCACCCGCTTGTTCAAGAGTCTCTGAGACCTGGCGAGTCTCGGTAAGTTGCAGGCAGTTCCATCCCCAGGGGGTATGCATGAATTTGGTGACTATTTCACTAGGGCTATAGCATCCCTCAAGTGCATTGGCGAGTTTGCAGGTTTTGGCAACAGTGCACTACTAACGGGTCTCCGCTCGTGGCATTGTGTCCTCTGAAGTAAGGGCTAGCCAGCCCGAAATGTCAGTACAGGTAGCAGCCACATCATCCCCACATGCCCATAACAATTCCTGAGACATTCCGTCAAACAGTTCCTCAACATTCTCAACTTCAGAAGAGGAATAGGAGGAATCTAAATCAGAGTCCTGTGATTCCTCTACTAGCACATGGCCTTTTTCAGTCCCTTTCCCCACAAGTTCCCCAGATTTCTCACCAGTAGTTTGGGTTGCTTTCTCCCGGGTAGTCGCTTTCTTCTGATGAGCTGCAACCAGACTGGGTTGTGAATCTTTCCTGCGGTTACGGGAAGGCTTCACTTACTCTAGTTTCTCCAAAGCAGGCATGGTAGTAGCAACAGTAGTAGACGAGGCTGTGTCCATAACTACTGGAGTAGATTCTCTGGCCCGAGAAGAAGCAATGTCCCTATTTAAGGCACCGGCAACAGTGGATGAGGCCGAAGCATTAGGCCTCACAGCCGGAGCATACACAATAGCCTACTTGGTTGCCACGCCCGTGGCTGAGTCCATATGGTAAGCGCGAGGCGATTCAGTAGGCTGCTCCACTTTAAAAACATAGTCCCCGCACCTCCGACATCGAGCAAACGGTTGAGGACTGGCAATTAGACCATCACATCCTCCACAGAGCATACCGAGGGCCTCAACATCCCCAGCGGTATAAAGTATGAACCGCCCCTGCTGCAGCAGGCGGATTCCCGTGTCAGTCAGTATGGTGCCAGGTATCTCCATGCTTGTAGGACCTCTGACCGATGGCATCATAGGTCCTGGAGCAGACGGTACACCCGGAAGCTCCACTCTCTTCCTGCGACACACTCACGCGGTGCCTCGTGCAGGAAGACGAAACATGCATAGACTCCTCCCACTGGTTCCTCGGGTTGCGCAATTTCGCTTTTCTGCAGGGCTCCTCCCACGCTTATGCACCACAGTGAAAGTCTTTGCCTTAGTAAAGATGGCACAGTTCAAAAACTTCACCCTCTATTCCAATAAACTCACATGTATGACTTTCTCCGTTGTGAGAGGTAACGGCAAATCCCGGACGAGCCCCCACGTGTAGCACTTACCCCGAAGGAGCGGCTGGATTTTTCTGGGCTTACCGATTACCTCCACCAGCTCCTAACTCGTTGTCCTTGTCTAGGGGTTCCCAGGGTTCATGACTCAGAACTGTAGAGACCGACACCTGAATTCCTTTTTAGGATTTTTATTTTGCTTAAAACAGTTGAACAAACTCAGTCTCTAAGTTGGGAATAGAGGGTATAAGGATAAAGTTTAGCTCTTTAGCTTGGAACTGCTGACTTCAATAAAAGTCTCGCTCTGTACATAATCCAGGGAATAGCCACTCGCAACTGGATTCTTTAACTGCTGGATAAATCCTTGAGCTTGGATCTAGTAGCCAACAAGTAATTCTAGCTTTGCAAAGTCTCTCACACAGACTTGGTTGAAAAACTTAGTTGTAACCGGATGGTAAAGGTAGGAACTTTTCTTACTGTACCAGAATCTTTCAGCCGGTCCGGCGATACCGTAAGAAATTGTGGATTCAATCAATATCCATGGCAGCTCAGCTTCCAGGCTCTTACCGAGCAGCCAGCCTCTTGCGTGGCTTTTTACTGAAGAGTCCTCCCCTGGTTGCATGTAGAGTTGCTGGGCCTCTCCAAACCCGAGACGGCACCGGAACACCTTAGAATCCTCCTTCCGTTTACTGTGCCTCGAACTAGCCAATTCCGAGGCTCGGAAAGGGATGGATCCAGACCCCAGGCCATGAGGGCCTCTGGGGGCTGGTCAGGAGGACCAGGACCATGGAGTCAGCAACAACTTCTGGACCAGAAACCAGAGCCACGTGACTTCAGCACCTTAAGTACCATCTCCCGGAATACACAGCGAGACAAACGCACCCACTGATTGGCTCAGAGAAGAGATTGGTACCCAATGCGTCCAACCAGACTGCGTTCTAAGGCCTCGCACAGGTGCAAACCCCACATATGACCAGGCAGAACCTCAATAGAGCCCAGCCAAACTGATGCCAAAGCATAATTTAGAGCAATTAACCCCAAAACTCAACTACAGTTTTGGGCAAAAACTAAATTTAAAGACATATTGCGTACTCATCAGGAGTACCGGCGATACATATATATTTACAGTAAACACAGAGGGGTAAAACAGAGTATGCAGCTCACAATTCACAGTATAGCAGAGTAAGCACTGTTTAGCACTATATAGCATAGTATAGTACTGAAAAGCAATGTATTTCTACCTACACAAATTTTCAGCTCTGCATAACTAGCTCCCACAAACTAACAATATGGCTGCTGGGAGCCTATGTTTAATTAGTAGAGTGGGTGGCTAGTCCATTATTTTAGATTATTGCCTTTCATGGATTCATCTGACTAGGGACAAGGGTTATGCAGTGTATTATTGTTTCAGGCACAAATTTTCAACCATAACTTTGTGAAATGAAACCATTAGATCCGAGGTGCCTCTGAACCAAAACCTCATCCCTACTTCCAAGCCTATTAGTTATTTTGGCCACAGATCATCCCAGCTGCCTATGTAGTCAGGAATGCACTCAGAATCCCACTAACGTTAAAGATCCATGATTTTCTTCCTGGTTACATTACCTGACCCTCTGTGTTGGCATAAAATCACACAAAACGGCAGTCCATGCCTCTCTAATATTGTCATCTCCTGTTGCCATATAAACTCTTAGCTGGTTGTTGGTGAGGGAGAGATCCTTTAGTCATGTGTCTATGTGTTGTATAATAGATAGCATATACAAAAGTTATTGGAAAGCATGGGGAGACAGATTTATTACAAGCCATGCTCTCTCTACTTTATTACTGGCAAAGAATCAAAAACAAGAGGGCTTGAACAGAGTAAGCAAAAATGTGATCTGTGTGTAGCGCTTGCCCCTGCAGGAGCCGCTGGGTATGATGGGTTCTCTGTTCTACCACAACTCTTTAAGCTGATCAGACCCCACTGACACACTTTAGCTTAAAAGTATGCTACCACTATAATAATGCATAGAAAATAAGCCACAAGCAACTGGATGGTGGACTGAAAGGATGTATTAAAGCAATGCAGTTAAACAAAACATGAATCAATAAACAGGCAATTGAACAGGTTTAAGGATGCTGTACTAGATAAAATGAGCACTGACCCATAAGCTGGCAATCAATTGAACTGTAGTGATGCTAAACCAAATTATAACTGGTGCAAACAGGAAGAATCGACATCAACAAACCCAGGTTCTTACGTGCACACTACACATACAGCCCCAGTAGTGGATGGGTCTATACCAGTCATGGCGAACCTTGGCACCCCAGATGTTTTGGAACTACATTTCCCATGATGCTCATGAACTCTGCAGTGTAGTTGAGCATCATGGGAAATGTAGTTCCAAAACATCTGGGGTGACAAGGTTCGCCATCACTGGTCTATACGTTCCTGACAGAGGGGTACCCCTACAGGTGACTAGAAGTACCTGGCACCTAATTGTTAATATTAGCCAACTGTCATTGGGGCCCTTCTGTAAGGTGGCACATGTGTAGCTGTCATTTAAGAGTGTGCAATGGATGGCTGATGGGTTGCTAAGCAAGGAGCAGTCTCTATTGCAATAACTGTCAATGTTAGAGATAAACACAGATAGTTCAACTCACCACTCCTGGTACACAGGAATCTGGTCCAGATTGCTTGCTGGTCTGCTTTCCTCAGGTACCCAGGACCCAGTGACTCAGCTGTCCCAAACAGGTCCTCACAAGGCTCAGTCTTCCAGCTCTTGTACTTGCTGGTTCTCCATTCCTGTAAGCATTCATGGCTATGGGTTCCTTTAAGCTCTGATCCCAGTCCAGCAAACAATCTCTCTGTGGCTTAGGCTCTGAGTCCTTAGGCTCTTATGGACACAGCAAGGGCAACTGATCTCTGCACAGGCTCAGCAAAGGCAACAGGTCCACATTCTCTGGTCCCTGCACTGCTCTAAAATGGTACCCTGGTATCTTTACAGTCTCAGCCAAGGCCACTGGTCTGTACGGCTTGACTTCCTCTCACAAAAGACCCAAATCTCTCCAAAATTGCCTGGGAAAAGTCTTCTCTGTCATCCTATGGAGTGCAGGGAACCCTGGGTATTAAAGTCCACAGTCCCATCCACTGTGTTGCGCAGCCCTTCTTTAAGGACTACACCAATTTATGGGAAACCACCTCTGTGTCTTATTCAAGGTGTACAGAATAGTTAAATAAAAAATAATGATGTTCACTGAAAAAAAATGTATATCATTATCTGGTCTCACGATGTGCTTATATCTTTCCTCATTATACTGTTCAGTTTAGAATGACATTTATACTGCTGCATGGGTACATTTGTAACTGTGAAATTCTAAAATTAAGCATGGATTTGAAATCATGCATAGTTTTGAAGCTGTGGTAAAAATAACTGCATGGGCAAACAACCTAAAAGTACGAGTTTTAACATTTAACTGGAAAAAAACATACAATTCCCACACCAAAAAAAAAAGAAGATAAAAAATGTATAACTTTGTTGTGCAGTCTACTGAATTCTGCTAGCTATCATTTTAGACTAAGAAAATGTTAAACTAGCCCTACTAATAATATAAGGTATGTGATAGAGCAGTGATGGCGAACCTTTTTGAGCCTGAGTGCCCAAACTGAAATAAATACGTTGGTTTTGTGGCAATTCGCGCAAGAGAGGGGGGCAGAGAGAGGGGGGGCAGAGATATGCTGAAAGAGAGAGGGAACAGAGAGAGGGAGAGGGGCTGAGAAAGAGGGGAGGGGGGACAGAGAGAGAGGGGTGTGAGAGATATGCTGAGAGAGAGGGGGAACAGAGAGAGGGAGGGGGGCTGAGAAAGAGAGGGGTGTGAGAGAGAATCTGAGAGATGGGAGCTGATAGAGAGGGAGAGGGGCTGAGAGAGAGGGAGAGGGGCTGAGAGAGATGGTGAGAGAGAGGGGGCAGAGATAGAGAGAGGGGTGTGAGAGATATGCTGAAAGAGAGAGGGAACAGAGAGGGGGGGGGGGCTGAGAGAGAGAGAGAGAGGGTGTGAGAGAAATGCTGAGAGAGAGGTGAGCTGAGAGAGAAGAGGGACAGAGAGAGAGAGAGAGAGGGACAGAGAGAGAGAGAAGAGGGACAGAGAGAGAGATGCTGAGAGAGAGGGGGAACAGAGAGGGGGGACACAAAGAGAGGGATGGGGGCTGAGAGGGGAGAGAGACCTCCAGCTCTGTCCTGGACCCTCTCGTGTGCCCACAGAGATGGCTCTGCGTGCCAGCTGTGGCACGCGTGCCATAGGTTCGCCATCACTGTGATAGAGAGAAAGCCATGCTTAGGAACAAATTATGAATACCTTGTAGCAGCTAACACTATGGGGGAGATTTACTAAGACTGGCGCACTCAGAATATGGTGCAGCTGTGCATGCAACTAGCTTCTAACTTCAGCTTGTTCAATTAAGCATTGACAATAAAACCGGGAAGCTGATTGGTTTGTATGCAGAGCTGCTCCTGATTTTGTACCATGTAGTTTTAGTAAATAACCCCCTATGTCTCGATACCAGATATAACATTTGTAATATAAAGAGCATAGCTATAATCTTACACATACATTTAGAAATGCAAATATAACATGTATTCCTAGATATATGTACAACAAATTAACTTTTAAATTCTTTAAAAATCTTGTCCTTCTCTTGCATGGACTTTTTATGAACAATCTTAGTTTTCTTGTTTAAATGTTTACTTGTAGATACATATAGGAATGCATGTTATGTTTGCGTCTCTAAATGATAAGGTGTGACCTGAGTCCAAATCAGGTACCAACATCCCTATATATAATACACTATTCTACCAAAAGTATTGGGACACCTGCTTTTACACGCACAGGAACTTTAATAGCATCCCAGTCTTAATCCGTAGGGTTCAATATTGAGTTGGCTCACCCTTTGCAGCTATAACAGCTTCAACTCTTCTGGGAAGACTGTCCACAAGGTTTAAGAGTGTGTCTATGGGAATGTTTGACCATTCTTGCAGAAGCGCATTTGTGATGTCAGGCACTGATGTGGATAAGAAGGCCTGGCTCACAGTCTCCGCTCTAATTCATCCAAAAGGTGTTCTATCGGGTTTGATAGGCCAGTCAAGTTCCTCCACACTAAACTCACTCATCCATGTCTTTATGTACCTTTTTTGTGCACTGGTGCGCAGTCATGTTAGAACAGGAAGGGGCCATCCCCAAACTGTTCCCACAAAGTTGGGAGCATGAAATTGTCCAAAATGTCTTGGTATGCTGACGCTTTAAGATTTTCCTTACCTGGAATTAAGGGGCCCAAACTCAACCCCAAACCATAACCCCCCCTCCATCAAATGATTTGGACCAGTGCACAAAGCAAGGTCCATAATGACATGGATGAGCGAGTGAGTTTGGGGTGGAGGAACTTGACTAGCCTGCACAGAGTCCTGACCTTAACCCGATGGAACACCTATGGGATGATTGAGAGCAGAGACTGCGAGCCAGTCCTTCTTGTCCAACATCAGTTCCTGACCTCACAAATGCGCTTCTGGAAGAATGGTCAAACATTCCCATAGACACACTCCTAAACCTTGTGGACAGCCTGACCAGAAGAGCTGAAGCTGTTATATCTGCAAAGGGTGGGCCAACACAATGGGGTTTATTTACTAAAGCTGGAAAGTGCAAAATCATGCTCACTTCTGCATAGAAACCAATGAGCTTCCAGGTTTTATTAACAAAGCTTAATTGAACAAGCTGGGGTTAGAAGCTTGATGGTTTCTATGTATAAGTGAGCCTGATTTTCCAGTTTCCAGCTTTAGTAAATAAACCCCATTATGTACTTAAAAGTGGGGTATGCCTGTATTGAACCCTACAGACTAAGCCCCCGTACACACGGTCAGAAATTACGACCACAAAATCCGTCTGATTTTTTCCGACGGATTTTGTCCGACACTGGTGTTGCATACACACGGTCGGACAAAGTTGTCAGAAAATCCGATCATCCTGAATGTGGTGACGTTCGTTGCGTACGACAGGACTACGTAGAGGCTAGTAGCCAATAGCTTTGGTCTTGTAATGTGATCTGAGCATGTGTGGCACTTTGTCCGTCGGAATTCGCTACACACGATCGGAAAAAGTCCGAAAGGACTTTGTTGTCGGAAAATTTGAGAGCAGGATCTCAAGCTTTTTCCATCGGAAATTCCGACAACATGGTCCGATAGGACATTTTCCGTCGGAAAATCCGACCGTGTGTACGGGGCATTACTGTCAATAGTAATGGGACTTTTAAGGTAGATCTGACAATCGTATGTATTTCAATAAAAGGCTTTTATGCCAAGTTTATTACAAAAGATCCACAGAGTATACAAGCAAATTACATACACAAAATACTGTATCAATGTTTTTACATAAACATGGCTAAAAGTATGCAAACCCCATGTGTCTATAATATATAAAAAAATGTAGCATGCCTATGATAGTTAACATTTTTGTAGAGAAATCAGGACAAAACCCATCCTGTTTTGGAAAAACTCCTTTAGGGAATAAAGCAGGGGTATGCCGTGTCTTGGAAGCAATCACATTATTAACTATATCAATCACATTATCTAGAAAGTACCAATATCAAAATGCTGTCATAATATATTGTCCACGATATACTTACAGTATCTCACAAAAGTGAGTACACCCCTCATTTTTTTGTAAATATTTTATTATATCTTTTCATGTGACAACACTGAAGAAATGACACTTTGCTACAATGTAAAGTAGTGAGTGTACAGCTTGTATAACAGTGTAAATTTGCTGTCCCCTAAAAATAACTCAACACCCAGCCATTAATGTCTAAACCGCTGGCAACAAAAGTGAGTACACCCCTAAGTGAAAATTTTCAAATTGGGCCCAATTAGCCATTTTCCTCCCTGGTGTCATGTGACTCGTTAGTGTTACAAGGTTTCAGGTGTGAATAGGGAGCAGGTGTGTTAAATTTGGTGTTATGGCTCTCACTCTCTCATACTGGTCACTGGAAGTTCAACATGGCACCTCATGGCAAAGAACTCTCGGAGGATCTGAAAAAAGGAATTGTTGCTCCACATAAAGATGGCCTAGGCTATAAGAATATTACCAAGACCCTGAAACTGAGCTGCAGCATGGTGGCCAAGACCATGCAGCAGTTTAACAGGTTCCACTCTGAAAAGGCCATGCACGGTCGTCGAAGTAGTTGAGTGCACGTGTTCAGCGTCATATCCAGAGGTTGTCTTGGGGAAGGTTGTCTTTGCATCAAATTGATCTGCATGACTGTCATCCCAGGAGGAAGCCTCTTCTAAAGATGATGCACAAGAAAGCCGAAAACAGTTTGCTGAAGACAAGCAGACTAAGGACATGGAATACTGGAACCTGTCCTGTGGTCTGATGAGACCAAGATAAACTTATTTGGTTCAGATGGTGTCAAGTGTGTATGGCAGCAACCAGATGAGGAGTACAAAGACAAGTGTGTCTTGCCTACAGTCAAGAATGGTGGTGGGAGTGTCATGGTCTGCGGCTGCATGAGTGCTGCTGGCACTGGAGAGCTACAGTTCATTGAGGGAACCATGAATGCCAACATGTACTGTGACATACTGGAGCAGATCAAATCCCTCCCTTCTGAGACTGGGCTGCAGAGCAGTATTCCAACATGATAACAACCCCAAACACACCTCCAAGATGACCACTGCCTTGCTAAAAAAGCTGAGGGTAAAGGTGATGGACTGGCCAAGCATGTCTCCAGACCTAAACCCTATTGAGCATCTGTGGAGCATCCTCAAACAGAAGGTGGAGCGCAAGGTGGAGCGCAAGGTCTCTAACATACACCAACTCCATGATGTCGTCATGGAGAAATGGAAGAGGACTCCAGGGGAAACCTGTGAAGCTCTGGTGAACTTCATGCCCAAGAGGGTTAAGGCAGTGCTGGGAAATAATGGTGGCCACACAAAATATTGACACTTTGGGCACAATTTGGACATTTTCACTTAGGAGTGTACTCACTTTTGTTGCCAGTGGTTTAGACATTAATGGCTGTGTGTTGAGTTTTTCTGAGGGGACAGCAAATGTACACTGTTATACAAGCTGTACACTCACTACTTTACATTGTACCAAAGTGTAATTTCTTTTCACATGAAAAGATATAATAAAATATTTACAAAAATGTGAGGGGTGTGCTCACTTTTGTGAGATATTGTACATAGTAGATCAACAACACCATATAAATAATAGTTCAATACAGATGGTTGCAAGAATAGGGCTGCCAACACACTGCTTGTCCACCCTGGACCTGGATGAGGATACATCCCAGGGCCCAACACGCATCCACTGGGGCTACCTGGCGTATGCCAGAGAGGGTGAGCTAACAGGAACCCACATCACCTTAACAATGAAAAATATAAATTATAAATATAAACCCTTTCTAAAAGGGACAAGCAAGTGGTTGGCATGATTCTAAATGTGAATGTTCCCATCAGCAGAAAAAGAAGAGTGATGGTAAAGTAAGGACTGATGTCAAATCCCCTACAAAATATACAGTAGTATCCCAGAAAAAACTTTTAGATATGTGAAAGGAAAATAGTAATATATACATGAAATACTGAACTTTCATACCATGTGTAAAACAGAGCAGCCACTCACTCCCATCCCCATCTTGATGTCAGCCATGTGTGAACCCAGTCTTGCCTACAATGCCTACAATGCCTTGGAAAATTATTCATACCCCTTGAAATTTTCCACATTTTGTCATGTTATATTCAAAAGCGTAAATTTATTTTATTGGGGTTTTATGCAATAGACCAACACAAAGTGACACATAATGGTGAAGTGGAAGGAAAATTATAAATGGTTTTCAATTTTTTTAATAAATAAATATGTGAAAAGTGTGGCGTGCATTTGTATTCAGCCCCCTTTACTCTGATACCCCTAACTAAAATCTAGTGGAACCAATTGCCTTCAGGAGTCACCTAATTAGTAAATAGAGTCCACCTGTGTGTAATTGAATCTCAGTATAAATACAGCTGTTCTTTGAAGCCCTCAGAGGTTTGTTAGAGAACCTTAGTGAACAAACAGCATCATGAAGGCTAAGGAACACAGCAGACAAGTCAGGGATAAAGTTGTGGAGACGTTTAAAGCAGGGTTAGGTTATAAAAAAATATCCCAAGCTTTGAACATCTCACAAGCACTGTTCAATCCTTCATCTGAAAATTGTAAGAGTATGGCACAACTGCAAACCTACCAAGACATGGCCGTCCACCTTAACTGACAGGCCGGGCAAGGAGAGCATTAATCAGAGAAGCAGCCAAGAGGCCAGTGGTAACTGTGGAGGAGCTGCAGAGATCCACAGCTAAGGTGGGAAAATCTGTCCACAGGACAACTATTAGTCATGCACTCCACAAATCTGGCCTTTATGGAAGAGTGGCCAAGAAGAAAGCCATTGTTGAAAGAAAGCCACAAGAAGTCCCATTTGCAGTTTGCAAGAAGCCATGTGGGGGACACAGCAAACATGTGTAAGAAGTTGCTTTGGTCAGATGAGACCAAAATTGAACTTTATGGCCTAAAAGCAAAAAGTTATGTGTGGCATAAAACTAACACTGCCCATCATCCCGAACACACCATCCCCACCGTGAAACATGGTGGTGGCGGCATCATGTTGTGGGGCTGCTTTTCTTCAGCAGGGACAGGGAAGCTGGTCAGAGTTGATGAAAAGAGGGATGGAACCAAATACAGGGCAATCTTAGACGTAAACCTAATAGAGTCTGCAAAATACTTGAGACTGGGGCAGATGTTCACCTTTCCGGTAGGACAACGACCCTAAATATACAGCCAGAGCTACAATGGAATGGTTTAGATCAAAGCATATTCATGTGTTAGAATGGCCCAGTCAAAGTCGAGACCTAAATCCAATTCAGAATCTGTGGCAAGACTTGAAAATTGCTGTTCACAGATGTTCTCCATCCAATTTGACATCCCTCACCTAACGCCGCCCAACAGGAGAACCGGTGAACCGTGCGCAACCCTGCCTCTAAGAGCGGGACAGCAGCATGCTGGAAGACCGCCGACACAGAAGAAGTGGTCCACACTCCCCTGTCCAGCACCGCAACACCACTAAAGTTAGGAGTAGATGGCTGCTCTGTTTTAGACATGGTATGAAGTTTCAGTATTTCATGTCAGGTTTTGTCCTGATGTCTCTAGAAAAATGTAAGCTATGACAGGCATACTACAATTTCTTATATATTAACCTCCCTGGCGGTATGCTTATGTCAGATTTTTGCGTCTCAAAGGGATACATTGTTTTGCATGGAAATTTGGCATTTTATATTGTAGGCCTGTAATTCTTAGTAATAACACAATTAAACACACTTAAATCTGTTTATTATTATATTATAAAAAATAATAATATATTAATAATATATTTTATTCAATAATGTAATCAAATCAAAAACACTGAAATTTGCTTAGTTGCAGAATTGTTGAAGTCGTCACTTTCAGTGTCTGATAAAGAATTTCCCCATGAATCACTATTGTTCAATTCTGAAAGTGATTCTAATTTACTATTACTTTTTTCTTGCTGATCTAAACCCGCTTTTGACATAAAGGGACTTTTTGGATGCCATGGACAATCTCAAGTTTCCAGGCAGAAAGAACAATATACAGTATATATTATAAATGTGCATGCAGGGCACTGGACAAAGCACTAGGGACAAAAGGGAGGTGAAATGGTTTGATACAGTAATGTAATCAACTGTGTTGTGTTCTGTATTTTTCACTTTTTGAATTTGCCGCCGGGCTACGTTCCCTGCGAGCGTCACGATGCACGGGGACGGAGCCCGGAACAGTAAGACATCAGGCGGATGAGACGGCGGAGGACACAGTGGGGGGACATCGCAGGATCCTGGGGACAAAGTAAGTACGCTCTACCAGGATACTGCGATGCAGCTCGAGGTTACTGCTTTTGGTAGTGAAAATTCACCCCGAGCCACACTCGGGAATACCGCCATGGAGGTTGAGGACACATGTGGTTTTAATACCTTTAGCTGTGTTTATGTAATAACATTGATACTGTATTTTGTGTATGTAATGTAGTTTTATACTCTGTAGATCTTTTGTAATAAACTTGGCATACCAGATTTTTATTGAAATATAGACGATTGTTATATCTTCCTTAAAAGTCTCATAAAGGGGTTTTTGTACGATTGTTTCAGTTATTCAAATTTTATTTATATAAAGAATAAAATTGTTTGAAAAACAATGGCTGATCATACGTTTTCACTCTCATAAATGTAATATTTCAAAATCTCAATATTACAATATCCATAAGATGATAAACACAAATTCCTGTAAATTACATATATACTTTGTTGTAAATGTAGTAATCAACAGATAAAAAAGATGAAATTTTGCCCTTGTCCAACAAGTTTCAAGTAACTCTTCCTCAGGGGCAGAGGTGGGACTTCAAGATCTATATATTGATGCACAATAAAATCATAAATGCCCTGGACATAGTTAAGCATAATCGTCCAAAGCCACGACTGTCAAAAAATCCAAAGACTTACGTCAACAACGAGAGTAATGTACTTATCAGCCCTATGCAAGTTACAATCAGTCCAGCAATTGGACCCGACCCGAGGCGCATGGAGATGAGAGGTGCCTGCAAGAATCCTTTGACAGGTAGCTAGTCTCATTTAAAAATAATAATAATAAATAGCAGGTAAGGAAAGGAAGTCTCATAAGACCACAATATCCATATAAAGCCCAATACATTTTTTAATTTTCCCACAAAGTGGCACTCTTACAATCCCAAAGCCCAAGCAGAACAAAAATAATAAAGCCCCTAAGTACTAAACTCCCTGAACATAATAAAAATAAAAAATAAATAAATTGAGCGGAGCCACCATCATACATAATTTCCACATTCACAATAAAATAGCAGTGATCCAGGTAGGAAGAGGAAGTGCAGGGACAATGTGTTACCAGCAAGTGGTGTCCTAGGGGATAGTATGCAGAATTTGTGTCCTAGGGGATAGTATGCACCACATCAAGAGGGAAGAACAAAAGTGCAGCTGTCACCCAGTGATGGCAGCAAGTATAAACTATCATGAACAAAATAAAATGCTGTCAGCCTGTCATTGACTTGTATGGACTGCTGCTCACAACTGTGCTCCTATGACTCTAGGGCAAAGAAATATGCTCCTTCTTGATCCAGTACAGCCCTTTGCTTTATTTTTTGTGAGCTCGGAGGGATGTTCGCCCCTGAGCGCACTGTCAATAGGTTGTTAAGGAGTGGGGCCGAGAAGACAGCAGCCGTGTCCTTAACAACAGAAGAGTCATCAGCTGTCAGCGAGCATCCCTGCTGACAGCTAAATGAAAAAAAAAACCTGCTGAATTTTCTGGCTATAGAAAATGTAAAAAAAAAACGGCGTAGGGCCCCCCCCCCCCTAATTCAGGCCCTTCGGGTCTGGTATGTATTTTAAGGGGAACACTCATGCCAAAATACAAAAAATGGAGTAGTGTCCCCCCAAAATCCATACCAGACCCTTATCCGAGCGTGTAGCCTGGCAGGCCAGGAAAGGGAGGGAGCAAGCAATCTGCTCCCCACCCCAAAGCACCTTCTCCCCATGTTGATGGGGACAAAGGCCTCTTCCCCATAACCCTGGGCGGTGGTTGTGGGGGTCTTTAATAAGCCCCCCCCCCCAGATTCAGGCCCCCCATATGAATGAGTATGGGGTAGATAGCCGGTAATATAAAAAACATTTTTTTAAATGGCGTGGGGTCCCTCTCCCTATGGATACCAGGCCCTTTGGGTCTGGTATTGATTTTAGGGGAACCTCATGCCAAAATTAAGAAATAAATGGCTTGGGTTCCCCCTCAAAATCCATACCAGACCTTTATACCTGAGCATGCAGCCTGGCAGGCCAAATAAGGGGGGGGAGCGAACACCCCCCCTCCCGAACCATACCAGACCACATGCCCTCAACATGTGGGGGTGCTTGTGGCAGGGGGGACTCTTCCCCCCACCCCAAAGCACCTTGTCCCCAATTTTGGACTAAGTTGGTGTTTACACTGAAATGGGGGTTATTTACTAAAGGAAAATCGACTTTGCACTCCAAGTGCACTGCAAAAGTGCACTTGAAACTGCACTGAAAGTGCACTTGTAGTACAAAGTGGATTTGCCTTTAGTAAATAACCCCCATTTCAGTGTAAACACCAACTTAGTCCAAAAAATGTTATTGAGCATTGAAAGAAGAAATCAACACACTGTTGAGTAGAAAACGTCTGGCTCGGGGTGGGAACTTTAGTACCAAAAGCGGTAACCCCGAGCCTGACTCGGGCTTGCATTGCAGGATACAGGGGGAAGTTACTTACCTTATCCCCTGGATCCTGCGATGTCTCCCCGCTGTGTGTGCATTGCTGGCTGATGATTGGCCAAGCATGCACTGTGACCCCGCATGCTTGGCCAATCATAGAGCCAGCGGCAAGGAGAGCCATAAGTGGCCACAGGCAGGATGCCTGTGGCCAATTATAGCTCAGGGGGTTTAGTACACGCCCCACGTTATATAAGGCCGCCACGCCGGCGGCCTCGTTTATTGTGTTCCAGCGTGTCAGGGATATTATGTGCTGTGCTGTGCAGTGCTGCTGACTGCTGACATTATCTGTGCTGTGATTCTGGGGATTAGTGTGTGCGTGCTGTTAGTACAGCATTGCAGTATCACATTAAAACACCTTCCTTCCTTTCTTCATCATGTTGTGTTATCTAAGGCAGCCATCTGTGGCTAATGAATTGCCGGTTCCCGTAACACAGAGAACAGTCATTCATTGAAAGTCATTGATAAAAAAAAGTCATTGATAAAAAACAAAAAAACAAAAAAAAAAGCGTGGGGGTCCCCCCAAATCCAATAACCAGGCCCTTCAGGTCTGCTATGGATTTTAAGGGGAACCCCGGCCAAAAAAAAAAAATGGCGTGGGGTCCCCCCCAAAATCCATACCAGACCCTTATCCGAGCACGCAACCTGGCAGGCCGCAGGAAAAGAGGGGGGGACGAGAGCGCCCCCCCCTCCCTCCTGAACCGTACCCGGCCACATGCCCAAAGCACCTTGTCCCCATGTTGATGAGGACAAGGGCCTCTTCCCCACAACCCTGGCCCCTGGTCTCTTCTGGGCCGCTCCGCGCAATGGGAGGCTCCCGCTGTGTGAGGCTTTGCTGCGTCTGACAGGTCTTTTATAACGGAGGGCGGAGCCACCTGGTGACCCCGCCCCCTCTGACGCACGGGGACGTCATGGGGAATTCCCTATGGCTTTCCTAATGACGTCAGAGGGGGGCGGGGTCACCAGGTGGCCCCGCCTCCGTTATAAAAGACCCATTGCGCGGAGTAAAACTTGTGTTTTACTTCAAAAAGGACAGTTTGTTTATGAGTATGTATAATAAATACTAAAGAGCTGATATGTAAAAATATATAAATATATAAAACCTCAGTTTTAAATAGATAAGATAACTAAATGATGTGCTGCACCATTAGAAGTGTAGCCTACACTTAAAAGTCATATAAAAAGTATACTATGAGAGTAAAAATAGTGCGCAGATCAACCTTAATCTAATAAGATCTTAAGTAAAATATAATGTGTACAAATCTGTGATAAATATATAAATAAATTCCGTGCTAACGTGAACAATTAAAATTGCAGCTGCACAGAGTGCAAAAACTGTGCGTGGTAAATCAATCCCCAGACTTAACCACAGACACTCTTCCTTAATCCAATAAGATGATTAAATTAAATACCAATTCCGTGGTGCTTTAAAATAAATAAATAAATTCCACTGGATAATAAATGAATTCCGTGCTAAAATAAACAATTACCACAGTGTGCTCAATAAAGGACTGTTCCTTTGAATTGCAGCTGCACAAGGTGCAAAACTAAATGAAATAAATCACTCCACAATCATGTGAATAAATTATAGATATGTGAATAAAATATAAATAAATATGATGCTCCAAAAAATGCTCAATAGAATAATGGATGCTAATGAAGATCCTATTCCGATGCTATACCCGCCCCATACATTTACCAATCGGCGAAAATTGTATAATTACTACCAATAAGCGGCTGGTAGCTAATGCATGAATCCACTGGCAAATCGGCATAAAATAGCATAAAATCTGCAAAATCGGCATAAAATAGAGCTTGTAAGTGTAGGGGTGCTGATAGAACAATAAAAGATAAATTGGAAAGTAACTGATATAAAACTTCCCTTATCACTTAGCTGGTTGCTTTATCTTCAAAAGTTCTGTTTGTATCTTGCTCCGGTGTTATATGAAAAAAGAAAAAGGAATGACACAAAAAACATTGCGCATCATTTATATTATGTAAATAAATGCCTAAAGTGTTTGTGTGCACTCACATCTACCCGGTGGGTTAAGGCGCATTAATGAAGAAAGGTCAGGCTCCTTTGCAGGGCTGTCAGCCCTTCTCCTCCTCGCTCTGCCCGTGTCTCAGCACAGCGTCACTCAGGATCCTCCTTCCCGACGCGTTGCGTCACAGGTCACGTGACTTTCGCAAGGGATAATAGCCCTGTGAACAGCGTGGAGGCTTTATAGCAACGAATTTGTTCAATCGGGTTGCCATAGTGACATTGCATTGTTTGAGTCATCATTCCATTGCTTATCCGCCACACCGGGTGCCTATGTGCTGGTGCTATTAACTCTTTGCAGTTGTAAGGACCCATACTTGTCAGTACTTAGTGTCATAGCAATACATACGGATTTCTTGGAATGGGATTTGAAGCCGCATCAATTTAGCCTTCAGCAAAAAAATATATATACAGCGTTAATTTGAACTACAGTGTTAAACAAAGACACCATCTTTAATCAATATAAAAATAAAATAAAAAATTTAAACAAATGGAAAAATAGGAATAAAAATATAATTTTAATTAAAGATATAAATATAAAAATAAAAATAAAATATAAAAATATAATAAAATAAAAATAAAAATAAAAATAAATAAATATAAAAATAAAATAAAAAATAAAAATAAATATAAAATAAAAATAAATATAAAAATAAAATAAAAAATAAAAATAAAAATAAATATAAAATAAAAATAAATATAAAAATAGAAGATAAAATTTATTAAAAATTACTTGAAGAATATGCATATAGAGAGTGTATATATACACACCGTGTTTCCAGCTGGACGTTCTATAAGTGGCCGCACATGCACAAATTAGCGGGGACCCAAGACCACTCCGTGCATTTATCCACCACTATACAATATCCAAGCATTGGTATTTAAGCATAGGAATATAAGTAGAAAAAATCTCTATTTACTAGGTGTTGGGGGAACATTAACTTTGTAGTAGCTCCCATAGAGACCGTACTCATATCAGGTGGACCCCAGTAAGTCCATATCAGAGAGAAAAAAAATGTTTTAAGTTATTAACAATTATCATATACTATTAGTCTGTGCTGTATTTCATTTGTGGAGAAAATAAATATATGTGGTTAAAACTAAAATAGTAAAAAACAATCATATGAAGGACAAAGTAAGAACCATAAAAATCTACAGAGAATATAAGAGTAAAAAAATATATAAAAATGTCTATTAAAAGTCGGATATAAAACAATTAAGATCAAAATCAATGTTTAACCCTGCTGGTGCAAAACTGTTGATTTTGTATATCCAACTCGACTCACTCTTACTTAATTCTCTGACCTTGTATCTACCTCTCCAGGTAGAGGTAGATATTTTTCGATAGCCCAAAATTTTAGATCACAAGGATTTTTTTCATGGCATTGTGCAAAGTGCCTAGATACACTATGTTTTGGAAATCCTATTTTGATATTTTGCACATGTTCTCGTAGACGCTTCCACAGTGGTCTTTTTGTCCTGCCCACATACTGTAGTGAGCAAGAGCATTCCAACATGTATACGACACCTTCTGTTCTACAGGAAATAAAATCTTTTATTTCATATTCCATTTTTGTGGCTGCTGATATAAATTTATTTCCTTTTATTCCTTTTTGCTTCGTATGCCTACAAGCATAACACTGTTTGCATGGGAAAAATCCTTTACCTTGAAAAAACGACATAGTTTGATTAGACTTAGGAGGGTCTGGTACATTTTTAACTAATAAGTCTCTTAGTGTTGGAGCTTTCCGGTAGATGAATCTTGGTTTGTCTGGTAATACACCCTTCAATTGCTTATCTGCCTGCAGTAATGGCCAGTGTTTTTTATTAATACCTTCAATTTTTTTATATTGGATATAAAAATTTAAAAGCATAGGTATTTCTGTGTATTTCAAATTTTTTTCTATTGTTATCCTGTATGAGGTTCTTCCTTGGTATTCTTAGTACCTCTTGTATTTTTTGTTCTATGAATTCTTTATTGTACCCTTTTTCTTTGAATTTTCCTCCAATTGCATTGGCTTGTTCCAGTGAGTAGGCAGGTACATTTCAAAAATACAATGTGAAATTAACAAGGGACACCAACACCAACCTCCCTGAGGTTAAAAAATACAAGATAATAATGGTGTTGTGGTAACTTGACACAAAACGGAAGAAAAAAATATGGAGAATTATGGATTATTAAAAAAAAAAAAAAAAAACACTATAACCAAAAATTCTAAACATTATTATGGAGATCTGATAAAAAAATTAATAAAAACAATTATTCATGAGATCACGAAAAATAATAAAGAAATCAGGTTGTCACAACTCTGTGTGAATATGAGCAGCAAAACAACTTCATTTTTCTAGCAATCTAAAGAAGAAGAGAATGTGCCGCATTAAAAGATTTCAAAATTTGCATTTATATGCTATCTCCATTACGAACGCTAGTACGAGCACTTCCCTCTCGTACTTGATTCTGAGCATGCGTGGATTCTGAGCATGCGTGGAACTTTGTGCATCGGAATTGTGTACACACGATCGGAATTTACAATAACGGATTATGTTGTTGGAAAATTTGATTTGTGTCGGAAATTCCGATGGAAAATGTCTGATGGAGCCTACACACAGTCGGAATGTGTGTACGGGGCATAAGGGTACCCCCAGGGCACTATATTTAAAGGAGTTTTTCATTTTTATTGTTTGACCTTAAGCTTTATTAAAATTACTACTACAATATTTTTAAAACAATTTTTGCAATGATACATGTCCCCAGGGCCAATTACTTTATTCAATATTGTCTAATTATTAATATACACAAATATTGTATATCAGTATTTCCTATATTGTACTGAACATAACGTTTCCATATTCCACATAATTATTTTAACCACCTGTTTAAGATGCTCTTATCTTATCTCTCTCATTTATCTGCTGTCAAGTGTTTTCTTTTCTAATTAGCGCTTATTTAAAAACTAAAAATTAACTACCCTAATGAACATTCACCCAGTAAACTACAGGCACATACCACTTTTAAGTACACAATGGGGTTTATTTACTAAAGCTGGAAAGTGCAAAATCAGGATCACTTCTGCATAGAAACCAATGAGCTTCCAGGTTTTATTACCAAAGCTTAATTGAACAAGCTGGAGTTAGAAGCTCATTGTTTTCTATGCAGAAGTGAGCCTGATTTTGCACTTTCCAGTTTTAGTAAATAAACGCCATTGTGTACTTAAAAGTGGGGTATGCCTGTATATTATAAAAAGTATGAGAAAGAAGCAGAGAGGTCAGCTAAAGTTCAACATTTAAAATGAAATCTTTCTAAATCTATGGAAAATATAATATACATTAGTAAAGATTAATAACTATTGCTTTACATATTGAATAATAGTATTGATAAGACCACTACTATATAATAATAATAATAATAATAATAATAATAATTATATTATCAATAAAACATATGCAAATCAATATGAATAATGTGAAATACATTGGCTAATATGATATTCTACAACAGCCCCCATACTCTTTGTATGGCCAATAACTTAATAATAATATTTATTTCTTAATTTTATATATTAATAATCTTCAGATTTTTCATGTTCAGGTTCCAATTTTTTCCCTGTTCGGGAGTTCTGGTGTGAACCAAACTGGGGGGGAGGGGGGTTCTGTATCTTTGATTTTCACTGTAAAGACACAATTAAAATTCGTAAGTATTCGTTTTTTAATACTCACTATATTTTTATATTTGGATTTAGTCGAAATTTTGTATAATATGCTATGTTTGTGTGCTAATAATGATTTTAGCGGATTTTTATAAAAAAATTATATTGTTTTTGATTAACATTAACAATCAGTAGCACAATCTTTATATTCTATTGATCATTGGCTTTCAGAAAGGTCAAACCTGTAAGTAAAAAATGATAACCTACAGATTCGGTTGCTTATTTACAGTTTTGAGCACCTTTGATTTTCACTGTTTTGCAAAAAGGCACAATTTAATATTTACAACATTTAAAATTTACTAGATATTGCAAGTTTTCTTACCGGGAGATTCTGCCAGTAACAGCACTTCCAGTTGCAATGTGACAATATAAGCCATTGTCTCACAATTAGCAGCGGTATTGTCAGCCTGCCATGAAAGCTCTTTCATTTGGCTGCCTATCTAATTAACTTGTTGACGCCTGATAATACTGCTGCTAATTGCGAGGTAGTGACTCAGCATTGTCAGTCTGCAACAGGTTATGAGTGCTGTTACTGACAGTATCTTCAGGTAAGAAAATCGAATCTAATCAGAACCACTGCTTAAAAAAACGTTATACATTGAGACATGATGCCAAACGTACTGAAAAATAGATTTGTTGTTTACATACACTTTGTTATGGTTGTATACCCTTTTTTTTTACCTACAGGTAAGCCTATAATAAAGCTTACCTGTAGGTAAAATTAATATCTCCTAAACCTGTACGGAGAGAATATTCCCGTGCGCATGCGCGGGAGTGATGTCATCGCGGCTCTGGGCACTCACAGCGCCGGAGCCATGAACCCGGAAGAAAACGCAGAGGGCAAAATGTCAGCTCCCTTGGCGTGGACCGGGATGCAATACAGAGACCCCGTTCTAAGGTGAGTATTTCATAATGAGCTAGTATGCAGGGCATATTAGCTCACTATGTCTTTGCCTTACAGGGTTTTTTTTTTTTGTGTGTTTTTTTATCCCATGTACAGGTATACAACCACATTAATGGAAAAGACTTTGTATAATTGGGTGGAAGTCTTCTGTGGCATATATTGTTTGTCAAAAGACCATTTTTACTTGTAAACTATTTTTTCTATGAAAAGCTGTGGAAACTTACATATTTTGTGAATTAAGGGAAAATGTGCCCTATGATCACCCAAAGGAACTTCCTTCTTCTAAGCCCATTCTCTTTACAAACCACACAAACTTTTCCAGCTTCTAAATCTCTACTAGTGCCACAGTCAACATGCCACCACTTACTTTATTGTATTTACTCAGACTACATTCTCAAGTAAGTTGCTGACAGAGTTGGTAATAGGGGTTGAGTCATATGACCCTTTCGAAACTGCAAGTTGGGCAGAAAATACTTGTGATTGTAGGCTCTAGTTGCATTTGTGGATGTTTTTATCTCAATGGGGTTGAATTAATATAAGTGGAGAGTGCAACATGCAGCTCTGCATAGAAACCAATCAGCTTCCATTTTTTTTTTTGTCAATGCTTGGTAAGGTGGATGATTCTGGCAGCAGCATTCATGATGGACTTAATGGGCATAGCCTATGTAAAGGTAATCCAGTGGGGAGGTAGCTGCAGTAGTCAAGGCGAGAGATGACCAGTAGTGATTTAGTTGCTGATAGCTGCAAATGTTATTAAAAACATTTCAATACAAACCAATCTGTTTAGTGTTTTGTATTATTATTAGGGCTGTGGAAATTAAAGATTAATTCCTCGATTAATTGATTAATTATTTTGATCAATCAAAATTCTTTTGATCGGTACTCACCTCTCTGCCGGGTTCCGGGTCTTCAGGGAGTTCCGTCGGAGATCCAGTGATGTCACGGACATCGACGTTACTGGACTCCTCCCCCCTTCCCCAAGTGCCTCCATCTGCTAACGAAGGGAAGGGGGGAGGAGTCTGGTGACATTGAAGTTCTGATTGAACGTAACGTGTATGGGGGAGGAGCTATGCATGACCTCACCTGCTGCTGCCCTACGGAACTAACGCGATTGTTGGCTTTACATGCTGTGTTTTTATCATTTTTATGAACACAAAAATTCAATCTAATACTTAAGCGGTGAGCACTTGTTTTCTTTGTACCCATGACCTGGCGTCCTTGCTGAGATCTAAGGAGATGTGAGAGAAGTTTATGGTCCGTGTTAACCCTTTTTATACCCGCTTGCATTACCACCTGTTTGCACAGGGGTCCATGCCATAAGGTGATAGTGATTAGTTAGACCGGAGGTGGAGGGATTGTCACGCTACTATGGAAAAAAAACTACTTACGTCAGTGCTTGTGTGAACTGTGAAGTTAAGTCATGGATTGTGGAAACTAACTAGTGTCGGGTGATTGTATATAGTGTATACCACATTTACCACTGACTAATGCAGAGTTGCAATGCAAGGAGATCAGCTAAAAGTAGTTGGATCTGTATGTGCAAGCTATGAATAAGCACTGATTCTAGTGCGAAACGCGTTAGATTTCCTTGTACCCCCTCATTGCTGTGGATTACTATTTTGATGTGATTTTTGTTTTTTAATAAAAGCACAGGATTTTATTTTTTCCGGTGTGCGGCTGTCCAGAGTTTTTCCTGCCATTACCGGATCTGTATGTGCGTTATAATTAATCGAAATTAGTCGATTAAAAAAAAATCGATTAATCTAACACGAAAATTTTAATCAGTAACAGCCCTAATTATTATTAATATTATTTTTAATGATTTAACCACTACCCGACCAGCCGCCGTCATTCTACAGGTCGGCTCTCCTGCGCAAATCGCCGTAGCTTTACGTTGGCCCTTTAAACAGCTAAAGCAGGTGCACGGTGGGGGACCCAATGCGTGTGGCCGGCGGGCGCGATGTCTGCCGGCCACGAGCGATTGCGGGCATGAGAGCCACA